>JAPXFY010000012.1:65242701-65257701 GCA_030674185.1 Monoplex corrugatus
GATGGGATTGTGTGGAGAAGGTGAATTATCACTGAATGTGTGTCAGAGATAAGCCTGTATTTGTATTGCCAGGTTTGTTTGCATATTCAAGTAGCTGTTCGTTCAAGTTCTTCAAAAATGACAGTGAAATAATTATGATGTGGGTTGTTCAAATACTTCACACTGGTCACAAGAAGTTTTGATATGGGTAATGTAAGAGTTAGGTGGTTTTCTTTGTATCTTTTCACTACAGTGTCTAACTCGTGTGTGTGTGTGTGTGTGTGTGTGTGTGTGTGTGTGTGTGTGTGTGTGTGTGTGTGTATGTGTGTGTGTGTGTGTAAACAATCTTTACAAGCTTACAGTTTGAGGCACTTGTGGCAATTCTTTATAGATGGCATGGCAGTGTTAGTTTTTGTTACTGCCTTTATTTGTTTTGTGGTATCCTTTTGACAGTAATTCAGAAAATTGTTGTAGTGATAGTAAATACAAGCTAAGGGATTGCTAGAGTGAAATTGGACTGGTAATATGGGGGTTATAGTAGTAGTGATAGTAAATGAATAGTTGGGGGACTGCTCTAGTGGTTGTTGGTTGGTAGTTTCGCCAGTTGCAGGAGTGATGTATGCATACACACACTTGAGCGCACACACACAGACACACACACACAGACACACACACACAGACACACACACACACACACAGAACACACACACACAGACACACACACACACACACACACACACACACACACACACACACACACACACACACACACACACACGCTATCACACACACACACACACGCACATGCACACGGACACACACAGACAGACATGCACACAGACACACACACACACAGACACACACACACACACACACACACACACACACACACACACACACACACACACACCACACACACACACACACACCACATTCTCTTATGCACACAAACAGCCTAATACATGCATACTGTCTCTCAGACTCACTCTGTCATTGTCTCTCTCTCTCTCTCTCTCTCTCTCTCTCTCCTCTCTCTCTCTCTCTCTCTCTCTCTCTCTCTCTCTCTCTCTCTCTCTCTCCTCTCTGTTTCAGAATTTAGGGATAGACTAGTTGATTCATACAAACAAAACTGGCACGCTCAAATGGAAGAATCTGAGAAATATGATTGGTTCCTTTCCTTTAAAAGTATATTTCAAACTGAAAAATATATAAAGGCCATAACAAATAAATGGTACAGAAGCAATCTTGCTTCTTTTAGACTAAGAGCCCTAGGGCTAAATGCAACAACAAGATGGTTTTACTCAAATTCATCAGCACACTATTTGTCCCATGTGTGATGCAGAAGCAGAAGATGAAATGCACTTTTTGTTTGTTTGCAAGTCGTATGAAAGTATACGACAAAAATGCATAATCTTTGATGAGGACATTTCAAGTCAAAGGGTCATTACCAGAATACTCATGACTGAAGATGAAAAATATCAAAAATCCCTTGCTAAATTTATCGCCCTTGCTTGGGAAAGTCGGAGAAAGAAAACAACACAGCAATAAATTAATGTCAGTTTATCTTCAGTGAAGATATCGCTTTATACTGTTCTTATGTTTATTTGCCGGATTTGGGTCTTCCTTTTACTTATATGACTAATTACGTCGGGTGGTCAACTGTTTCTTCAACTTTTTGTTCAACTTTTTGTTCAACTTTTTTCCTTCAATTTTTTCTTCATCATTAGGAAAAAAAAATTTAAATGGATGTAATGTCAGCCATGACTATATTTATAAATCTTTATTTCGCAAAAACGTCGCTGTAAAATTTAGTGACTTTGTTTTATGCTCCTTGCCACAAGGACAAAAATGTCAGTGGCAATAAACCATTTTCAGTTTCAGTTTCTCTCTCTCTCTCTCTCTCTCTCTCTCTGACACACACGCGCACGCACACACACACACACGCGCACACACACACACACACACACACACACACACACACACACACACACACACACACACACACACACACACACACCACACCACACCACACATTCTCTCTCTCTCTCTCTCTCTTTTTTATAGAAAAAAAAGTTCAAAGATTAATCAATTGCAGATGGCACAAAGTTCAGTTTATCATACCAATACTAATGATGTTTTTGCACAGTATAGAAAGTTTAAACAATCTCATAAGGTTGAACTTTACTTGTTGTAAGATTTTAACAGATTTATGAGATATGTGTTCACAAGATTTAGATTTGGTATGTCTGACTTGTCAGTGCATATATTAAGCTATAAAAGACATGCTGAAGAAATAGCAAAATGTCCATTATGTAAGAGCATCTCTGAAAGTGTAATTCACTTGATTCTGTGTTGGCCACCAGTAAATTCAGCCAAAGTCCTATCATAATCCAAATGATTTGGGATCAGTAATATTCATGGCTTAAAAAAACTGAGCGTACGGATAGAGCGTACAATTAGAAATATGGCGACATATGTCTATAAATCTCTTAACAGAAGAGAAATTGCATTTGTCTTGAATTTAAGTTCTATTGATGTGTGACTGTTAACCTATTTATGTGCTCCTACTGTGTTATCGAAGAATGACTGTGCGACCCTAATTGTATTCTCAAAATACTTGAAGTATGCATTATATCAGAATGACTATGTATTATCTTTTGTGTTTGCACAATGTTTCTAATGTGTCGTTTCAGTCACATTACAAGACAGTGTGCTGGCCTTCCATCAGCATGGTATGCAGGGGCGTAGCTTTAAAGGCAACGAGGTGAGTACATGGCAACATCATTAACAGCAGCTTCATCAGGTTTTTCTTGCACACACACTTATGGATACATGCATAAGCACCCAACAGACAAGAGAGGTATATAAATATGTCTGAAATGTTTACTACCTGGTAGTTACAAACTTTTGGCTGTAATTTCTGGATGTTGATAACCAAAATCTTTTCCAGTAATGATTTTATGTGACAACTGTTGAATAGATGTCCATCCTGAAGTTTGAATCTGAAAGCGCTTGTAAAAAACGGCAGTTGAATTGGACTATCAGCAAAATAAGATAAATTGATCAGAACATAATTGTACTGTCATCAGTTTTGTAACATAAATCAGAAATAGTGTAAAAGCTAATTTTGTTATGCCTGTGAGATTTTGTTAAAGCCTGTTTGTGTGTACCACAGGACACAGATAACCTTATAAAGCCTGTGTGCCGTGTATACTTGCTGGTTGGTTCGCTGACAGAACTGTGGATCTGAGATCTGATGTCTTCAGCTCAAATCTGACTTTACTGTCAAAAATTGTTCATTTTCTGCCTGTCCTTATGTGCCAGTTGTTGTTTTGATATGAGCTTATCATTTGACATGGGATATTCAGCTTATAGGGCTGTGGACTGTAGGTCTGGTATCTTGAGTTCGAATCTAATCCACAACTTTAAGAATTGATCAGTTTCTCTTTATGTGCTGGTTGTTCTTATGGTGTCTGCTTAATGTTTGATATGAGATTGAAGTACCATCCCTTCATACCTTTCTTCTCTGTTGTAAGTAGATTAGAAATGACAGATATGTAAGTTGGTCTATGTGCTAATTAATATCTGTTCCATTGGAAAATAAAGTTTCATTTCAAATCGTTTCGTTTCGTTTCTCCGATTTAATGTACCCCCAGGACATCATCAGCTTGTAGGGCTTAGGCTTAAGGAGTCTGCCACATAATTGCAGACAAGTTTGGATAATGTCTGCATGGAACTTCTGAGGTTGATAATCCTTGATCATATTCCTGTTCCAGAATTGGAGTATCAGGAAAATGTAAACATTGATATTGTTTAGCCTAATACAGTGTAAGAATAGGTAATGCAGAGGAGCAACAAAGATGATATTCCTGAAGTTTGTACATGGTACATGTCAAATGATAAGGATAATTTTTCTGAAGCTTGTGTGCTTTGTAAGAGTAGATGTTCTTCCAGAGCTTTAAGATGAGAATATTGATTGATAGTGTAAAGTAAGACAACGAAAATGCGGTTGATGTAAAGTAAACCTGTAAATGCGAGTGTTGTAAAGCAAGATAGTGTTGATGCTGTGTTGTACAGAAAGTGTAACTATTGATGCTCTGAAGTAATTAAGATCATGAATGCTAATGTAGTAATAGTCTTGATGTTATGTTGTAAAGTAAGTGTAAATACTGATGCTTTGAAATAATTCAGACTGTAAATATTAATACAGTAAAGTAAGACAATGTAAAAGTGGGTGTTCTTAAGCTTGCTACATTGTCCCACAGGTGACACAGGAAATCTGTGACAAGACAAGAATATTCAGGCTGCTTGGTTCTGACAGGTGAGCTTTGTATTTCATGTGCTTGCTAAACACATTTACATCATGCTCCCTCCTCTCGTCTTTTGTGCCTCTGACTTGTCTCCATCCTCGCACCGCTGATTTCAGCCCTCCAATGCACCTCTAAACCCACTGAAACTGAGGTCACCATTAGAGCAAGGCATGAAGGTGCACAGAATGTAGGACAGTTTTTCACAGTGCTATGATGATGGGAATGATATGTTGCCATGGAATTCATTTTGCTTTCAGTATGAGACTACACATAGGGCTGCACTATGTTTACCAACCAAGCCTGAGAGATACAATTGATGTTGGTCAAGGAATTTGGCAACACCCACCATCTGTCAAGTGGATTAGACTTCACTGTGCTGTCCCAGTCATCCTATGTGATTGAGACTTGAACATGTAGCCCCAGTTATCTCATTGAGTCCATAGCATGCTCAGCTTTGAGAGCTAAAAAAATTCCACAATAAATTTTTGGACGGATGTAGTTGAAACCCAGGACCTTCCAGTCAGTAAACTGCACTAAGTACTTCACCATAATGCGTCACAAGTCTGTGGTATAAATGGATGTGCATGGATATTTGTTTTTAATAACACGAGTTCCTGTCTCATTGTTTGTTCAACACCACTTTTCTCTCGTACTCATTGTTTGACCTTAGCACTCATTGTTTGTCATCAGTACTCACTGTTGATTGAGAACATTTACTTTCAGAATTTTTTTTTAAACCCATCATTTACCTTTAGAATTGAGCACATCATATATCTTCAGTATTGAACACCTCATTTATGTAGTATTTATTTTTGAGCACCTTGTTTACTGTCGTTACCCATTTTTTGTTAAGCACTTTATTTACTCTTACTGCTCAGTATCTGTTGAGAAGTTCATTTATTCTCAGTATTTATTGTTTGTTGATTTCCTCATTTACCCTCATTACTTATTGTTGAACACCTCATTTGCTGTCATTCTCACCTGTCTCACCTGTCGGCGTCACCGGAACAGTGTTGGCCGCTGCACATGATGTCCTCACAAGTTGCCTCCAGCACTCTCGATCTTGGCTAAGTCTGACCACCTCCTGGAGTTTCTTGCCACTGATGTTTGTGATGTTTCTAGCAAGTGATGCAGGTGGCCGTCCTCTGTTTCTCTTTCCTTCCACTTTACCTTGGAGGACAGTGGACATCAAGTCTGTTCTCTCATTACGGATTGCGTGTCCAACATATTTCAGTTTCCTCCGTGTATGAGTACTAGAAGCTTGCGTGTAGTACCCAACTCATTCAGTATGCTTTCATTTGAGCGCCTATCCGTCCATTTGACCCTCAGCAGTCTTCGGTAAAACCACAGCTCTGCTGCTTCCACTCGTCTTTCATCCTCTTTCTTCATTGTCCATGCCTCGCAGCCGTATAACATCACTGGCCAGACAAGACATTTTAAGAGTTTTAAACAGAGGACGGCCACCTGCATCACTTGCTGTCATTACTGACTAGTTATTAATGATCTCTTTTTACTGTCAGTACTCTTTGTTTGTTGGGTGACTTATTACCCTCAATACTAGTTGCTTGCTGAGCAGCTCAGCTAACGCTCAGAATTCATTGCTTGTTGAGCACCTGATACACCCTCGCTATCTTCAGTAGAGGTCACCATACTCTCATTGTGGGCTACCATTGTGGGCTACCGTACCCAACCCAGCACATTTCCAGGTGGTTGATATTGGAAGGACCTCCAGATATGGAGGTTAATTGCTTAGCAGTCGCAATCCAAATGGTAGTAATCATGGAGAGTGGAGAATACATCTGGTGGCACTGATGTTTCATTATATACCTTATATGCTCAAAGAAGGGATCATCTCTGTGAAGGGAGATGTCATAAAACCTGCCTACTGCCCCAACTGCCAAATGGATATTGTAGGGAACAACAAAGGCTAGTGGAGAGTCCATACAAAAACTAATGGAAGGCAACAGGAAATCACTATTGTATTCTCCCAAGAATGTCATGACCCAAAGTATAGGTAGAAGAAAAGTGACTGACATGCATAGGGGTTCCATTGGGGACATCTTCATGTGGTTGGGGAAGTCATGTTATGCAAGTGACACCAGACTGCAATCAAGCTACTGCTGTTAGATTAAAAGATATAAGAATTGCAACATGGAATGTTAGAACAATGTTTCAGAAGGTGAAAGTAGAAAATGTCAAGATACAAATGGAAAGATTGAACATCAGTATTTTAGGACTAGAAAAGGTGAGATAGAAGAGAGCAAGCATGATGACATCAAGCCAGCATTAAATTGTACATTCTGGAGGAGAAGCGCATGAAAGAGGGATAGTTGTCATAATGGACAAAGACATCAAAGTCTGTCAAAGGGTATTGGGCCATATCAGACTACATTTTACTGATTAGAGGGCAAGCCATTTGACATCAGCAGTACATGCACCAACGTCTTGAAGTACTGAGGAAAAAATTGACAATTTGTGTGTATAGTTAGAGACAGCCAACGGTGTATGTAAATCACTGGATATTACAATAATAATGGGAGATTTTAATGCAAAAGTGGGACAGGAAAATGTAGATGACATTGTTGGATATACGGCTTTGGCATGCAAAATGGAAGGGGAGAGAAACATGAGTGGGCAGAAGTAAGTGAATGCATAATAGGAAATATTTGATTTAAGCAACATAACAGTAGAAAGTAGACATGGATGACTCCAGAAAGCCACACAAGAAATCAAATTGATTACATCCTGATAAATAAGAAATTCAGAAATTCTTTGCTTATAGCAAAAATATTGCTAGGCGCAGACTTCAAGTTCAACAGTGGTCATCATTCTGTAATGGAAAAACTTTGATTGAAACTGGAGAAAAGAAAACAAACCAAAGATAACATCAAACTGAATCTTGACCTCTTAAAGACAGATCAATTAGCTCATGCAGAATTAAGCATATCTGTTCAAAACAAATTCAGTGCTCTGGAGAATATTGGGGACAATGAGGAACAATGGACAATTCTGAAAAATTCAGTGATTGAAGCCAGTGAAGAAATCTCTAGTGTTGAAAGAAAGGCAAAGAAGAAGTGGATGACAAAAGAATTTTGGACTTGATGGATGAACATAAAAAGTAAAGGGAAAAGAGGAAGAGTATGGACAGATAGATAAGGGAATTAGGAATAAGTGCAATGAAATTAAAGAAGCCTGGCTAGAAACAACATCCAAACAAGTAGAAGAATGACACAAAACAGACCCTAAGTTTATGTACAGAAATATTGAAGAAACTGCTCAAAGGAAAAAGACATGCACGTCAACTGGTTTAAGCAACCAGTTGACATGCATGTCTTTTTCCTTAAAGACGGTACAATGATTATGGAAAAAGACAAAATATCAGGTAGATAGGGAGAGTGCATTGAAGACCATTTTGACAATGACGAAAGGGAGAAGTACATCATAAGAAAGAACTTTAAAGGACCACCAATAATTAAAGATGAAGTTGGAGCAGCAATGAAAAAGATGAAATAAGGATAAGCCCCAGGACCATACAGTATTAATATAGAAAAAAGTAACAATTCACTTTTATGACATTTATGAAACAGTCCTCTTTAATGAAATTTATGACACTGGAAAAAATATGTCACACTTCCAAAGAAAGCAGGGGCTGTAGAATACAAACTCCATTGTACAAGCAGCTTGATGAGTCAGATGAGAAATATTTTATTAAGAATAGTCATTAAGCAGACAAGGAATAGAATTAAACCAGAAATAGCAGAAGAACAGTGTCAGTTTGTTGAAGAGAAAGGAACTATAAGTATGTGTATCTTTATATCTATCTATCTATCTATTTATCTATCTGTCGATCTATATATTTATGTATGTATCCTAAGAATTCTGATAGAAAGATTACTTGAGTTGAACAAGGATTTATGTTTATGCTTTGTTGATTATACCAAGGCCTTTGATCAGGTAAGACAAGAAGAATTGAGTCACCAAATGGAAAAGCTCAGTATTGATGGAAAAGATCTAAAAATAATAAGGAACATATACATTGGAAACAGACAACAGTAATGAGAATAGAAAATGACACCAGTACTTTGTAAATGTTCAGAAGAGGGGTTATGTAGGGATGTATTTTGTCACCAGATGTGTTTTCACTTTACAGCAACGGAAACAGAGATGAATGCCCTAAAATAAAAGTTGGAGGGAAGAAAGTGGTTATCAACTGTTGTTAAATAGATGATACCGTTCCAATTGCAGGAAATGAAAAAGACCTACAGAATATTGTTAATGTAATAGAAATAAACAACAGAAACAAATGGCTAGGGCTAAATAGTAAGAAGACTGAAGTAATGGTAATCAGTAAAAAAAACAAGAAATCCCATTTGTGCACAAATGGCACAACATTGAGACAAATTCATAAGTTCAAATATCTGGGAACAGTCATCTCATCAAACGACAGATGCACACTAGAAATATCCAGCAGAATTAACAAGCTAAAACAGCATTCAAGAAAATGAAAAGTGTTCTTACCAACAAGTGTCTGTCAATTCACGTCAGGAGGAGAGTTTTCAGTGTTATGTAGAACTGATAGTGTTATAAGGGTGCAAAGCCTGGACTATCAGCAAGCAAAGCCAGATCAAGATTGGGGCAGCTGATGTGGTTTCTGAGAAGACTTTTAAGAGTTCCACGGACAGCAAAGAAAACAAACAAGACAAACTTGAAAAAAGCAAACACAATCTAAAATCAAGAGGGTGTGTTTTTAAGTAGAGGGCAAAACTGAGTTATTTGATGCAGCACTTTGTAAGCTGTTTCCAAGTCAGGTAAACACAGTCACACACTTCTGTACCTTATTTCACATCCTCTGGGAAGAAGAACATCAAAATCATTTGATGACAGAAACTAGTGAGAGAGGAGTGAGTATGAAGACTAAGAGCAAATTAGCTGCTGATCAGACTGTGTTGGTTTGGAACTGACATTTTGATATTTGCTTTTTAAATTCCATGGCAGCATATAAAGGACCTGGGTGTCAAGTGAAATATATGAAGAGACATGTGAAATGAAGTTGTTTTGTGAACATGCTCCCATCGGAGATGATGACTTAATACTCTTGATGAATATGTTCACATCAAAAGTTTGTGAGTTGATAATGTGATAAAGTTGTCACAGGAATGACATTGGTATGTCTCACAACAGTCATGAATGTGCAGGTATTAAACAGTTGTGATCCTTTTTGAAAGGTTCCCAGATGTGGAAGAAAGTGTGGACATGTTTCAGCAAGGATTTCAGAGTTATTTCATCTAAGATTTATAACTGATGTGGGTTGCCAGATGCCCAGCAAAAAGTGACATTGATACTTGCATATGAATGGATATTGATACTTGCATATGAATGGACATCTATGGCCCAGTTTAGAGTAATACTAGAAAATCCAAAACCACCAGAAAAAGAATATTCATGTATCTTGGCTATGCAGAATGAAGCATTACTTGACAATCACACTGTGTAACAGTAGAGCCTTCCAGACCAGGGTGTTAAGCACCTCTGAATATTAAACTGACTAAAACAATGCAGATATTGCTGCCATTCCATGAGGCCAGAAGCTACTGTTGCTGATGTGCCAGATCACATATCTTGTATCAGGATGTTCGAAGGCACAGAATGTGAAGCCACACAATCAATTTTCTCTCTCTCTCTCTCTCTCTCTCTCTCTCTCTCTCTCTCTCTCTCTCTCTCTCTCTCTCTCTCTCTCCTCTCATTCTCTGTATACATATACATATGTATATATATATATATATATACACACATATATGTAGAGATAGATAGATAGATAGATAGATATGGACACACACCCAGAAAGCAGGACTCATTGAGGATCAGTTGTTTTTTAAGAGCAAGGATTCATTGTTTTTCTTTTCTTTTTTCTTTCTTTTTGTGTGTGTGAGGGGTGTGGTGTGGTGGTGTCTGTATATGTGTGTAAGTAGCAAAACCTCTGTCCAGATTCTGCTTTTTCTTTAAGAAAAAAATCTTCAAAAATCTATCAGCTATATGTACATTATTTAAACTGATAATTCAGCTGAAAATATTCAGATTAAACTTAAACCTCCTCTGCATAATGCATTTTGTTGATCCTTAGCTGATACTACTTTGTATATGCTGATGTATGTTGGAACTGAATCCCAATAACCAGTGGATGTGAAATTAGCACATGGATAAAAATTGAAAACAGAAAGTCAATACATGTGTCAAGTGATTCTCTGACAGACATGAAGCCAGTTGGATTATTGAATGAGATTTGTTGCTTTTTCCCCTGCTGATTAGAACCTCTGATATTGATGATGTTATGGTGCAGACCATTCATTGATAAATGCTTGTGCAGTGAACCATGTGACAGTGTGACAAGCAAATAGTTATTATTGGATAGGGCTAGGGTTGACGATTCTGTGTGTGTTTGTGTCGGGGGGAGGGGGTTGAGAGAGAGAAAGAGATGAAATGATGCTGTGTGGCCATTGACCTGCAAAGGTGGGTGCACATGCTGCACTTCCACAGACACATAAACAAGTGAAGAAGGATAATATAGGGACTAAAGTGAAATGTATTTTGAAAATGTACATCAGGAATTGACACTTGAAAGCAGTTTAAAAATTCTTATTAATAGAAGAGGAAAATTGCAAAAAAATTTTCCCTGATTATCGTTCCTGCATGAATTTCTTTTGATGTCACTGAATACGGTAAGATCTGTATTTAAAACCAGTTTTAATTTTGCACAGATGTGTTTTCATTAAACTAAAGTGAAGATACTTTTTAATATCCTGAAATAAAAGGACTTTTTGACAATATGTGTATTTTGAGTCTAAGGACTATTTAACAATATATGTGGGGGGTTTTTTGAGTCTACCACAAAGTAAACATATGTCACACTGTAATGTTTATTTTCAGAATTACTGTTAATAATATTGATTTGAAACCTAACAGGTACAGTCCTGAATTCAGAAATTGCAAGACGTGTTTTGTGTTTTCCTGATTGCAGCAGTTGTGTAAATGATTGATAGCTTTCATAACCGTTACTTTTGTTAAATGGATTTGAGCAGTCTTGTGTGAGAGGATTATTCACAGCTTTAAAATGTAAAGAAATGTTTTCTGATTAGAACATCCCCATAAAACCAGATATAAAAGACATAGGCATTAGGCAGTAAAGATAAGAGAGAGAGAGAGAGAGAGAATGATGCGTTATTATTATTTTAAATTATTGTTGAATAAAAGCCATTTTCAAGTTTGCTGTTGCTATTCTACACAATCTTACATACAAATATAAATATAATAGGAATGCATTGATAAAGAATAAAATGGAAAGATAAAAGAAGGGAGTAGTCAGGAGAAGAAGGAATGAAAGAATAAATGATTTATCGTTATTTTACAGTGGTGAAAGTTGTGGCACAATACAGTAATGCCTGGTCAATGTCCCATGTCTGGTGATGTTAGAAGCTACATGACATTTAGAGCTAGGAACAAATCAAAAGGAAGAGTGATAGATGATAAGCAGTAGTAAGAGAGAAAAAAACACATGCATGCAGGTTTTCTAATCAAAAGAAGACATACGAAGAGAAATTTTCTGTGACCTAAGGAAGAAGCAGACAGGTGTGTATATATATATATATATATATATGCGCGGGCGCAATTAATATATATATTTTGCGCGCGCGCGCGCGACACACACATACACACACACACACACACACACACACACACACACACACACACACACACACACACACACACACACACACACACACACACACACACACACACACACACACACACACACACACACACACACACACCTCTCTCTCTTTAGGAAATACAGCTTTCAAGCCAAAGTCCTTGCCATAGAAGTTGGAGCAAGGGGGTTGATGGTCACATCAGTCTGTGACCTTATGAAACTGCTCTCTATTACTGGGAGAGAGAGGACCAGAGCCTTTGGGCCATTAATGATGGAAGCAGCCGAGAAGAGTTCTGGCTATGTTTGCCAGTGTCCAATTGCTATGTGGTTAAGGTTTTGTGATGCCTGACCATCTTGGATTTGTGGGTTCGAACCCAGGAGGTGGACAGTTTTCTATGGGGGCAGAAGGGAGAGGGGTGGGGGAATGATGACAGCAGAAGGGCACCTAGGAGTCGCGACTTGGGTGGGCCCCCCTCCCAGTGTGTCAGGAGTTAAGGGCTGAAACACGTGCTTAACAGGGGTCTCCTCTGCGGACCTTCTGCTGTTCAGCTGTCCGTAGAGTTTCTTGCTACAGGTTTACCTGTCTTCAAATCAGCTGTATGCTGTTTGCATCCTCTATTTTCTCAGCTGGAGTTCACTTACATCAGCGCTATTTCTTGCCTGGTATTTTTCACCTGCCGTAATCTTGCCTCCCACTCCACCTCCACACATTTTTTCCATCTGTTCCTGTCCTTCTCCCACTCCTTTTGCAATGCTGTATTGCATCTTGGATAGTTGTCATAGCAACGATGATGGAGAGACAAAAATGACTGATTATTTGAAAGCTTCTGACCTTTCGGTTAATGCATCTGTTGGTCTCTAGTGTTGACATGGCGTATGAATGTGTGTGTGTGTATGTGTTTGCATGTGTGCACTCACACACAGACACACGCACCCATGCACTAGTACTTTTTAGCCCAATTGAATGAAAATAAAAAAGTGTATTTCAGAATTTTTGTGTTGAGATGATTGTCAGTTATTGCATTTGATCTGTGTGTGTGTGTGTAGGGGGGGGGGGGTGCTGACTTTCTGGTTTTCTTTCATGTTGCTCTTTTTTTTTTTTTGTCTTACATTTTTTGTTCTTTTATTACTATGTAAAGTGTGAGAAGCATCCTTTGACATGGACTATTTACATTGTACAAATGAAATAGTAGTATTGTAGTTGTACTATCATTAGTTTTTAAAAATTATCATTATTATTATTATTATTGGTGGTGGTGTGTTATTATCACTATATCAGAGTGTAAGGAGTTAAGGGCTGAAACATTTGCTTGATGGAGGTTTTTCCTTTGAGGATCAGCTGTCCAACTCTCCCCAGAGTTCCTTGCTACTTACAGTGATGATGATGATGATGATGATCATCTCATCATCATCATCATCATCACATCATCATCATCCATTGTTACTAAATTGTGGAAATGATGTAATGGATTGAAAACTGGGCAGAGTAGCAAGGAGATTGGGATAGAAACATGTTTTTGTATGAAGCAGCTGTAGGGGCTGGAAGGGATGGGGGGGGGGGGGTAAAGTGGGCAGAAAGTGGAAGGGAGGAAGGATGAACAAAAAACGAGAGTTAAAGAGTTAAAATATTAGTACCCACGAAAATATTAGTACCCATGGAATGTCAGTTTGGATCGTTCATGCTTTTCATTATATCTGTGTGTGTGTGTGTGTGTGTGTGTGTGTGTGTGTGTGTGTGTGTGTGTGTGTGTGTGTGTGTGTGTGTGTGTGTGTGTGTGTGTGTGTAAGGGACACACAAGGAGGGCAGAAGGGACACACAAGGAGGGCAGAGGGGTAAGATTGAGTGAATCAGAATCAGAAGTGTTAATTTGTGAGACCGTGGCCTGATGAATGAGGTTTTCTGTTACCATTTCTGTACAGTTACCTGATAGTCTTTAAACCAAAAGTTACTGTGATGATAAAAAGTGTTACGTCTGCATGTGCTCATCTGAATGTTCTCTCATGGTTTTCACACAGAGGATCATAGAATGTGGAATGTCTACACATACACACGCACGCCGCGCGCGCGCGCACACACACACACACACACACACACACACACACACACACACACACACACACACACACACACACACACACACACACACACACACACACACACACACACACACACACAACACACACACACACACACACACACACACACACACACACCACACACACACACACACGGGTTCGTCTTGACAGAAGAAACGATTTCCAGCTGGTAGAAGAAAACACTGTTTACCTGCCGACCCCACTCATCAGCCTTTCCTATAAATGTCATTGGCACAGTTATCACATCGTTATTTATAGACCCATGTTCTGTCATTGACATAGGCTATGATGATTCGCCTGTCAAAGTTTGTTCAGGAGGCATTTTGTTTAGGATCATTGCTTGTACAGATTTCCCTTGCTCCTCTCTCTCTCTCTCTCTCTCTCTCTGTCTCTGTCTCTGTCTCTTTCTCTCTGTCTTTTTAAACATCACCTTAATGACCACAGAAACTGGATCAATTTTTACAATGCGATGATGATGATGATAAGGATGATTGTCATGATACTTTGGAGTTCCATCGAGGGTTGAGACTGCCTGACAGGGCTGTATTCTACACTTATTATTATAATATAACCTTCCAGGTCCGAGAGATACAGACACCTGCTGTGTTGGTCAGAAAAGTTGAGCAGCAGCCTTAGTGATGCATCCTAAAGTGAATGAGACTCGATGTGTGGTCCCAGTCATCCCAATGAGCCCATAGCACGCTGAGCTCTGAGTAGGAGACGAAAAACCCCACAGTGATTTTTGAAGGGACTGATGGGGATTCAAACCCACAACCTTCCACTCAGAAGTCTGTTGCGCAAACCAGTACACCATGGTGACTGGTGTTCAGAAGGATTCATTGCGCTCAGACGATTCCATATGCACTCCACCCAATCTCTCAACAATTATATGGCAAACTCTTTCAGCTA
>JAPXFY010000012.1:65262701-65300201 GCA_030674185.1 Monoplex corrugatus
GTGTGCATTAATATTTTATTTCGTTTCTGTGATTGTGTTTGGATGGCAAGCGGAGGGAAGTGAAGGAGACACACGAAAGTCTGCTTTTGTGGTTGTCACATTACCTGGTTAAATGATTGCTGAGGGTCTTCTTATATGAACTTTGTTCTAGACATGTGACTTGTAGTCACTTTACAGTGGTTATTGAATACCTATAATTCTGTGATGACTGCGGGGTGGGGGGGGGGTTAAATTGTGTTACTGTGGTCGTCGAGGGATATGTATACTTTTTGTTTTAGCCATTTTAGAACGATAGTCGTGGTCGTGTTAACATGATTAGTGTGGGAACGCTTTATGAACTTCTGGTGGTGTGTGCTGGGCTTTGGTGTGGTCCTGCAATAATTACTTCACTTTGAGGGTAAGAGTGGAAGGAGGGGAGGTGGCTAGGGTTTGCATTTGATCAGCGGAAGACTGGGGTACAATTTCTGTCCCCAATTTTCTCTTTCTTTGTTTCACCCCGCCCTCTTTGTTTCACCCCGCCCTCTTTGTCTCTGTTTCTGTTTCTGTCTGTCTCTGTTTCTGTTTCTCTCTCTCTCTCTCTTTCTTTCTCTCTCTCTCTCTCTTTCTTTCTCTCTCTCTCTCTTTCTTTCTCTCTCTCTCTGTGTCTCTCTGCCTCTCTCTCTCCCCTCTCCCTCTCTCTCTCTCTCTGCCTCTCTCTTTCTCTGTCAGCCTCTCTTTCTTGGTCTCCCTCCCCCCTTCTGTCTCTCTCTCTGTTACCACTGTCCCTGTGCCTCCTCCCTCTTCTCTGTCGGTGACTGTCCGTCAGCTTCTCCTCTCTATCTGTCTGTCTGTTGCTCTCTCTCTCTCTCTCACTCTCTCTCACTCTCTCTCTCTCTCTCCCTCTCCCCCCCCCCTCTCGCTTTCATGGAGTGTAAGCTATGGCAATAAAATGGAGATAATTAGGCAGGCAAGTAGGGCAAGCGATTTTCATTAGAGGCACCCGGTTTTCATTACAGGCAATCGGTTGTCATTGATCTAGGGAGGGAAAGCATGGGCCTGGTAAATAGCCGTCTGAAGCCTCATTTTGTGACGGGTGGAAAGGATGACAAGTTTCCACCTCCCACATCGGGGATTAGGAGTGTGAGTAAAACTTGAGAAGAGGGGTGGAGGGTTTTGGGAGCAGGCATGAAGTCATGCAAACGTGCATGCACAGAGAGAGAGAGAGAGAGGGTGGGGGGGGGGGGGGGAGGGATCAAAACTATGCATGCATTCTTGCGCTCCTCTCTCCCTCTCTCTCTCTCTCTCCTCTCCTCTCTCTCTCTCTCTCTCTCTCTCTCTCTCCATCTGTGTCTTTCTTTCATCTCTCAGTAATCTTCATCTCTCCTCTCAAGCGCCCCTTTGCTTTCTGTTCTAAGTAAGTTTCTCTGCTCCCTCCACACCCTCAGTTTCTACACACACACACACACACACACACACACACACACACACACACACACACACACACACACACACACACACACACCACACACACACACACACACACACACACAACACACACTCTTGCATTCCCTAATGCCCATTTCAACCTGGTCAGCAGGAAGATTGCTATTACCTGCTTTAGAAATCGGGTATACCCCCAGCAACAGTTTAGACCCTACTTTAGTGTATGTCTGTGTATGTGTGTGTGTGTGTATGTGTTCATGCATGCATGTCACTGAGAAAAAGAGAGCGAAGAGAGATTATGTTAAAAGAAGTATAACAAAGCTGAGTGGGCAATCAGAATTACAGCTCCCTCCACGAGTGTGTGTGTGTGTGTGTGTGTGTGTGTGTGTGTGTTTGTTTGTGTGTGTGTGTGTGTGTGTGTGTGCGCACGCACACACGCTCAGTAGACCGAAAAGCAGTAATAATTTCCATTAAGGATATTGGTGTATAATTGGGTTCAAGAGGCATCAAAGACAAATTCATTGGAGTGTTGTACGTTTTGGTGGGGGAAATGAAGAGTTTGTATTGCTTTATATGAGCCATAAGCGGGGAAATGTGACTTTGAGATTCTTGAGTAAAGCATTGCCAGGCTTAACTCAACCTGTCACACTGTGTCAGTGCTTCTCTTTTTTATTGTCAAATTCAAACATCACATTGAAAAAAATGATTGATGGCTGAATGGTGCTTTATTAGTGTAAAGGTTTTTTCTTTTTTGTAATTGATAGATGTCTTTGAAAAATATTAAAACATTACTCTCAGTATTTTAATCGTTTATCATTATCATCATGGTTTTTATACCACTGTCATTACTGTTATTGTTGGTTAGGGCTTCCTACTAGAATAGGTAATTCACGATGTCATCATTGAAATCTAAGTAAAATTAATTACCCCCACTCCGTCCTCATAAGAGAGATATTGGAAGGATAACTGAACTAAAAAGTCAATCCTCTATCTCTCTCTCTCTCTGTCTCTCTGTCTCTCTCTCTCTCTCTCTCTCTCTCTCTCTTACTCTCCCCCCTCGCTCTCTTTACCTCTCTCGTCCCCTCCCTCCTCTGTCTCTGTCTAGTACAGCAAAAACAAAAACAAAAACAAAAACAAAAAAAGAATGGGCGACTACTTCTCAACCTAAACTTTAAATGAACCATACGTTATAACAACAGCACCCCTACACAACGAACATCGTAATTTTCTTTTCAGTTCCTATGATCTGACACATAAAGAAATTGAACAGTGCAGTGATTCTTTTCAGGGATGTACAAATTCATTCTAAATGGAGGCCACACACACTTGTCATTGTTTGAGATGCAATTTGTTAGGAGTGGTGGTCTTGGTAACTCCACAACCAGGCGTAAACACCCATCAAAATCAATGGCTTCTGTGACCTGTAGCCTGTGGGTGAATTTAGCATGGGGAGTCATTAGTAATTTTATAAATAGACTTCATGGTTGGAGATCCTTTATTGATGGGAAAAAGTGATAGTAATAATAAGTATTGATTTTAGATCTGAAAGTATTGTGAAAATCAGAATGAGTGCGTGTGTATGTATAAAATGGACGAAAAGTTTTTTTTGTTTTTTTGTTTTTTTGTCAGGTAAATTTTCTTAACACCTCTCTCTCTCTCTCTCTCTCTCTCTCTCTCTCTCTCTCTCTCTCTCTCTCTCTCTCTCTCTCTCTCTCTCTCTCTCTTCTCTCTCTCTCTCTCTCTCCCCCCTTCCTCCTTCCCTCCCTTCCTCTCACTTATTGTTGATGTATGTGTGTGGAAGAGAGTTTCACTTTTTTGTTTTGGTCATTCGTCCAGTCAATAATTGCTTTCATATCTCTGTTTTTAGTCTCTTTTTGGTTTTCCTCAACAGGAAGTAACTCTTTGGAAAGATAAGAATAGCTTAGGTCAGTGTTTCGTGCTTGTGAACCAAGTACTCCCTCAAAGGTTTTTCCATTGTTTTCTTGTTTACAGTTAATGTTTTATTGGACAGACATGCATAGTCTTTAAAACAGCAATGCGTGTCCCATAACCTTGAGGTCCAAGGGTAGTGATGTGGTAGATACAAACATTTCATGGGGGCAGTGTTATGATGTTGGTGCCCTTCTCCACTTTCTCACAACTGCACTGTCCCTTACTTAGATACAGATTGTGGTAGTGAATAGTTGTTATGACGCAAAATAGGGACACATGCAAGGTCACGACACACATGTCAAAACAACGTAACTTATGTGGTTAAATAAGATGGATGTATTCTGGTTTCAGCCTGGCGTGAAGTCTTGAGTATATAATGTTGAATAAGTCTGACCATTTTTGCGGTTCACTATAGTATCACAGTGACTGGAGAATTGTGTCAGCAAAACTTACTTGTGAGGGGATATTCATTTTTTGTAGTTTAAAGGTGTGAGTGATCAAGAAGCTGTGGAGACCGCGATTGAATAGTTTACTCATTGTGAATATGCAACACAAACTTTGTAAAGATTGTGCCCTCTTATGAGCATTATGCCATGTCAGCCATGTCATCTTATTACAATATCGTCATGCAAACTCCAGCACAGCTCAAAACATGAGATAAAGACAACTTCCTACACTGACGGCAACAGGATGAGCTAGTTGACATGATGTAGAAAGCAGTGGTGTGTGTATTGTGTTTATGTAAATGCTGTGAAAGAACATTAAAACCACAAGCTGCGGTTTTTAGAACCAGTGACTGAATCCAGAACTAAAGTAGCCATATCTTCATTTGCATGAGGAAGAACCCACGTGCAATTGTGCTGGACTGAATGAAAAAGACGTTGGCACATGTAGGAACATGTGGCGAACCATTCACTTGGATGTGATTAAAGCCAAATAATGGCCATGTCAGAAAGAGCGAGAGTATGGCCAATGCACCAGGCAGCCCTTTTACAGAAAATGACAGTGACAAATGTCAGTGAGAATGAATTGAAGGATGGCTGAGCCAAGCACCTATTGACAGAGGCAGTGATGCAGAAACAATCAGGAAGGGAGGGAGGCTGCCCGTACTACACCACCACAGAGCCAACAAGTCTTTCGGTGTATTGTGTGCAATCGAGCATAGCCACTTCTATCTTGTCTGTTCTAAATTTAAGGAAATTGGTGTTGGCTACTTTGTTGGGTCTTCCTTTTTTCAAAATAAAGAAGAGGGAACTAGTTTTGATCAGCCTTGGCATCAGTGTGTCTGTTGGCAAAGCAAAGAAATGGTACACGTTTTTTTTTTTTTCGTTTTTTCATTGGCTGTTTAAGGGCGTTTTCTATTGGTATCGACCATCCTGGTTTATTTATTGATTTCATGTTTTTGTTCATCTATCTATTTTATTTTCTATTTATTGCTCATTTAATGTATCATATTGTTGTGACTGCAACATCAAGAGGCAAGTTGAACAAAGAAATCGCCATGGGCCGTCAAGGATTTTTCTGTTTATTATGAATGAATCTTGTGACCTCGCAAGAGCCTTTGCCAGTTTATGTAAATTTGAATGGGCATGGCCCTTGTTCTCTGTTACAGTCAGCAGAAAGTGTTTTATAGGTCTAGAAAAGAGACATTAATATTGCCAGAGCATTGTGTTTTTCTCCATTTTGTCTGTTCCCTGGGAAAGGCTGACCTCCTGGTTGGCAGTTGGGCGACCCTCCCCAAACCAGTGGGTTGCAGGTGGCAGGTGGCCTTCACTCATGGAGGTTAGCGGTGATATAAGCCAGGCATGCCTGGATGAATAAGTAGGCTGGACTGACAGGTAATGGTTTCTATCAGAACAGGGTGGGTTGCACCAACAAAATACCCTATGATGGACCCATCAGATGGATACTGAGCACCTAAAACCCTGCCCCCCTGCATTCACACAGTGGGTCCTTTGACCATGAGCTAAGGGTAGGTTAACCTCCACAGGAGCCATAAAGGACTGAAGTGAGAAGTATCGGGCCTGCAGGTCCATTCTCACAAGAATCACACCAGAATTGCACTTGCTATTTAAAGCGGAGCAGAATCGGGTCCTGTGTCTCAGCAGAGCACTTGCAGAAACTGGAGAAAAATAGCCTCATCCATCGCCAGATGTGGCCTCATCATCTAGACAGTAAACAAAAGGAGGAGACATGTTCCGCTTATCTGCTTTTGTCTGAGACTAAGAGGTGGGCTTGGTTCTTTTTTCAGAGAAGAAAACACTTCATGGAAAATGTCAATTTAATGCAGCATGTACAAGATAATGGTTCGACATTTGGCGTTTCAGCTTTCTTTGGAACGTAATATTACTGTAAAGTGTTTGTTGTTTGATGTTAATGCAGTATTTGGTAAAAAATTGTTCGTAGGTCATAGATCTTTTTGAGACAATGTTCCTTTTGATTCAGTAATTTTACATCAAACTTCTCAAACATCACTAGCATCTACGGTAATGTAAGGGAAATGTTTTGTGAAATAATGTCAGTGAAAATGAAAGACCAAGCCAATACCAAAATGATTATATGTATTATTGTTTGTATATCAGCTCTGATGGCTTCTCTTCTCTTTGTCATTCCACTTCTTCTGAATATAAATTTAAATTCGTTAAAGAAGGATTAATCGCACTGACAGTTCCATAAGCGCTTCACCCAAATCTGTCATTGATGATTTGTCAGTCATCTTCAGCATGCACAAAACTATGTGTTGGCAAGGTCTTGAATGTGAGGAAAGGGGAGAGGGGAGAATGGGAAACAGTAAGTTGACACTGCCAGTTTCATCTTCTTGAGATAAGGTCTCAGCGCTTAGATAGAAATAAATTCCATATGCGCTGTTGCCATGCGGTAGAAACGATCAAAACTTAAGTACAATTAAACCTGCTTGTAAACCCTAAGCATTTTGTACAGATTTTATATCTTATTGTTGTATCAGTCTATCATAGGAACAATCTAGGCTACAGTGTGATAAAAACAATCTGTAATGTTGAAAAATGAATAAATGAATAAGCAAAATACACAACCTGGAAATGCGTGAAACTAATCAGCTCCATAGTATGAACTGATTCACCAACTTCATATACAGCCACGTCACACAATAAATTACATCTGAAATCAATCCCAACAGTAGGATACATAGCCTAGCACCTCCATTTGCCCACCAACACATTTATAACCTCCATCATCCCAGCTCCTCCAGTCCACCCTCCACTCTCCTGTAAAAGAACACACATAGACACACACACACACACACACACACACACACACACACACTTGCACACACACACACACACACACACACACACACACACACACACACACACACACACACACACACACACACCAGAACAAAGAAATAAACACGTATAAAAAATCTTAATGAAACACTGCGAAAAAATAAACAAGCATAAGAACACTTACATCATCAGAATTATCAAAGCATTAAGATGGGCAGCGAACAAGCAAATGTTTATGTTGTGGGCCAAGATTGAACTCGAGACATCATATTTCTCTCGAATGAACCATCTGACCTGCTGGATTTATGGAGACAAATAAGATTTGTGTGTGTATGTGTGTGTGTGTGTGTGTGCACGCGCGCGTGAATCACAATATTACGTTTGTTCATGGTACATCAGAGAGAGAAAAAATTGCAACAAAGCAGCTAGGAGACTATTACTAATACATGACTGTACCATTGCTGCTAGTAGCACTACCATAACAACTAGTACTCGGGGGTGGTAATCTTCCTCAAATTTGTGGATGTAGGTTTGAAGAACCAAATGAGGTCAGATATTGTTGAGGGTGGACAACTTTTAAGAATAAAGAAGTGAAAAATTCATCAAGGTAAAATTGGATGGAGGAAGCTGTAGGAGAAGAAACCCTCAGTCGGTTAATATGAAAAATTAAAACTCTGGGCCATGTTTATCGCTTCCTCTGGCACCAGGAAATGCACAATGCTAGCAGAGGAAAAGTTGCACTGAAGATCATGTGCGTTCAAAGAACTCATGAGTGCATCTTTGCAGGGAAAATTCAACTCTTCAAGGCATGTTTTCTGTTGCTGTTTTCATTCATGTAAGTGTGAATGTATAACACCATGAAGCGAAGGAAAATATGATGATAGTTATTCAGTTTTGGGCTGGATGTAGAATTACAGAATTATGTGTTGTTGTATGTCTTAAAACGCACCAATCGCAAGATTTTCCATTTCAAGTTTTTAAAATGTTATAGGAGAACATGCCCTCTGATCCCCCTAAATTTCTTAGTTTTTTAAACCTAGCTAAGTTCCACCTCTTAGTGTTTCTACCAACTCCACTGATAACCCTTAGATTACCTCCTGCCCTGCTGTTTTTGCCATCCCCACCATTGCCACCGTCTACACCATCATCATTGTCCCTATATTGGTATTGTTGTTGAAGGTCACAGTAAGTCATGATGAACAGAACTAATTTTATGAGGTTTTAGGAGTTATTAGATCACAATGAGCATAAATGTATTGAACTAACGTTTTAAGATTTGAATGGATTTTGTGTGTGTATCTGAGTGTATTGTTCGCCTTGTCTTCTGTTGTCAGTCTGCCAGCCCATTTGTGTGTTTGTGCATGTATGCTGAAGAGAGAGAGAGAGAGAGAGTCATGGGACTTATAAATCTTCAAGTTTATCGCACCCTCTAAGCATTGTCACCTTCCCTCCCTGACACTCATGTTGCTGTCAGGGTTTATGTGTGAACGGGTCAGCAGGGGATATTTATAAGGGTTATCTAGGGTACCATCACACCTGAGCCCTTCCCCCCCCCCCCACTCCTCTCTTTGTTCCCAGAGGTGAAGAGGCCCATCACACATGGCCCCCTTTGAGGACTACTCAGGTGTTTGTTGAGACAGTCTTCCATGAAGATTTGTGGGGAGAGTTTGTACCTTTGGTGCAGTGTGAGCCTCACAATATTTGAAGAGATTTGATGCATACACAGTAATTCTTGTTTCTTTTTATGGAAATAGCAGAATGATTATCAGGTCGATCAGAAACCAGCTTGTCTCTCTCACCGCTCTTCTTCCCGGTCACCCCTCCTTCCTCTCTCGTGTGATTGTACGTACATCCACACACATGTTAGTGCACTTGTGCATGTATCTTCATGCGCAGGTTTCTGGGTATTAGCAAATGGTCTTAATGGTCTTTTTGATCTAATGTCAAACTTGGGTCACAGATACAGCCATTTCAGTATTTGTGAATACATTTGTCTGAAAAAGCATGCTGGGGTATTTTGTATGGTAATGTATTTGCAAACAAGATAATACAAAATTGAATTCACTATTATGTTTCTTGATTCAACTTATCAAATTTGGTGAGATGTTTAGACCACTGACTGATTGTGTATGGGGCTTGAAATATATGTAATCTTTAATAGTATTACAGTTGACGAATTATATATAGAAACAATATAAATACATTTACTTAATCAAACACACACAAAAATTGATGGATGCAAAAGTGGTTTGGCTTGTACATTGAACTCCTAATTGGAGGACTAGGTTCAAACTGTCTCAGGCCCTCCTAGTATGTAAAAAGTTGAGATTTTTCCTTCACCCAAGTGAACATGTTTATGTGAGGACCTGCAAGTTGCATGAACCTCCTCTGTGTGTGTGTGTATGTGTGTGTGTGTGTGTGTGTGTGTGTGTGTGTGTGTGTGTGTGTGTGTGTGTGTGTATGTGTGTGTGTGTGTAGAGAGAGAGAAAGTCACACATACGTACATATCAATATGCTTACAGAACATCAAGTATATGTTTTAAAGATCCTGTAAACCACATCAGTGTTCAGTAGTGTATAGAAACACCAGAACACTTAGTAAGCACCCAAATGAAGAGGAAGTATGCCCACTTTGCAGCTACTTGATACCTGCATAATGTGGGCAATGCAGCATGCATGTGCACATCTGAGTAAACATTGATGACAGACGAACATGCACGCACGCACGCGCACACACACACACACACACGCACACAAAACAAAAAAACATGCACGTATGCCCATGTAAGGATGAACAGGAAAACTTTTATTGTGGTTCATCATCCTGCTTTGGTGGGCGAGCTTGGGTAGTCATGATAGGTCATTGGGTTAGACATCCTTATTTTATGTAGGTCTTTTTCTGAGTTGGTTTACTTTTTTCTGTGAAGGCACCTTACCTTGTGTTTTGTTATAAATCACCCTACCCTCAGTGTCAGATAGATCAGATAAACAGGCCCTACTAATTCTGTGGGCTTTGGGTACACTGTCAGGGTGGAAAATTTAGAGGTTTTCAGTTACGTTCAGACATGGGAACTACTGGCATTAGACACCAGTGTATTTGCAAGAGACCAGGATGTATTTGTGGCTTTTTCGAATTTATGTGAAAGAGGCTTGAGTGCAGTGTCACATTAGTTTTCATAGATCTTAGTACCCAGTGTTTGCTCAGTTTAGTCTGTCTGTCTGTCTGTCCTGCTGTTTCTCTTTGGCTGTCTCAGTTTGTCCATCTTGCTCACTTTTTCTCTCTGTTTCTCTCCCTCCACCCTCTCTCTCTCCCCCTCTCTCTCTCCATCCCCCTGTCCCCCCCTCTCTCTCAGAAAATGTTCTGAAAATGCATTCCCTCTCTCTCAGAAAATGTTCTGAAAATGCATTGATATGTCCATTATGCAGGGAATGCAAAAAAAAGGTGAAACATATTTTTGCTTTGTTGTCTTTCTCATTCTCATATTTGACAGAAATTCATTCCACATAAATTTTATGAAAACCCATGTCATTTTTGCGTGTGAGTACTGTTGGTAAATCAAAATGTGTATACCTATTTAAAGCTGTGAAATTACAGCCAGATATGGTTATCTACTGAAAATCTTTTATCTTGCTGTGTATTCGTTGCAATTATTTGTACATGTATGTGATATCATACTTTTTATAATTATGATGATGGTTTAGTTCCTCTGTGTCTTCCCTTCAGAAGGGGCTGTGGCTTTTAACTGAATAAATTCCATGTTCTGTCTGTCTGTCTGTCTGTCTGTCTCTCTCTCTCTCTCTCTCTCTCTCTCTCTCTCTCTCTCTCTCTCTCTCTCTCTCTCTCTCTCTCTCTCTCTCATATATACAGGGTGTTTCAAAAAGAATACGCCAAAATCATCACGTGATGTGTCAAAAACGAAAAAAATTACAAACCTCTAGCATGAACACATGTGTTGTATATACATTCAAGTTTCATTTCATGTTTTATAAGTGCTCAATGTGGCCACCACCAGCAGCGCGGACAACATCAAGCCGATATGAGAATTCCTCCCAAACGCGCCTCAGCATGTCACGGTCCACCGTGTTGATTGCAGCTGTTATTCGATCTTTCAAGTCATCGATACTTGCTGGAAGTGGTGGAACATAAACTTGGTCTTTAACATACCCCCACAAGAAAAAGTCACACACAGTGAGGTTCGGGGTCTGGCAGGCCAAGACAGAGAGCAAGGTCTTTAGCACCTTCCTCCCAATCCATCAGCTGAGCACGTTTTCATTCAATAAGCTCTAACCCGAGATGCCAATGGGTGGTGCTCCATCTTGCTGAAAAATGAAGTCATTCGAATCTGCTTGCAGTAAAGTGAATAGCCATTTTGGAGCATTTCGAGATAGGTTTGTCCTGTAACGGTGTTTCCTTCAAAGAAAAAGGGACCATAGACCTTGTCTTGAGACACAGCACAGAAGACGTTCCTTTAGGGGAATCTCTTTCATGTCAACAGTTTCATGTGGTGATCTGTTCCCCAAATGCGCACATTGTGACGATTGACTGTGCCGCTCAAATGGAAAGTCGCTTCGTCACTAAAAACTAAACGTGAAAAGAGAGTTTCATCACCTTCCTCCATCTCCAGCATTGACTCACAGAATGTCCTCCGCATCACCTTTGGCATCATTAGTAAGTGCATTGGACAGGCTTAGTTTGTATGGTTTCATGTGTTAATCGTTCTTTAACACAGACCAGACAGATGTGGTATGGGGATGGCAAGCTGAAGACTTGCATCGACGTTACGGATATAGTGGGCTGCTCTCAAATGCATCATGAATCCTCTCACTTGTCCTCTGTAACACGTGGTCTTCCAGGACTCTTTCCTTTGCACAGTCACCCACTCTCTTTAAACTGTCTAACCCCACCGTCGAAATGCTTCACGATGGGGCGGATCAATGCCGAAATCTGTTCTGAAAGCACGTTGCACCGTGACAATGGCGTTTGTTTTCGCGAACTCAGCACGCAAAAACGCCTTCTGCATGAGAGTCGCCATTTATTGATCTTCCCACAATTCAGCTTGCACCGGAAGTTATACTAACGACAGCGGTGAAACTGACACCCAATCAAACTTTGATAACTACTCTATCAAATAACCACTGATTCAGTCCACTACAATGCTATAGACCTGAAAAAACTGCGTAATGATTTTGGCGTATCTTTTGAAACACCCTGTATTTATATAATAATGTGTGTTTGTGTGTGTGTTATATATATATATATATATATTTTGTGTGTGTGGTGTGTGTGTGTGTGTGTGTGTTTGTTGTGTTGTGTGTATGTTGTGTGTGTGTGTGTGTGGTGTGTGTGTGTGTGTGTGTGTAGTACAAGCCTGTTTCTGACCAAATGATGTTTGCTGTTTCAGAGTAATTGTGCTGGAGAGTCGTCCTACCACTGACTCAGAGGCTCCTTCCAACCTGTATGTACTGGCTGGCCACGAGAACACCTATTGAAACACATCCCTTCCGCTAGCATCTTCGTGAGGATCCATTTGATAGGTCTTGTCCCATTTAAATCCTTCACATCTATTACTGCATCCTCCAACTTTCTAGAAATCTGTAGACAGGTTGAGAGACTGAAATGGTGCTGGAAGCTGTGGATGAGGTGAGAGAATGAAAGGGGCAACAGGCACAAGAGTCTTGAACTGATGTGAAGGCTTCTGTTCTGCTGACCATACCTTTTGAGAGCATCTCTTGAGCATTTACCATGATGTAAAGGCTTTGTCGTTCTGCTAACCATACCTTGTGAGAACATCTCTTGAGCATTACCTGCTACTATCTTTGTAGTTTGCAAGCAAGAAAACAATTGGACAGATATATTTGAAACACCTTGCTGACGATGAGAACAAAATGTATGTCTGGCATGGTAACGCTGAAGGCACCCAGAATCTGCCTAACTTTGGTCTTCTGCTGGTGTTCATGAGGTCATCAGCTGAGCACCATCCAGCAGTCCTGCCACCAATACTTTTCATTTTCATTTGCCTGCAACAACCCGCGGCTGTAAAAAAATTGGAATGTTCTGGCTGTAGCAGGAACAGTCGTGTGTTGCTAGTTGCATTTTCCAGTGGGCACATCACAAGTTACTTCACATCCAGCTGTTTCTGTGAAATAATGAAAAAAGAAGTCATTAAATGAATTAACTGTGTCTGCTCAACTGTGCGTGAATCCATACTTGTTGGTGACACATTTAGGATGGTATGTGTGAGTATGTATTTGTTGGTGACTCATTTTAGATGGCATATTTTGAATTAAGCCAGTTTTGTGCAATCACAGAGAAGCAGAATTTAGTCAGTTTAATAATCAGTGCACGCCATCTTTTTTTTTCCAAACAGGGACAGTGATTGACTTGAAGTGGCCTGTCAGCATATTTCTATGAAAGACAAAGTTTTAAAAAATGCAGAAGCTGCACACTCAGGCTTACTAGTGCATTTGATAGCTATGGTGATTTCTATGATTATCTTGATTGTTGTTTCCTGGTGTGGCTCTGAACATTTGTGATAGTTAAATGACACAGCATGAGCGTCCTCAGGGTTCATGCTCCCTGATATAGTGAATTGCTACCTG
The DNA here is from genome assembly GCA_030674185.1 of Monoplex corrugatus. Taxonomy (NCBI): domain Eukaryota; kingdom Metazoa; phylum Mollusca; class Gastropoda; order Littorinimorpha; family Ranellidae; genus Monoplex; species Monoplex corrugatus. The sequence continues at coordinate 65,275,922 of JAPXFY010000012.1, forward strand.
TACTGTACACAGATGTGAGCTCCTATTTCTCATCTCGCTTTTTTTTCTAAGTCACTTGCCACATTGTTCAGGTAATATATTGTGAGAACTGACTGAAGCTTGAAATTTGTTTGCTGTCTTGACCGCTTGTTTGTTGCTGAGATTGGCCAAATGGAAATCCCATGTTGAAACTGTCGGTGATTGTGTGTGAACCCTGCAGCTGAACAGTAGACATTCTGATGTGTTGATTTGTTTGCTGAACAAGTTCTCTGTTTTCATCTAGTATGGATTTGACAGAAAACAGATCAGTCAAAAAGTTGAGAAACAGAAGCTTTGACAATCAGCCACCTTCATCAAGGTGACAGACCTGGACCTGCTTCACCTCAGTGACCCTTGTAAGTCTTACGAAAGGCACAGTCGAAATCACACTTATATTTACTGGACACAGAAATGGTCAGTTGTGCATTCCTCTGAAGACTGCAATATGAATAACTTGGTTTTAATGCAGTTTTGATCACTCTGCATTGCACTTCAGTGTATAGCTCAGTATGTTGCTTTCTCACAATTGCCATTTACTTTTACATCATGAATACAGTTACAATTTTACGTTCAAGTGTCCAGTCTTGACACACCAATGACAATGAAGCATATTCTTTGAACATGAAACAAAAGTATTGCAAGTATTACAAAACCTTTGTGTCTGTAATAGTCATCATAAGAGAAGAGAATACAAGTGAATTAGAAGCACAGTACAAAATGCTGAAAACTTTGGGAAAACAAACCGCAATTTTTTTTCAAACTTGTTCTTATTGTAATGTACAGTGTGGAAATAATCTGATTCCATTGGTATGTATTAGGTGTCCAAGCTGATTTATTTAAATGAAAAGTGAACCATCAAGAATAAACTTACTGGTGTGAATATTTTGAGTCTGTTGAAGTGATTATGAGACTGCTTTTAAAAGTTATCTGCTCTCCTGCTTTGTTGTTTTTGCCCGAGGCAGCTTCTGTTGGTGATGTGGATTGGTGTCTGCCTAACCCCCTTCCCTTTTACACATCTTTTTGATCCATGACACAAATCTTGCAGACATTGCAAACATACCACAAGTGGTTTTTGTGCTCTCTTAGACATTTTTTCTGTAGGCTTTCAGAAGAGCATGTGGGTACTTTCATATAATTTCTTCAATTCGTTCACAATGCACTGAAAGTATACATGGGAGGGTACACTCCTGAACACTGTATTTATAGGCACTCGTGCATACTCATGCACTGTGAAATAAACAAGTACATGTGTCCCTGTCCATACAAACATACACACTGTCTTACACTCTTTGACAGTCATCACTGTCTGATTCCATGATCAGTGTGGTCATCCAGATGGGATACAACAGCAGACAGGATCCTTCATCATTGTCTCTGGGATGTGACAAGCAGGTCAGGCTTGCTGAGATGGTCCATCATTTATTGCTAACCAGCTCTTCCTTGACCTCTGCACTGGCCTTTAGTGGTGTTCTGAAGGATGGTTTTGGACACTGTGTCATGGCAGAAAATGTGACCAAACCAAGCATCATCAATGTCCTGTGTTAACAGTAGAAGATGTTCCACACGTTACACATTCTATTTCTATCCTCTCGAATAAAAGGCAACGTGTGGTGATATTATGAGGACTGTCATGTCTCTAAGTCTATGTCATCCTTCCATAATATTGCTTTGAGGTGTGTGTATATATATGTTGGTACCACACTATAATAAACTAAAAATTATATCAAGTGTCAGTATTTCCAGTTTTGATATTTGGGACAATAATCTTTTACTATGTAACATTTTGAGTTTGATTGCTTCGCTGAACTAGAATAGTCCCAAAAGTGTAGTGTAGTCATTTTCAAGATTTGAAACCTTTACTTTTTTCTCTAGACTTTGAAAAAGCGAGTGTTAGCCTTCTGCAGATCATATTTTGCTGATGGTATGACTAAGGTAAGCATTCATATGATGAGGTAATAAGGCTTTACAAATTAAAACTTGTTTTAGGTACAGCTATGATTTTGTAGTTATGTGTACACAAAGTGTGTTGTTTTGCTGAAATTTTTGGTATTACATGTTCTTGAGTTTTGTTTGTTGATATGTTTGCTTTAGTTTGTTTGTTTCTTTGTCAGTCGTTTCTGGTTAGTCTTTGTCTTTAGTTTTGAAATTGAAATTGGTGTTCATTTCAAGTTTTGTACTTTAAGATTGCTAATAGATTTGAATTACTGAATAATCAAATTGTATTGATTTGTTTAGATATGAAGTATGCTAACTTACAAACATTGAAACAAGATTTCCTGTTATTTTGCCAGGACAGTGACTGACTTAAGGTGGTGGTATTTACTTGATCTAACCAAAATTATTTAGATAAAAATACAAGTAGTTGAATCTGTTAAACTCATTGATTGATTTTGTATTTGAAATGCCCACCACATCTAAGTGTTGTAAGGAATCATCTGAATCATTCGCATGGCACTTGTTTTTAGTATGCAGTTGGCTATTGTTGTTGTTGTTGTTGGATTGATGTCATCAAGATTGATGATTCCATTCATTTTTGACGATTTGCCATTCATTCACCCTTGCAGTAAGAGGCAGTTCATTTTGGCCGAGAAATTTTTCTTTATCAAACAGTAATTAGTAGTGAATAACTAACTGTCATTACATATTGATATTCATGCATAATTATTATTTTTATGAGTTTTTCAGTCAAGTTAGAACAGCATTAGGAAAACAGATGATGCATCCCTTTCACAGAAGACAGATTCAGCAAGGTTTCATTATTTTTTGCCATCGATCAGCGAGGTGACAGTTGTTCTCTATGCACTTATTGATGGCTGTGACTTTGGTGATGATGGTACAGGTTTTATTTAGCTCTGCATCTGTGAAATCAGCATCATGGTCATTGTCATGATGACTGAGGTCTTTTTGGCTGGAGGGTTGGTTTCTGTGTTAACACATATAAAATGCACCACTGGTGGTCTTGTTACATCATGTGTATTTACATTGTAATTATTCACTGCTATGTTTAGAATAGTGTGTGTCTGTGTGTGTGCACCCATGCAAATAATGACAGGCTTTGATCTTAATCTTCTTCTGCTCAAATAATATGACTCATACATGCACACACACTCTACCCCACCACACACACACACACACACCCCACACACACACACACACACACACACCACACACACTCTCCTCTCTCTCTCTCTCTCTCTCTCTCTCTCTCTCTCTCTCTCTCTCTCTCTCTCCCTCCTCACACACATTTTCCTAGCAGAATCCAAGGTGGTGTGTAGCTGCATGACTTTCTGTCCTTTCCTGGGATTTTCTTAGGGCTAAATCATTGTTGTGGGGTGGAGGAGGGTTTTGTTTTGTTTTGTTTTGTTTTGTTGATTTGTCCTCTGGTGATGGGAGTACTGCTCTGTAAATGTGAGGGGTATGATATTCAACATCTCTGTTCACAGATAAACTCAGTTTGAATGTCTTCAAGGCTACTATAATTTTCTCCTGGAGAAGTTGATTAATGTGCCCATTATGTTATGCCACAGAAACTGTATCGACAAATACATACACTCTTACTATTGAATGCTGGTTGTTTGATTGATGAAGCATGTAATGCGCTTGCTAGCGCTTAAAAAGATTATTGTGAATGTTCAAAATGGTCAGTTAGGCCAAGGTGGATTATCAGTCGGAATACGTAAGAATATGTTGTGTTTGTTGATTTTAGTCACTCGGACAGAAGCAGCTTGCTGAATTGTTTTAACTTCGGTGACCTTTCTTCAGTTTTAGCTTCTGCTTCTAAGGTTTGCAAGGACTGAAAAATAAAATGGGAATTATTAACCAGTGTTACAGTTTGTCTTTGCATTTGTCTGTTAGCATCTTTCTCTCTTTCTCTCTGTTTCCATTTCCCCCAATCCCCCATCTCCCTCCCACCTCTTTCTGTGTATGTGTGTGTGTGTCTATGTGTGTGTGTGTGTGTGTGTGTGTGTGTGTGTGTGTGTGTGTGTGTGTGTGTGTGTGTAGTCTAATGCCAGAAATGCTGTAACTATATTTACACATATTCCCAGTGAATTGAAGGACAGGAGGACACATGTAGTTTTGCAGAGTGTGTACATCAAGATGTATTTTGTGGTGACTTTACTGCGGTGCTGGAACAGAGAACTACCATTTTGTTCCTTGAGAAGCCTGACCACAGCACATTGGCTGTTTCCTGGTTGTGATTATTGTTAATGCTACATGCAGGGACAGACATACATGTACACACACAGAGGACCCTTTTGGTGTGGGCTTTGTCTGCTTTTGGGTGGCTGGCTGGCTGCCCTGTGCTTTCTTTGTTGAATGTTGTTGGGATGGACATGGAGTTTGGATTTGTGTACCTGTGTGTACACCATGCTGATGTATATATAAATGATTATGTATGTAGCATGCAGTACCTTGAGCAAATGGTGACATTCATGTCTCAGTTTGTACAGAGCATGCTTATATATATATTTTTTGGGGGTGGGGGGGGGGGGGTTGGTTTTTGAGAATGTGAATGTATGAGCATATAATTGACTCATGGTCTTGGGTCATTTTCTAACTCAGCAATTGGGTATGTGGGTGTTTGATAATGTCATGAGTTTGTGTAATAAATGGGGAAATAATGACATCATTACTGCAGTGTGAATGGAAACAGTTATGTAAGATTTGCTTTAACTGTGTTGCATTAGAAGTGTTCAGAGTTTGTTTGTACTGTTCGATATTCCATGTATTTTCCTGTTCTGTATTAACTTTTGATTTATTTCGTTGATACTGTGTGCATGAATATTATTCTGTATAGTATGTTTGGCTTTTGAGTGCATCAAGATACAGTCCTGAAAATTGCAGGTCTGGCTCTTTCATCCAAACAAAAGCTCCTTGCTTTGAATGTCCGGTTTATGAACTGCTACAGTACTAACATTTTCACCGATATGTTTTAAAGTGCTGAAAGACTGATGAATCATATTTTTCATGAAACAGATATGTGATTCTAAAAGGATTTTGAAATCTTTGACTTCCCATCCCTCCTTATTCATTTGTCCTGTTTAATCTTCGGTGGAGGGGGAGGGGATGTTTTAGGTTGATCCATGATGTACCTCTGCAGACTGAAGTATTCTAGCAGTGATTTCTGGGTTACCTGTATATAAGCATGGATTGTTACTAAGTCCTAAATTTAAGTCACTGATTTTAGGGTATGTCATATTTTCAATTTGCATGGTGAACATAACACTTGGCCCTTCAGTTGGAAAGTTTGGACATTGCTAACACACAGTACATGATTGTACTAGTTTAAGCAAGCACAATGTGTTCGGTTGTATTGATAATTGGGAGAATTAAAGCCACACAAAGGTGACTGTAGGTCATACAGCAACTGTGGTGTTTGTTGTTAAAAAGTAATTTACATGTGAATTTAGGTGTGCAAGGATAATGTATCAGAATCCAGATCAGATGCGTGTGTGCTTGAATCATACCAGTCTTCTTCTTCCGCCCCACAGATCCACACCTGCCCTCCCACAGAGGCCTATATTATCTTTTTTTTTCACTATAGAATATAAAAAATAAAAGAGGAGAGAATGTCAGTATACCCAGTTGCTAGTAAGTTTTGATGAACATATTATCCTCAAGATTTTATAATTTCACACACTGGTTAACATTTTTATGAGCTTGTTGGAAGCAACGGCCTTGTTTTCTGTTATGTTGAGGGTTGAATGGATTTGGGGCATTCCAGTTTCGTGCTGTGCAGCAGAACCACACCTAATGCCATTTCACATTTCAGGATATGTGAACAGCAGGATACATGCACACAGTTTTAAACTCCCCCTTCACTTCACTCCCATCTCTAACCATCCCCACTGCCTTATCCCAGGCAGTTTGTGCGCCCTTTCTAATGAAGTTATGTTTTGTTTGCCTTTTCAATTTATTAATTATAGTTATGAAGTTTTATTTATAGCTAAATTTTCATTACATAACATAACAAATGAACAAATAATAGTAAAATAATGTAAAAGAAAAAATTTTCGCATGTGAATGCTTGAGAACAATAAAATAACAGCGCATAAGAAAAGGTTTTTGCGTGCAAATACTCGAGATATTTCACATTGTATTTTAGAATTGTTGTACAGAAAAGTTGTTTGTTATACATGTTAAACCTGCAAGTTGTGCCACTCCAGACAGAGCTGAACTATTTGCTTTACCCTGATAACTTGCATGACAGATAACAATCCCGAAGACTGGCTTATAATTGTATGGTGAATGAACTGAAATTGTTTTTGAATGGTTACATTTCAGGAACTACTTACAGTGTCTCATTGCAGACCAGAATTTTTTCTAGCTTAAAACATGTACTAATACTGTAGTCTTGAAGTCTCCCATTTTGAAATGGGACTGGTTTGTGAAGTTTTATGATTGAACAAGGTATCTGTCTAAAGAAATGCTCTAATTGGTGAAAGCACATACATGAAATTTGAATTTAGCTCCTCAGTAGGATGATTCTGATAGAAAAAAAATTGTCACAGACACACATACCTTGCTTTGAAATGGTCATTCTTGGGCATCTGTGAAAGAGTATTTCTGATTGGATGGGGAAACGGTGTGATTTTGAGGCGTCTTTTTGAAAGATGACTTGAGATTGTTAAAACATCTACCCAAAGAAATGTGTGATTGAAAGAGCCCTCACCCTCTAAGACTGACCAGCAGAAACACTTCAGGTGTTCAGTCATATTCTTACAATACAACATTATTAAAAAGGCATTTTTTATACGTGGTGGTATCGTCAGTCATAAGATTATTCTCTAAATCAAAGGCAGTGAGAGCACATGATGCCAGGTGCACTGTTTTCCATGGTTTAGATTAATGATTTAACTCTTTGACTCCTGCATCCTATCCACTAACTGCAAAAACTTAACTCTGTGACTCCCTCACCCTATCTACCAGCTTCCTGCAGGAAGCTGGTGGATAGGGTGAGGGAATCAAAGGGTTAAGTTTTTGCTTTACTAGCATGGTTGATAATGCAGGATGCCGGTGCACAGGGTGCGGGAGTCAAAAGGGTTAATGTCAGTAAATAAGGGGAAAAGAGGGATGGCTGAAAACAACCTTGATTAATTTAAACTTTAAGACCATTATGCCATGCTGTGTAACTTCTTTGTATTGATCATAAGTTTCAGCAGGCCTGGGTTATCTGAGAGCAGGGTTGGGGAAGAGTGTGCCTCTGGATATGACAGGGCAGGAAAATAAACTATTAAAAGCATTTGTGAATTTGTCATGATATGGCAGAATAGACTATTGAAAACATGTGTGAATTTGGCATTTCTTTTTCCTAAATCCATTAACACTCTCTGAAATATTTCCTGTAGTCTTTTTTTTTTCAGTCATAATATATATTTGGGGATTTGTTTTATGCATTGCCTTTCTTGATATGTATTCTAACAACACAAATGGAAATTGGCCAGTGTTGATGTCTGTGATGTTATAAAATTTAATCATTGTCTTCACCTTTGTCCCTTGCTGACTCTGTGAAACGGCCATTGCATGTAATATCTGCCAGTCTTCATTAGCTGACATGCACACACATGCTTGCTAAACACACACACACACACACACACACACACACACACACACACACACACACACACACACACACACACCTCTCTCTCTCTCTCTCTCTCTCTCTCTCACGCATGTACTCACACACACACGCACACACACGCACGTGACTTGCTGTCATTCTAATCGCTGAATATGACTAACTGTAATTGGATCTAATCACTGAATATGACTAACTATAATTGGACCCTGTACATACATGCTACAATAATATTTTTATTTATTCATGAAAAATAGTTATGCTGTAGGCCTAGTTTCAGAAATAATAAACATATTTATTGGTTTTACTCAGTGTCCAGTCTTGTCCAGTTGTTGAGGGGAGGAGTGTGTATATATAACTACATTGTGTGGATACACTAGTCATGCTTCAAAATTTTCCACTACAAAATCAGCAATGAATACAGGCTTGTATGAAACAAATTTGTAAGAATAAGCAGGGGTAAAGGACTCTCCATTTGTGCTTGCAAAGGAATGGAGGTTAATTGTGGCCAATACAGAGCGTATTGGTTGTTTTACATATATATTTGACAGAATGTTTGTAGCTTTTTGTGAATAGGTCAGCCAGCCAGGCATAAAGAATGGGGAGGTCGCCAACACATGAATCTAAACAAGCGCCATGCTTTTGAATGTAGTGATATTTTCTTTGTTTCGAATTTGTTTTCATTCACATATTTGCTTGGGTAGAGAGTGGGATGCTGGGGTATTACAGTATACAAGAATATTTTTCTTTGTAAAAATTTTCATCCATGTGTCATCTATTTTAACAAGAGTTTGGTATAAAATAAGTATAACAAAAAGCTCCAGTATAACTGAGTGTTTTCATGAACCCAACCATGCAGACATGTCTGAAGGCCTAAAGACTGTAGAGGGAGATACTTTGGGTTGATGATTTTTTTTCCTCTTGCAATATGTAAGAGGTTTAGGATTGGACAGTTTGTACCCTTGCAGAAACTGCTGTTTTGTTGTTTGTGATTTGTTTTTTGACATTGTTAAATTTGGGTGCCTCTGGAAACTGTTTTCATTTTCATTCCCCATGTTCTAGGTTGTATGCATTTTGCTTCTAACATTTAAAACATTTTAATTTTGTGTTGTGATTAGAAACAAAACAGCAAGGAAAGAAAAAGAAGACTGAAAGAAACCCTACCCAAGACTTGCTTGTTGAGAGTGTTCTTGTAAGTGCCAAACGCTTTGTTTTTAACTTTGTTCTGTTTTTTGTTCGCCTTGTTTTGTATTGCATGTTTACATGGAAAAAAACATTAGTTTGAATGCCAAGTATGATGTGACAAAATGAGGAGGCTTCACAGTCCCTCTCACTGGTACATAAGAAAAGCCTGGTTTTGCATTGTACCCTGTTATCATGCGGTGTACTTTTACATCAGTTTGCATGTCATTGCTGCACGTCACTTAATGATGTTTTGTACACAGGAGTCCATTACGCCCATATTATATATGCAAAGTTTTCATATTGTTTAATATGACAACAGCTGTTTACTAATTGTTGGAGTTGTAGTAATTTAAAAACATGTGTACACGATTGAGAGAGATTAAGTTGGTTTGTTGTCAGTAGCTATTACGAACTCTGAAAGTCAGAGGTGTGTGTGTGTGTGTGTGTTGTGTGTTGTGTGTGTGTGTGTGTGGGGTGTGTGTGTGTTGTGTGCCTACAGAACAAGTTTATGGCCTGAAAATGAATGAATTTTTTTTCTTCGGTAAATGACTGTGCAACAACTCAAATTGATTTTGTTTATTACTTCCCTCCTCCATTTCCTACCAAATTAACGTTTGGATGTCTTAAGAATATTATGTTGTAAAAACATTTTTGTCTTTTCCATTGAGAGTTTTCTAGCATAGGGTTTTGCGCATATTGAAGGAGTTGACCAGATCACTGCGAGCAAATCAGGGTGGAGCCTTTATGGAAATAGCCGGTGCAATGAATCCCACAAAAGAATTCCAAAATTCCCTCCTCCCACCCTGATGTTGATCTTTTCCTTCAATTTTGCCTGTCTGCCTGTTGACATATTATCAAGTGTTGTGTCCTCTCTTTCATCCCCCTTCTCTTTCCCTCTCATCCTCTCCCACCTGCCTCTCTCTTTCACACACACACACACACACACACCACACACACACACATCTATTTTGTATACTAATTAAATGAGGTTTGCCAATCTTAAGGTGTCCGTGCCGCCTCCCACCCCCACCCCCACCCCCACCCCCACCCCTTTACAAAAAATAAAATTTTATGCTGAATTTTGATTGTAGTTCTGCCCTATTGAGGGAAATGCATAAGTGATTTTTAATGGCTGTTTTGTTTATTCGTTTGTGTTATCTATTTTAATTTATTAAGGCCATAATAACGGAGATGGTGACAAGTGTAAAGCATTTCAGCGAATTCTACATTTGTGGTATTTGTAGAGACAGGTGCAGTAGCCAAGTTTGTTCTTTTTGTTGTTGTTTTATTTTTGTTTTTGGTTTTGTTTTATTTTTTGTTTCTATCAGGCTTCAGTTGGAAATTGTGAGTTCGACAGTGACTGGGCAATGCCTGGTGTGTAAAGGGTGGACATTCTTACTGTCTTCTGGGCCAGCATACATGCAGATATGCTGGTTCCTAACCTTTCCTGTGCTTGAGTCCCACCTAAGGGAGAATAGAGTGTGTATGCTAGATTTATGCATGTTTCCATAAGCCGCTGGATCTTGATTTGGCTTACAGGATCTGTACTGTATATATCAATTTTGATGTTTTGTAGGTTGTCATAATACTACTATGCCCAGGCTTATGCCCTGGAGACATTGATCCTGCGACATAATTGCACAGTTATTTGACCAAGGAGTTGAAAGAGGCCATTCAAAACGTTGTCCTTTCCAAATACGGATTGCACGTTTTGCCCAGTGGAAAAAAAAACGAAAAAACATTGCTGATGTGCAAATGGTTTCAGCAGCTTGATGTGAAGCTTCTAAATCATACATGTGTTCAAAGATATCTAAATATACCTAGCCACATACATTGGGAAACTGAAGTTTATGAATATGAAACCCACTCAGACATTCTATTCAGTTTACATGGAAAGTACCCTCATTATTGAATCCCTAAAAGGTATCAGTGGCAAACAATTTGAACCAGTACTCTCTTTTAGCTTTCGTTCTTTGCATTTTCCTTTCCTTCCCTTCTCTCTCTATCCACTAACGTACACGGAGCATTCGTTAACTTATTTGCTAAAGATCCAAATTCACTTTTATTAACTTTTTTTCATTAGTCTGTTGCTTTCTTTAGTTAGTCTGTAAAACACCCTCCTCTCCCCTGCCCCAGCCTCCTGCACACCACTTTTGCGCAGTTTGATGGAAATCTTCTCAAATCCAGATTTTTACTTTGTGCATCCCAAAATGTCTGACAGACCGTGAAGATCGTTCATAGTCCTGATTTTGTTACCTTTTTGGTTCCTGGTAACTGTGCATGGGATTTTAGGGTCTGGTGTTTGGCTTGTGTGTGTGTGTGTGTGTGGTTGTGTGTGTGTGTGTGTGTGTGTGTGTGTGTGTGTGTCATGCACACATGTGAGAAAGAGAGCGTAATAGATGTGTATGTAGTTTTCTTATATACTGTACTAACCATTTGCAACCGGTATGGTGTGGAAACGAAATGGGAGCAAGTATTATTATTATAAGACACAGTAACATGTTGGCGTGTCAGTTAATTATTAGTGTTTAATTCACCCTCACAAACGTTGACACACTTTTGATAGAATTAATTTGTGATGGTGGGGAAGAGGATGTATTAAAACATTTACAGCGTTTCCTAAGTAGGTCAAGACAGTGTCTTAGGTAATGGTGATGATGAACAGCACAGTTTTGTGTATTAAACTTAAAGCATGCAGTTCACGTTTATGGAATCACAGTTGACACTGTTTATGGAATCACAGTTGACGCACTGTCGTCGGCAGACAGGTTCAGCATTCGGTTTTTATAGATTAGAATATCACACAGTGAGATTTTTTTTTTTTTTTATTGATTTGACTTTTATTTATTTATTTATTTATTTACTTATTATTTGTTTATTTATCTCAGATACATCTAAGTCACATATGGTTTTAGTGGGTAATTCAGCATGCAGGCTTGTGCGATGGCGCCAGTCTTTTTTTTTTTTTTTTTTTAATAATTTTTCCAGTTTCCTTACATTTTCACAGCCTTTAGTCTTTTACGCATCTGTTTGTAGAATATTCATGTGTACAGGAAGGATTTCTTGTTTGTTTTGCAGAAGAAAATAAAGTTCATTACCAAAGGCATTGTTAGTGTATGTTGTATGTTCAGTGCGTGTGGATGGGACTGCGTGTGTTTTCCTTTTCTCACATTTTCACTTTTGATTTTTGTTTGTCAGTGTGAGTGTGCTTGTACCCCATGGGGATGCCGGGGACTCTTTCAGGATAAATAGTACTCCCACCTTCTGGAAATTGTGTGCAGAAATTTCCTTTTTTTCTGACACTCTCTTTGTTTCTTTCTTCCTCCTTTACTTTGTCATTTCTTCCTATCATTTTCTGCCTTGCTGGTCCATTCAGCTGAATGTGTTCCATAAAGTCTTACGTACTTTCTCTAAGGACTGGTAATTGTTTACATGTATTTAGTGCATTTTTGGCTGTAGGGAAATGAGATATGCAGAAGCAATTTTAGGTAATTTAGACGCGTTTTTATGTATGTTTTAGTATCTTCGTTATGTTTAAATTTGTATTTAGGTGTGTTTCTTAAATCTCCTGTGCAGTAAAACGGATGGAGTGATCTACGCCAGGGGCATCTCCTTAGATTATGTGTGCAAATGCATTGATATATGTACTTAACTTTCTTTTCTTTTTCTTTTTTCCTGTTGAAGTAATGTGTACGTTTTGAAATGGTCATGCTCTCGCTTTCTCTCTCTCTCTGTCTCTCTCTCTCTCTTTCTTTCTCTCTCCTCTCTCTCACACATACATGAATTCTCTCTTTCTCTCTCTCTTTCTCTCTTACACATAACACACACGCGCGCGCACGCGCACACATACACACACACACACACACACACACACACACACACTCTCTCCCTCTCTTCCCCCTCCTCCCGGCCTTCCTCTTGTAAATTAAGGCATCAGTGAAATATGTCAGTCGTCTGCTCTTGTCTGGATAGCGCCAGATAGGTAAAGCATGAATTTTTTCAGATCTTCCATGTCAACGTACAATATGCACACTTCCTTCCTAGTGCCTCAACCCCTGTCGTGTAAATGTAAGTACTCACGCAGAACATCGAACATGCACGTTTTCGTCTAAAAGCACGTATGTGAATAGACGTTGGAAGAAATAACGAACATGCACATTAAAGATCCTGTAAGCCAGTGTAGTGTTGGGTGGATTATGAGGAGGCAAAAACGCTCAGCATTCAACTCCTACCACACACTTTTCCTGAAAAAAGGAGTGTGACTGCCTGCCTACTCGGCATTCAAAATCAAGCAGCCAGAACGAAAGGAGCTCTTTGTCTACGCCTGCAATAATTTATATAACGACACATTTGATTGATTTGTTGTGTTCTGAGTTTTAATTACCAATGGCATGGCTGTATGCGTGCGTACGTGCTTGAGCTCGTGTGTGATGCTGCGCACAGACGAAGAGAAAGGAATACCAAGTGTGAAGTGTGTATGCACGCGCGCGCGTGTGTGTATGTGTGTGCGTGTGCGCGCGCTTGAAAGAGAACATTTCCGAGGGGACGCTAGGGGCTATTTCAGTAAAAATAGTATTCCCACCCTCCGGAAATTCTGTACAAGAACATTCCTCTTTTCTGTCATTCTCTTTGTTTCTTTCTTGCTAAACTGTTTTCCGTCGTCTCTTCCTACTATTTTTCTGCTTTGCAGGAATCCGTACGTACTTTCTATTAGGATCGATGATCAGGTACACAAACTGCTTTTTTTTTCCTGGGATGGTAGAGGCTCAAAGGAAATGCGATATGCAGAAGCAATTTTAGGTATTTAGACAGGTTTTTATGTAGACTTCAGTGTATATAGTTATGTGTATATATTTGATTTCAGTTTTTTTTTAAATATCTGGTGATAATTTGGGCGGGACAGTCTACGCCAGAGGCATATCCTTAAACTATGTGCGCGAATGCAAATATATATGTACTTTTCTTTTCCAGGTGTTTAGTTTTCAGGGTCAACGGGGTGTGTTTATTTTAAGATAGTTATAGCCCTGATACGGTTTTGCGCAGTCGGCTGGGCTTTAAAGATTAATAATGATACTGATTGCATCTGATGTATCGATTTCCAGATGATCTTCCCAAGAACGCCATAATGTCTCTGCCAATAGGCATGGTATCCGTGTTCAAAACCGCAGGCAGATTTACATCTGTCCTGATGTTTTGATGGTTACCATGATACACAAAGGCTAAAACGTGTGTGTTTCAGAGAAAAGAGTTTAGTGCGTGTCTGTGTGGGTGGGAGTGCTCTCGCTCATTGTCATCACCTCTGCCTTTGAACGTTAAGCATAGCAACGTCAGGTTTCTGCTTGTTTGCTGTCGTCTTTAAGTTAATGATTCTCGGTTAGGATTCTCGTTTAGGGTGCGAGAAGTCCCGGGTTCCAATCCCTTTAACTTTTATTTGGGCTGGCTGGCTCTGTTGTTGATAAGAGTCGTGGTCTCGAGATGTAATGTTTTGAGTCCAGTCCCAGCCTGCAACGTAAAAACTGGCCTGTTCGCTGCCCATCTTTAATGTTCCAGTCATTCTGGTGGTGTCAGCTTAGTATTTCTGAGGTCCCTTCTGACCCTTCCTCATTTCTAAACCTTGTCAGCGCTTACGGTTTTGTGCAGGCTTGAGTGGAGCGCACATGGAATTGTCCGAGTGCGATGAATCCCTCTTGAACAAACTCAAAACTCCGAAATGATTCGCCCAGTAACGAAGTCTGTCGTTCATCAGGCATCTATTGTTCACTATTCCATGACCTTGCCCGCGCGTAGGAGTTATAAGCAGAAAGAGAGAGGATTTATGCCTTGATTATTTTGGATTTATCCGTCACATGACATCTGTGGCTGCAGTGCATTCCGAGCAGGGAGACACCATGTTGAGAAACGGAAACTGAAACCAGAGATTTTTCATTAAGGTGTCCATGCCCGTCTGATAGTGGAACTGGAACTAGAATTTATTTTAAATGGATTTATTCAAACGGACGGTTCCATATAACCCATACCGTTCCGACTCTTTAAAGGAAGCATGCGTCTTTTTCTATTACATGAAGTGTCGCTATAATGGAAGAAATTCATGTACATATAAGGAAGCAAATTTTCATTATAAAAGTAAGATCAAACATTGCTTGTGAGTGCCTTATCTGGCATTTCTTCCAGAATATATGTATATGCATGCCCCGTTTTAAGGCACTGAGTATTGTCCCTTTGTACTCGAAAACCGGTGAAATTTGGTCAAATTGCGCTGGCAAGGTCTTGAAATGGGGATGGGTGGAGGAGGGATCTACGAAACACTGTCTCCACCAGAATGATGGAAACGTTAAGCTGGGCAGCGAACAGGCCAGTTCATCATTTTGCGGACTGAGACTGAACTTGAGATCTTGAGTCCGTAGCTCTACCAAAAGAGTAAACCAACCTGTGCCAAAAAAAAAAAGACAAACTGTTTCCAGCCGTAGTGTTGAACCCACAACCTCTGCGTTATGAGCATGGTGCTCAAACAACTGAGCGAATGGATCACTAAGCGGAGAACTCAGAAACAATTATATTTTACAGTCTGTTAGAGTCTGGAGGGCGGTTCACGGTTGCTTATCAATTGCTGTTGTTGTCTTCCTGGCATTGGAAGTTTGGAGTTTGTTCATGACGGATTTAAAGTTGCCGGGTATATCTATATGCCTTCCACACAGTCTTTCATTATCTGGCAGACTCCTCAAGCCTGTCAACACCATCCGTTGGCAAGATCTTGAGATGGGGAGGGCAGAGGAGGATGGGACCAATGCAGCACTAAGCTGACATCATCAGAATGACTGGAGCGTTATTAAGATGGGCAGCAATCAGGTCGGTTTATATGTTGCAAGTTGAGAGTGAACTCGAGCCATCAAATCGTGAGTCCAGAGCTGTATCAATAGAGGTAATCAACCCGCTTTTTGGGACTGTGACGGAATGAATTTTTGTTTTATGGTATATTGCAATGAGCGGCATAGGGGCAATGGCTCTGAGGCCGTATAGAAGATGGGGCAGATGAAAAAAGTCGAGTATAAGTTTTCACCTTTTGATTATGATATCGGCCCATATATCTGACGACTTTGGGTGGAGTGTGTGTGTATGTGTGTGTGTGTGTGTGTGTGTGTAAGTGTGTGTTATGTCCCATTTTATATTCACCTTAATCAAAATGGGCACAGAAGCTGATAATGATGACTGTAGGAATGAAAATCATGATGCTATGAAGTTCCATCTAGGATTGAGACTGCTGGACAGGGCTGTACTCTACATTTACTATCGTGAGATATCCTGGCGTCAACCAGACCTAAGAGAAAGAGACGTCTACGGACGTGTTGTAGGGAGATTTGAACAACATTCTCAATGACACGTCCATGAAGTGAGTGAGACTCGACTGTGTGGTCCCGGTCTTCCCAGTGAACCCAAAGCACGATCAACTCTGGGTAGAAGTCGGCCGGGGCAGGACAATTTCTCAATCATTTTGACAGGACTGGTACGGATTCGAACAACAACCTTCCAGTCGGTAATCCATTGCGCTAACCGCAGCACCGTGATGAGTGGTTGTGTAGGTGGTTTTCATTCATAGAGTGTTTGGCGCTCCCTCTTTGTTTTGTTGCGTCGATACTGACCTCCCTCTCTCTCCCGCCTCTGCCCCCCGCCACTCCTACACACTCGATTTCCCGTGTATCAAGCACCTCGTCCCCGATACCCCGGACCTGTTGTCTTCAAGCACAGTCGATCATTTCTTCTCTGTTTTCTCTTTCGTCTGTTTTTGTTGTGCGGTTGGTATCCGCTTTCTAAGTTTTGTTGATGGCAACCTCTCAGTGGGACTCAAGCTATTCGTCTATTGATATTCTCTCTCACTGTCTGTCTCTCCCGACCTCTTCAACGCCCCCCTCCCTCCTCTCTCTCTCTCTGTGCCTGTGTGTGTGTGTGTGTGTGTGTGTGTGTCTGCACGAGCAAGTGTGTAAGCTTACATAGTGACGAGTGTGTTTATATAAGTGTGTTTCCCTCAAACGCGCACGCACACACACGTACACACACACACACACACACACACACACACACACACGCACGCACGCACGCACGCTTGCACGCTCGTACAGGCGAAACCATACACATACAAGCGCTCATACACGCACGTACACACACACACACACACACACACGTGCGCGCGCGCACACACACACTCACTGACACACACGTACACGTGCGCGCACACACATACACACACACACATACACTTATTGGGGGAGGGGCGGGGTTAGTTCGGGTGTACAGTTTTTTCTTTGTTTGAAGTTTGTCTCACAAACCAGCTTGCATGTATGAGCAAGTACATTCATTTAGCTTCCTAGCTAAATTTTTTTTAAATTTTGAATATTTTACCAGATAATCTGATTTTAAAGTTTTTATACCTACTTTTCATCATTTTAATTCAGCCGCTCAAGTCGGACATTTTATCTGTGAACTGTGTTTACATTTTAGTCTACTGTGTTCGCCCAACGCTACAGCTTTCCCAAACCTTTGTGTTCTCTGGTTTTAAGTGTTGTGAACTGACCAACCCACACACCAACCTGCAAGTATCTTCCTCTCCTGACTGGCTCGCAATTATGGACCCGTCTTTTATAAAACAAATTGGACTGACACTTTTTAAACACAGCAAGTGCTACCTCGATGGAGGCGTCTACCAGCGCATACGAACACTGGGGCTGTGTCCTAAGCCCCGCACTGCGCGATCCTGTCGTGGTGGACGTCTCCACCGTCTTTGGCACAACCTGCCTCCTGCCCGACGCCACTTTTCGTCTTCTGCTTCTTCGTCTCCTCCACTGCCCCTGCTCTCAACCTCGCTGCTGCAAACTTCGTCTCCTCCTCTGCCATCTTCACCTTTGCCTTCTATCCTGATAGTACCGCCTTCACCTTCTGTCCCGCTGGTGCCGCCTTCACCTTCTGTCCCGCCGGTGCCGCCTTCACCTTCTGTCCCGCCGATGCCGCCTTCGTCTTCTGTCCCGCCGGCGCTGCCCTCGTCTTCTGTCCCGCCGATGCTGCCTTTGTCTTCTGTCCCGCCGGTGTCGCCTCCGTCTTCTGTCCTGCGGGTGCCGCTTTCGTCTTCTGTTCCGTCGTTGCTGCCTTCGTCTTCTGCCCCGCTGGTGTCGCCTTCGTCTTTTGTCCCGTCGGTGCCACCTTCGTCGCCACCTCGGCCACCGCCATATGACTGTGATAAACTAAAACTATGCCTTTTTAACGCTCAGTCAACATGCAAGGATGGCAAAGCCGAAGTCATTGCTGACTTTATCGCAGATGAGCATGTTGACATTGCTTTTATCACAGAGACATGGCTTAACCCCCTTGGTCATGAACCTATACATGCTAACCTCACTCCGAGTGGTTACAGGCTTGCTTCTTTCCATCGCTCATCCCGAGGTGGCGGTATCGCCATCCTCTACAACGACTCACTCCATTCCCGCCTATCTTTCTCGCAGTCTGCCTTTCTCCCATCCTTCTTTCGAGCACGTTGAAGTATCCTTCCAATCCACCCCTCACCCCATCACCTTCTCCTGTGTCTATCGACCCCCACCTAGCTCTGCCAACAAACTCATCACATCCACGTTTCTCTCTACTTTGACCAACTGCTTGACCACTACTGCCTCTTACCTGGAAATCTCATCATTCTAGGTGACATCAATGTCCACTATGACAACACTCACCGTTATGACACAAGACATATCATCAACTCTCTGTCCAATCACAATATGACTCAACACATTTCTGAACCAACCCATCAAAAAGGTCACATTCTTGACTGGATCATTTCTCGTGATCACCACAATTCAGCTACTGACAACTGCTTAGTTCTTTCTACCCGTCTAACTTCAGCCCTTCCATCTGACCACTCTGCAATTCTCTGTTCTCTTGACATTTCTCCTCCTTCCCGTACCACGCGCACAGTGACTCGACGCAATCTCAAATCTATCGACCTCTCCACATTTTCATCTGATGCCACCCGTCTCCTTTCTGAAAAGTCACATAACCTTGCCGATGAATTCTATATTACTCTCCACCATCTTCTGGACACTCATGCTCCAGCCATAACCCGTCTTTTACCTGACCGCCCCCCTACCCCCTGGCTCACTCATGAGATTGCCTGTGCAAAACGTGCCCGCCGCAGAGCAGAGCGCCGCTGGCGCAAATCCAAACTCACTGTATACAGGCAACTTTTCCAAGCCTCTAAAACAAAAGTATCCACCCTCATTGCATCTGCAAAAACAAGCTATTTCCAAACCAAAATCCTGAAGCCTCTTCTTCAAAAGAACTCTTTACAACCAAGAATCATCTCCTTGGCACACGAAAAGATTTACCTCTCCCAACAAAACATACAAATGAAGAACTCCCATCTGTATTCTCCAACTATTTCACCACCAAAATACAAACTCTTCGTGACAGGCTTGACAGGACTCCCTCTCAACCATGCCCACCTGACCCTTCCTTCTCTGGCACACCTCTTACTACTTTTACCCCAGTCTCACAAGAAGAAATTCTCAACACAATCAGATCCATGTCGTTCAAAACCTGCGAACTGGATCCTCTTCCAGGTTCTCTCTACTCCGACTGTCTCCCTACTCTCCTCCCATTCATCACTGACATCATCAACACTTCTCTTCAAACTGGAACTGTCCCAGATTCTTTCAAGTCTGCTATTGTTCACCCTCTCCTCAAGAAACACAATTTAGACCCAAATGAACTGAAAAATTACCGGCCTATCTCTAATCTCTCTTTCTTGTCAAAACTCCTTGAAAAAGTCGTCCTCAACCAGCTGAACTCTCACCTGTCTGCCAACAATCTCCTCAATCCTTTCCAGTCAGCCTACCGCCAGTGCCATAGCACTGAAACTGCCCTACTACACATTCTCAACAATCTCCTCCTTGCAACTGATACTGGCAAAGTCTCTCTCCTCACACTCCTTGATCTGTCTGCTGCCTTTGATACTATTGACCATGGTATTCTCCTTTCTAGACTTCATCATACTTTTGGCATCTCTGACATTGCTCTCTCCTGGTTCACTTCATATCTATCAAACAGAAAACAAACTGTTCTCATCAATGGCACTTACTCTCAACCTGCATACCTGACCTGTGGTGTTCCACAAGGATCTGTCCTTGGCCCTGTTCTTTTCACTCTTTACACCTCCCCCCTGTCCACCATCATCAACTCCCATTCTATAAAACACCACTTCTATGCTGATGACACCCAACTTCAAGACAGTGACTCACCTGATATTATACAGCGCCTGTTGACTCGCACCACTGAGTTTTACTCGGACATTAAGAACTGGATGACACACAATAGACTTCAGCTTAATGACGACAAGACAGAAGCTATTCTCATTGGCACCCGTCAGAAACTTTCTCAGCTGCCTCCTCTTTCTCTCCCATTATGTAACACATCAGTCCCAATTTCTGATTCAGCTAAAAACCTTGGTGTCTGCATTGACTCTACCCTCTCCATGAACAACTTTGTTTCTCAAACTGCCAGATCTTGCTACTATCATCTCCATCGTATAAGCCTGATCAGGAAGTATCTCTCTGTGGAAACAACTGCAAAACTCGTTCTCTCCTTCATAATGTCTCGCATTGACTATTGCAATTCACTCCTGTCTGGTCTTCCTGCCTCCACCATTCACATCCTACAGCGCATTCAAAACAATGCTGTACGCCTTGTACTCAAAAAGAAAAAAGCTGACCACATATCTCCTCTCCTGGCACAACTTCACTGGCTCCCTGTATCAAAGCGCATACAGTACAAACTAGACACCATGTGCTACAAAAGCTTCAATAACGCAGCCCCCGATTACCTGTCAAGCCTACTTGAGATCTATGTTCCCTCACGTACCCTCCGCTCTGCCTCCGATCCTCTGACTTTTCGCTTTCCACGCACTAAGCTCAATACCTATGGTCCACGAGCCTTCTCTGTTTCTGGTCCACTCTCCTGGAACAAACTTCCTCTCTCAGTCCGTCAGCAACCTACTTTTGTCTCCTTCAAGTCCGCTCTCAAAACTCACCTTTTCTCCTCTGCATAAAATCCTAACCTCACTCAATCCCACCCCCCCTCTGCAGCCTGTCTCCGCTCGGAGGGGAATCACATTGTTATAATATATAATTGTATATGATATGCTCTCTATAATTTTCCATTGCTTTTATTCTTGCTTTTATTGCTTTTATTCCTTCTCCCCATTTATAGCCATGCGTGTGTGTGTGTGTGTGTGTGTGTGTGTGTGTGTGTGTGTGTGTGTGTGCGTGCGTGTACGTGCGTGCGTGCGTGTGTGTCTGTTTCAGCGCTTAGATTTGATTTTATCAAGATTTTGCGGTATATAAATATTGTAATTATTATATTATTAATTATTATTTCGATTCTGTCTGCTTGTGTCTGCCAAGGTGATCTTTACCATTTCCCGTCTGTTTTGTTGTTGTTGTTGTTGTTTTACTTTTTTTTTTTTATATATTTGGTAATTCGTGTTTGTTAGAGAAAGAGAGAGAGGGAGAGAGAGGGGGAAGAGAGAGAGGTATTTGCATTGAGATAAGATTATCGACTATAGAAGGTTTGGAATAGAACAAAACTACTGAGCAACTTTATCATTTAGTCAGAGCAACTGAGCCATTGAGCTCCTGAGCCCGTGCACAGCCATTAAGACAATTTGGGCTATCCAGCTACCACTGATGTAGCCCAAAAAACCCTGAACCGTTGCTCACCTGTTTATCACATTATCACTTCACCCTTTTTTGTTTGTTTGCTTATTTGTCTGTTTAATTCTTCTCTTTCCTTCTCCTTTTTGCTATTTGTTTTTGTACTGCTTTTGATTTGTTTTTAATTCGTTTACTTTTACTTAATGTTCTTCGCTTTTATGTTTGTATACTTAAATTGTGTATTATAATAGCAAGAATTGCCTATAAGACAGATCCACTAGAACCTAAAGTTACAATCGTTTAATAATAAAGTGTTTTCAAGTGTCACTTTCGTTTTTTGTTGTTATTGTTGTTGTTGTTTTGTTTTTGTTTTGTTTTGTTTCTTTTCTTTTCTTTGTTGTTGTTGTTGTCGTCCTTGCCAATACATATTCAAGGTAATTAACTTAAGCTTCTTCCACGGAAGTCAGCGGAATAACTTCCCTTCGTAACAGGACATGAACGCAATAAACACACGCGTTCAAACGTGGCCAACGGAAACGTTCTTTGTCTTCCTCAGTCATTAGAACTTTCTACTGTTCCGCTGACTGCAAGTTTTTCAAGAGTGTCATGTATATATATATGTATGTGTGTGTGTGACCAAGGTAAACAGACAGAAACCTTTCGTCCAAAACTACAGAAACCACTAAGCAATGACTATGGCGAAGTGGTTAGTGCTACAGATCAAGGACTTAAGTCTAAGAGGTTGTGGGTTGGAATCACATCAATCCAGATCGTTGTTGTACTGCCTCTCAGCCTTAAACAGCGCCAGCCTAGACATGAGCTTGCTAATGGGCTCATTGGGAACACTGGCACCACACAGGTCTCATCCAGCACTTCATGGATGTGTCACTGATTGAGGGTGTGACTCTTAATTTCCTGATAATCATCACAGATGTCTCTTTCTCCTGAGACGATTGACACCAACAAAAAATGACTGAAGGAAGTGTAGAACACACACAGCCATGTCACGCTGTCTCAATCCCCAATAGTACTACCTAGCATCATCACTATCAACGCTCTCATGTGTCATGGCATTGTGACAAATTGTCTCTGAGTCAGAGATCCTTCATACCCTGCTATCATGGTTATCTCATTTTCGGTAGACTATTATGGAGAGCTGAAAATGGAGGCTGTGACAGGCAGATAGTGTGTAAGATAAAGCAGATACAATGACAATGACACTTTATTTTCCAACAGCATATGTTATTAGCTAAAAGTCCTTTGTTTTCAAACTTGCCATTGCCGATATATCTATCTGCCTAGAGCTAAAAATATTCGAAAAGAAACACACTAATGATTTACTTTTGTAAGACAAAATACGTAACGAATTGGAAAAATAAGAGCATTTTGTGTCGTTTGAGAGAGATAGAAAGAGAGACGTAGACAAGAAAATAATCATTCGTGTGTGTGAGAGAGAGACAGACAGACAGACAGAAGGACAGAAAACGTGTGTGTGTGTGTGTGTGTGTGTGTGTGTGTGTAAGAGACAGACAGACAGACAGGCAGAGCTCAGAACTTGGAGAAATGAAAGACGTACAGAGGAAGATACCTGTTAGCCATCTACAGGTGGAAGGAAACCATTGAACCATCACACATTTAGAAACTGCTGAGCCACCGTGCAGTAAGAATGACTTAATACTGACTTAAATGTAAGATGGCTAGAAAGACAAAAACCATTAAGCTGTATATGATATCACTACAAAAGAACAACTGAGCTACTCGTATAATACAGGTAAATAAAAGTATATACTAACCAGTGTGCAATTATAACTATAATTAATAATAATTAATTATAATTATAATTTACAATATTTATATAGCGCAAAATCTTGATAAAGTATTAAGACATATCTCCTCTCCAGGCACAACTTCACTGGCTCCCTGTATCAAAGCGCATACAGTACAAACTAGACACCATGTGCTACAAAAGCTTCAATAACGCAGCCCCCGATTACCTGTCAAGCCTACTTGAGATCTATGTTCCCTCACGTACCCTCCGCTCTGCCTCCGATTCTCTGACTTTTCGCTTTCCACGCACTAAGCTCAATACCTATGGTCCACGAGCCTTCTCTGTTTCTGGTCCGCTCTCCTGGAACAAACTTCCTCTCTCAGTCCGTCAGCAACCTACTTTTGTCTCCTTCAAGTCCGCTCTCAAAACTCACTTTTTCTCCTCTGCATAAAATCCTGACCTCACTCAATCCCCTCTGCAGCCTGTCTCCACTCGGAGGGGAATCACATTGCAATATATAATTGTATATAATATGCTCTCTATAATTTTCCATTGCTTTTATTCTTTCTCCCCATTTATAGCCGTGTGCGTGTGTGTGTGTGCGTGGGTGCGTGTGTGTGCGTGCGTGCGTGCGTGTGTGTGCGTGCGTGCGTGTGTGTGTCTGTTTCAGCGCTTAGATTTGATTTTATCAAGATTTTGCGCTATATAAATATTGTAAATTATTATAATTATTAATTATTATAATTAATTAATTATTATCAATTATAACTAGCATCTAGAACGATGAGATCTTTGGATCGTAACACACAGCAAGAAAGACTAGTGAAAAGTGCTGCAACTGGACAACCAGTCAGATAATAGGCCCACAAGAACGACTGATCTATTGACCCATTAGTCAGCTAAGAACCACGGGGCAGCTGTGACCGTCACCAAGAAGGGCCTGTGTGGTGTGACAGAACCTGCATCAGGCAGGGCGTCACTGTGTCAACATGGCCACTTTCAAAGAGACAGACACTCACTGCCGGTGCTTGTCACGGCATCGAT
>JAPXFY010000012.1:65305201-65322701 GCA_030674185.1 Monoplex corrugatus
CACACACACACACACACACACACACACACACACACACACACACACACACACACACACAACACACAGAGAAAAAGCAAACAAACTAGCAAACCAACCAAACAAACAAACTTTACGTACTGACAGATCACTAGGCCCACCATTTCGAAAAAGTGATATCACTTTTAATTTCCAGCTTTTTAGAGCTAGACATATATCTTTTTTGTGAACGGAATATTGTCTTAAGTTGGTTTTTGCAATTCTACTAGAGTTTTTATAACAGTATATAATACTGTCTACAAACAGCAATTTGAAATCTTGTAAGTAGGTGTTAGAACTGCCCACAAATTTACCACCATTAATGACACCTGGAGCGAGTTTGTCATAGCATCAAAAATGAAATTGGACTACCAACATTTTTATTGACTCCTTCAGAACAGTCAGCACAGTTGGATAATAGGCTACAGCTCCTTCAGTGATACCAAAGTGTGACAATAATAATTTGTACGTGTTTTTACAAAGCGAAGCAGTTTACACGAATTGCCATTTACTTGTGAATTCTCCACGGCACGCACACACACACACTCGCAGCGGAAGAGACTGAAGAGAGAGAATCGTGTATACACAGACACACGTGTAGACACACACACACACGTGTACACACACACACACACGTGTACACACACACACACACACACACACACACACACACACACACATGTCCACACACACACACACACATGTGCACGCACACACACACTCACACACATACACACGTGTCCACACGCACGCGCGCGCGCACACACACACACACACACACAAACACACGCACGTGTACACACACACACACACACACACACACACACACACACACACACACACACACACACACGGTAAGACGATCTGCAAAGCTTCAAAGCTGGAATTCTGTCTCTGAACAGCTATCGTGAGCTAGCGACAGCAAAGTTTGCAATCAGAACTACTTCACAAACGGACAATTTTGTGAGCAAGGAAATTAAACTAAGATCTGATGTTGACTTTCCAAAACGAGCAAGCAACATTTCATCACAAATGACTGTTGCAACTTACGTATCTGACTTAGTCAAACAGTCTAACATAAGTTTGGATGAAATAGCTGAGACACCATCCACAACGCCTATCCCTACATGGGAAATGCTTAAAGCCACTTTTGATATTGATTATACAGATGCTAAGAAATATGAAAACATTAACATTTCGATATGCACAGCAAGAGAACACGTCGATGAAAAATACCGTACCCACCTCCATATTTTTACCGATGGGTCAGTCTTAGAAAATAAATCTGCTGGAGCAGCGTATTACGTTCCAAAATTTAAAATACAAAAGTCACTTTTCATTGGGCCAAATATATCTATATTTACAGCGGAATTAGTCGCTATTATACAAGCGTTGCATTATTTAGTAGACCTTAAACCTGTCTTTTTCAAAGTGGTTCTCTTTGTTGATTCAAAATCTGTATTATATGCCTTACAGTCTTTTAATATAGACACAAGACCTGACTTAATTACTGAGGCAAATCATCTTATACATCGTTTAAGGACAAAAGGTATAGATATCAGTTTATGCTGGGTGCCTTCTCACGTTGGTCTTAATGGCAACGAAGTAGTAGACAGAGCAGCTAAACAAGGTGCACACAACACTGATATTACTATAGAATTACGTATTAAAACTTCCGTAAAAGAAGCTTGCAACTTGCTAGAATCAGCCTCATGGATTCGATTTCATGAACATTTCAATGAAAAGTTTGTGACACAACAAATGATAAAACTTTCATTACAAAATGTATGTAAAAAATTGCAGTATTCTTCCATATATCATTCGAGATCGATTGTTGCTGTTCATTTTCGTATTCAGCTAAACGCGTTGAAAACAAAATATTGTAAAAATATCAAGTGTATTTGCGGAGAATAATTCACACTGTTTCACTGTTTATTTTACTGCAAAATGCTACGTTCTTTTTTACCAAAAATATTTACACAAGGAAACTATTCTGAAACTCATTTTAAAGAAGTAACTTCAGATCAGTCTTTATCAGTTAAAATTTCAGAATCATTGGTTCACAGTCCTGTTAATGTATTGCTTTAAGTTTATGAAGTTTGTATTTTCGCGTTAAATTTTTCCTTCACATTGTTAATGTTAATTGTTAGTGTTAAGATCTTGTTCCATTTTTCTATTTACCCACTTATTTATGTCTTTTACTCTGTCTCCCCTCTTCCCACAATGCAACTCGCCCACCTCTCATACTCCATTCCCCCCCCCCCCGGTCTAATATCACTCATAGTGAACAGACGTTAAATTAAAGAACGAACAAACGAACGATTTGCAAACATTGACTGACGTCGTGGATTCAGCGTTAATTTACTGATAACGGGAGCCAGCTGACTCATCCCCAGGTGTTCGCTGCGTGGATCGGAGTTCGTTCCGTTAATCATGCACCATTTTACACTTGTCAAAGTTTGTAATGCTGGCAGATCTACTTCTTTCATTTTTTTGTTTTGTTTTGGTTTTGTTTGCTTTTTTTTCCCCCGCGTTTGCTGTCCCCATTTTCAATCACAGACTAAGTTTGTTTTCAGGAAGATCAAATATGAGTGAATCACAGACTTAGAGATGATTAAGACAAAGACGATTATTATTTGATAAAAGCGATTGTAATTTCCGATCCTACTGTTTTGAAAACACGCAAGCTGGGAACGTTGTGAGCAGACGATAAACCAAGGATCTAGGTCGAGGTACCACTTTATATCTATACTGGTAAGATTTCGCTGGGTGTCGTATTTAATAATTGCTATGGTTTTTCTGTCTGAAAACGTGGGGGAAATGTAACAAGAACGCGATTAGGGACGCATTTAATTATCAGGTGGTCTTGGAAACGGAATGGAGGTGCAGAGACAGACTGATAGAGGTGTGAATATTGGTTAGATCCATATCTACAATAGGTTTATAGACATAATTAGATCTATATCTAGATTATAAATACGTATTATTAGAGTTACACAGGGAATTTACTGAAGTCATGATAATCAGTAGAAAGCAAGAAACCCCCTCATGCAAAATAACAGCAAATGGCACAACTTTGAGACAGGTTGATAAATTTAAATATCTGGGAACGGTCATCTCACCAGACGGTAGATGTACATCGGAAATAGCCAGCAGACTCGACCAAGCCAAAGCAGCATTCAAAAAGCGTTCTTAGCAATAAATGCTTATCAACATCAGGAAGAGAGTTTCTTGGGTAATGTTGTACAATAGAATACGAAAATAATTGGAGCTAATTTCACGCACTTTTACGGGTGTTTTCGGTTCTGCTCGATGTAAAGAGACGTAAGACACCCTTACCTACTCACTTTGACCAGTCCTTCCCCACAAACATGCACAAAGTATCCCTGAATGACTGGCGACCACAGCTCCAGCAGTCACCTGCACGCCATTTTGGTTGCTGATCACATGGGCACAACGTCATCACTAGTGGGGAGTTATTGTCTATAAATAGTAACATCAACCACGTGTGTCAGTGCAATCACCGACCTAAAATATGTGTGCAGTGCAACACTTGTTTACCCCTTCGGTTACCTCGCGTTTTTTGGCTTTTTCCGCGTTTTTTTCGGCATTTTCCGGAGTTTACTGGTCTCGATCTAGATGTAAACATTACCACGTGTTTCCTATTTTCGGTTTCAAATAAAAACACACAAACAGTGATGACGTTTTCACCCACGTCACCCACGTGATCAGGGTTATGGTCGCCAGTCATTCAGGGATATTTAATGCATGTTTGTGGGGAAGGACTGGTCAAAGCGAGTAGGTAAGGGTGTCTTACGTCTCTTTACATCGAAGGTAAGGGTGTCTTACGTCTCTTTACATCGAGCAGAACCGAAAACACCCGTAAAAGTGCGTGAAATTAGCTCCAATTATTTTCGTATTCTATTGTACAACATTACCGAGTTCTTGAATGTTATATAGAACCGATACTGCTGTCCGGTTGTGAGGCGTGGACAGTCAACACGCAAAGTCAGAACAAAATTGAGGCAACTGAAATGTGGTCTCTAAGAAGAATGTTGAGAGTTCCATGGACAGGAAAGAAAACAAACGAGACAGTCTTGAAGGAGGCATACACAAGATCATTAATAAAGAAGGTTAGGAAAAGACAAGCAAAATTTATAGGCCATTTTATGAGGAAAAAGGAATTAGAGCATCTGGTCACAACAGGAAAGCTGGAGGGAAAGATAACACCAGGTAGAGCCAGGGAGAAAATATTGGACGGACTTGCGGGGTGACAGAAGACAGAGAGGGTGGGAGATGTACTTGCAGCAATCGGGGATAGATTCGTGTGGAGGGCCATGATCGCCAACTCCATGCGGCAGGGCACATGATGATGATGACAGGGAATTCTGTTCAGTGTCTTTTTTTCCCAGATGTTTTTGTCTGTCTGCCTCTCTCACTTTTTCTCACGCACACATCATTATCATTATTACAAATGTTACCGTTGTTGTCACAACAGCTAGATCTACTTTTACCCAAAGAAGCAACAAAAGCAAACAAAAACGGTCATTTGCCAAAGTAAGCTTAAAAATGCATGTTGAAATAGTAGAGATAGACTCTCCAGTCGATCGGATGTATGAGTAAGTATAGGTACTGGTCCTCTTACGATTACAAATTTGAATACACATTCCCCAGTTTTGAGGTTGCAGAAGCTAAAGTAGTAAGGATTTTTTGGGGAGCTAATAGGTGAATCCGTATTAAACGTGTTACATATGCTTTTTTTTAAAAGAAATCTTTAAAAAGTGGGCATGGTCGAGGTTTGTGGTCATAATCATCAAACCAATGAAAATATTTTTGTCTTAAAACAAAGAATATTAGTATATTCCACGGCCATCTTTTAGAATCTTTTTAAAAGGGAGGTAACAGCACTTTTGAATGAAGTACATTGTCCGTATGGAAGGCAACTGCATCCGAAACACGTTTCTCTACAGAGAGCTTGACGCAGGGGCACCATATCACCATGGAAGACCACTGAAGTGATAAAAAGATGCTCTGAAGGTCAGCCTCATCAGGTGCGACATCAACACCATCGGACATCGCCCACAACAATGCATACTGACAACAACAGTGCATGCAGGGCTCAGTCGCATGTGAACAGCCCAGAACAGATGTTCAAGAAAAGAGGGGCCAACGGAAGCGAAACCCATGGCTGCAGGACCCGTTTCCATCGCAGTTCCCATGGAAGAACATGTACCTCCAGAACTGGTCTTCTTTCCCACGTGCACACCGACACTACATGTTGAAAAACAGTATGCCTTCTCATCAGCCAGACAGACAGGAGAGTCGAAAAACGTATTTAATTAACCCTTTGACTCCCACACCCTATCCAACAACGGCAAAAACTTAACCCTTTGACTCTCTCTCACCCTAGCTACCAGCTTCCTGCAGGAAACTGGTGGATAGGGTGAATCAAAGGGTTACACTTTTGCTTTGCTAGCATGGTTGACAATGCAATTTGCTGGTGGACAGGGTGCGAAAATCAAAGGGTTAAATACAATAACATTATATGTAGGCCTATGTGTATGTATATTTTTTTGGGTTAGGTTTCCCCCTGCTTTGACGGTTCTTTTCTTTGAAATCACATTATATTTTTATTTAGAGTAGTGCTATAATGAATGATTTTTCAAATTCTTTACTTTGTTTTGTTAATTCTATCATCATCATCTTTATCGCTGTCATCATCATCATCGTCATCAGATGATATATTAGAAAAAATCACATTCAACAAGGATGAAAGTTTAATAATACTACTGATACATTCCAACTGACCCAGAAAATTCATGTTTTTTTCATGTGTTTTTTTCAGCTTCAGACTGGAAAAAGACAATGTTATCATGGACGGGTGGCGACAAAGGTCAGTGGCTGATTTTCTTGTTTGTTTGCATGTTTCTTGTTTGCATTTGTCAACTGGACATCCTCGAGGTCACTCAATATCACAGCAATACTGCATTTATGTTAATCATGCAGAAAGTATGCATACCATGGCGCAAAATGACTATTATTATGTATGATCATCTTTGTGATGTGTATAACATTAATTTGATATTTTGTTTATGTTATTTTTCTTTATCTGTAATATTTTGCATAAAAGCAGTCACACTCCATCTTCAGAAGATTTGAGTTCATTCCTTGCTTTTTGTGTGTGTTCATTCCTTGCTGTTGTTACGAAAAACTCCCCCCCCCCTCTTTTTTTTCAGTCTCCCTTTCAAAAATGAACTATTTTTCATATTGATAGAAAATGAGGTGTGTGTGTGTGTGTGTGTGTGTGTGTGTGTGTGTGTGTGTGTGTGTGTGTGTGTGTGTGTGTGTGTGTGTGTGTGTGTTGTGTGTGTGTGTGTGTGTGTGTGTGTGTGAGAGAGAGAGAAAACTGAAAGTAGAAAGTATGGGGACGAATTTCGCAGCTTTTTACAGATGGATCTTTACCAAATTTAGTTCAAAGATGTGGACTGTCGAGTAAACGTAAAGGGGTAAGCTTGAAAGGTCACACGGACCAACATCGTGCCTAAAATGAGCACTTTTCGAGGAACGTTTGTGAACAGTACTTTCCTAGAACTTCTGACTAACATTGTATACATTCTAGATCGTCTGTATCTTCATGCTTACATTTTCTGAAACAAAAATTCAAAAAAATTCAAAGACTTGACATTCTGTATAAGCTTAGGAACAAAAACAAAAAGAAGTGTTTTTTATACTTATTTCTGTTTCAGTATGTGTCAGTTAATGTGCAACGTTTTGGCGTCAGCAGTGAAGAGAATATCACCATAGTAGAACAAAAGTGTGGCTTAGAGAATCTTCCACTCCCGACAGAAGCTGAACTTTTGAAATTGATAATATTGAGGAGAAAAGTTAGATGTATGGTCCAAAGCAACTTTTTCGTACATGTATATATAAAAGGGTTTTCTCTAATTTGTGATGGATTTATTCCATGCTCAGAGGAAAAAAGCTTAATAAAAAAAATATGGCGACTGTCCAGGGTCTTCATTTCAAAGTGATCTCCCGTGGGGATGCCGGAGGTCTTTCAGTATAAATAGTATCCATACTTTCTGGAAATTTTGTGCTAACAATTTCCTCATTTCTGTAACTCTTTTTGTTTCTGCCTTACTCCCATGCTGTCTGTCATCTCTTCCTGTCATTTTTCCCTTGCTGGTCCATTCATCTATGTGTTCTATAAAGTCTTGCATATTTCTACCAGGATTGATTATTGGGTGCATGTATTAACTGCGTTTTTGGCTCTAAGGAAATATGATGTGCAGAAGCAATTTTAAGAAATTTAGACCAGTTTTTTTTATGTTTTAGTGTCCTTAGTTACATTTACACTTGTATTCAGATTTGTTTTATTAAATCCTCTGGTGATAAACTGGACAGAATGATCAACACCAAGGGTAACTCCTTAGACTATGTGTGTGAATGCATTGTTATGTGTACTTAGTATTTTTTTCAGATATTTTTTGTTCAGGGCCATGTTTGCAGTGCCTTACCGGTTTGTTTTGCTTGTTTGGTTGGTTATTGAAAGCAAGTTTTATTGACAGTTTTTTACACAAGCGGCAAAACTCAGTTGTATTCTTGAATGTGTTTATGTGTTTCTTTGAGAGAAGGTGGATGAGCTGAAGCTGATGGTGTGAAGGCGTCATCTGTATATTTTCACGATTTGAATATTGCAATATCTGTCCAATCATTTAACAGCAGTCTGCGCTCTTCAGCCTGCTAGTAGCCTGACTTGGGTGTATGTGCCATATAGATAACAGACTGATGAAGCTTCACGACTGCTTCGACGTTACAGATGACGCCTTTCGTTTACTCAGTCACCATATCAACCAGCTGTATATTGTTTATCATTTTTAACACGAGCAAAACAAAAATTATGCCCTGTCATAAGGAAAAAAAATGTGGGTTGCCATTGGCGCACACGTGTTTGTGGATCTTCAATTTTGCTGTCTTCATGTTCGACGTCTCTGCCCTCTTGCTCGCTTACATCAGAAAAAGTGAATGCCAGCATCAATTTTCTGCTCAGACGGACGAATCGCCCGCGTTTTAACCCACATGAACGAGAGAGAGAGAGAGAGAGAGAGAGAGAGAGAGAGAGAGAGAGAGAGAGAGAGAGAGAGAAAGATGAGAGAGATGAGAGAGAGAGAGAGAGAGAGAGAGAGAGAGAGAGAGAGAGAGAGAGAGAGAGAGAGAGATGCTCACACGATGCAAGGGGAAAAAAAGCAATTTTTCATATCAGCCAATCACCGTGTCTCGCGTCCAAATGATGAATGACACATGCATGGCGATATGAGGAAAATCACAATCATTATCCATGTCCTGTCTCGTCGTGACAGTCGGGTTGTCTGTCATCCCACCCCACCGCACCTCACAACCAGCGGACCCGTTGCCACCACAGTAAAAGTAAACGGATGCGTTACCATGACGATCAGCGAGAAACAGACTGTTGTGTTTGCTTGAAAACTCATTATGGGGAATAACAATTATACTCATTTCTGCTGTGTCACGCAATCTTGGTTGTTCTTGTCGTGTCATGTGCAAGTTGAAATCCGCCTTTTTTTTTTTTTTTTTTAAAACGTCCGGCAGTCGAGTGGAAAGATTAATAAAATCATACGTCAGTTGTTAAAGGAGACATGATGAGACTGTCAGTATGATTGATGTTTGGAAGTGGAAATTTTTAGATTTTTTCCATGAAGTCGACAGGTATTATCGTGGGGTAATAGAAATGACAGATCGCTTCTTAAAACTGTAGTGCAGTTGGGAATCAGCCTAAGAAAAAGAAGAGTTGACTGGGATGGAAGACTTTGGCTTGATGTCTGTAACCACAGGCCTATGTAATTTTAACGAAAACGTTTGTCGTCACACACACACGCCCGCGCGCGCGCGCACACACACACACACACACACACACACACACACACACACACACGTACAATCACACGCACACACACACACGCACACGTACACGCACGCGCACTTAATATTGAGAATTGCGCCTTGTCTTGTCTTGTGAATTTCTAGTTTCTCATTCTTATTTCAATGAAATGTTGTGCTCAAATTTGTTGCGATAAAATTTGTAATGCGGTATTGGCTTCTGATTGAACAGGAACATCATTCGTATTTTGTTATTACATATAGCTGAAATCTTTCATTTAAAACTCTGTCTCTGTTTTCTGTCTGTCTGTCTGTCTCTATTTCATAGTCGTGGATGTGGTGGTGGTGGCATTTTGTTGGTAGTGGTAGTCGTCGTTTAACTTTGTTCTTCTATTTTCTGTATTTCATAATTTCTCTCAGATACGTGAGGAAGAATTTTACATATTGTATTCTCAGTCTTTTATGCCACAATTCGTAGCCTCCCTTCCTTCTATCTCTGTCTCCTTTTACAGGGCCAAAAGAGACATTAGAAAACGCTGAATAGAATACGCATAAACGATTGTCCTTTAAAGTGCGCATTATGAACCTGAATTTCACGTTGTTTTGTCCCAGATATGAAAATCCTGCACTAGTAACAGAATTGCTAGTACCAATAGTTAATGGCGAGAACGGCAGTCTTTCCATTATCTTTGCTGCTTTCAAACGCAACATGCTTTTAATGCATCATGCATTCGCTCATTATACAGCCCGAAGCAAAGCATAACAGTCAAGAGTCAGGCTATGTGGACTATTGCTTAATTTAACATGTTGACAAGCACCACGTATGAAAAACTTAGGATCTTTGACAAAGAGCCGATAATTAGCGGCAAATTAACTCTGCGACTTTCAAATAAATTTAAGCAAAGTAAAGGATTCCGAACGAAGCAGTTTTATTCGTGCATACTAGCACGTTTATGCATTTTGCAATTATGGGAATTTGATATATTCTGCCGACTAACAGTCCGCATGCAATTCCTAGACCCCCTGTTCCTTTGATGCCAGTAAACAAACAAATAAACAAACACACAAACAAACATATACATGTATACAATATATGTGTATATATATATATATATGCTTATATATATGTATATATGTTTCTTTGTTTTTTGCCGAATGAATAATGAATACATACTTATTCATTCTTGTTCATTGTTTCTCTTTTTGTCTGTTGTTTTCTTTGTTTTGGTTGTTTGGACCACACTGTGCAGGCATTGTTGTTGCACAGTCTGCTTTATGTATTCTGCCTTCGGTCGGTAGTAAGTCTTCTTCCTTGTGATCAGTGCTTTGATCATTATTGTTGCATACATGTGTGCGTGCGTGTGTTTTTGTTAACCTATCAAAGCGGAGTTTTTAACGAAAATTTGCCAGGCACACTTTCTTCGTCGCCATTTTTTAACGTGCGATGTGTACACGCTGCACACGGGATCCCAATGTATTATCTCATCCAAAGGGCTGGCACTAAGATGGCCGCTCCAGGGGTAGAGAAAGGGGATGGAGGGGGGTGAAGTGAGAGAAATGTCCTTGTTCAACCGACATTCGAATCCCGGACTTCTTGCTTTTTTGCAGGGAACTTTAAACCTTTGACTCCCGCACTGCACCTACACTCTATCCACCAGCTTCCAGCTGGTGCATTGGGTGAGATAGTTAAAAGGCAAAAGGTTTTGCTTAGCGTGGTTGACTGCAAGATATTGGTGGACAGGATGCGGAAGTCAAAGGGTTAATGCTTTTACTGTCCTCCACGTCACTGTTATTTTATATTCAATCAAGGGCATTGCGCTGACCTATTCCTGTTGAAAAGCTATGTTTGCACAACCATCATCAGATTTACACAGATTCGATCATCCGTACTTAAACGTTTTCGTAGCTAGACACTTTCCGCCGTGGCGTCTTTTGACCTCAGTGTAGTATCCATAGGACATATAGGCATACTGTTTTGTTAAAGACCATTAATCGTACAGTGAGTACCTACCCCACCTAGCCGCTTGCCAACCCACATCAATTGTGGCTTGGGGTTGGAAGCAGTACACTGTTTTTGTTTGAAAACTTGTCGATTTTGACGTCAAATGACAATATTTGCATTTGTGTTTGTACAAGTTTACGATCTGTGCTTTTACTTTGTTCCGTTTTTTTTATCAAGTGACGAACGCCTAAGTATTTCAATTTGTTTTCGTATTGACGTTTGTGTTACCGATGTTAAATTGAATTTCTATATCCTTTGAATGAGGTATCCAGATTTTCCGCTGTGTTCTAAGCCATTTTTTAAAATTTTGTAAATGCGAGAGTTGGCGTGGTTGACAGTGTTTGACAAAACAGAAATGCATGCAATAATAACCCATTTGATATCAAATTGTATTTTTTCTTTCAGATTTGCCGCATGTGTTTCCAGGAACGAAGTAAGCGTTGTTAAACAACAGAGTTGCCTATGTAAATGTCAACCCTCATATTCGTGTATAATCGAATATTCATGTCATTCTGCACTTGAACATGATGCAGTCTGAATCACGATTCGATCACCAAGCACATACGACCTAGACAGCATTCAAGCCAAAGAACCGTCCGTGTAAAGCCTAAAACTCTTAAAACATATTAATATTTCACTTGTTATCCTGTTTGACGACGGAGGTCGCGATGAGTTTTGTATGATCTTTCCAGGAAGACGTTGAACAAAATTGGTAATATCAGACATCCTTGGTGTAGTCCTGCTGCGGTTTGAAAGAACTCTACTAGTTAATTGTTTAGAAGCACAGCGCTGCCTGAGTTCATATACAACGCATTGATGACTGGGATCAAATCCTCTTCTATACTGAAGTCTCTTCTGACTTGTTAGAGGCTTCATACCAAATTCTGTCGTATGCTATTTTGAAGCCCATAAAGTTGTGGTAGACATCACATCGATGCTGTAAGTGTTTTTGTGTCAAGATGCGACAGCCGAAGAGCCGCTCAATTGTGGTTCTGTCTGGTCAGAAGCCATCGTACTCTTCGGAGAGCAATTCCACAGGGATAATCATAATCGCAAAGGCTACGCTCGTCAAAAATACATCATCATACAAGCAGCCGCCTGAATCTCTCTCTCTCTCTCTCTCTCTCTCTCCCCCCTCCCTCTCTTGTCTCTCCCTCTCTTGTGTCTGTGTGTCTATCTGTCTGTCTGTGTATATATTTATATATATATCTCTCTCTTTCTCTCTCTCTCTCCCCCTCCCCACTGTGTCTGCATCTGCGCTTTCCTCTTGACAGCAGCTTAATTATGTAAGACTTTATGAATGTACCCAGGCAGGCATAAGCTATAACAGATGTCTACTGACATCAAAAGGCCTCATCTAACTTAATGGCTGTTAATTATGCATGTGGTAAATGTTCTGGAAAATACGCAGATTTTGAATCGGCTTCCTCTGCTGACTTATCTGTAGTGTAATTATTGTATTATGCAATATGCAGTACGAAATCTAACAGACGTACACGCAGCAAGAGAGAGAGAGAGAGAGAGAGAGAGAGAGAGAGAGAGAGAGAGAGAGAGAGAGAGAGAGAGAGAGAGAGAGAGAACAAAAACAAGAAAATATTTTTTTCGGGAGTTGTGGCTTCAGCACAAAAATGCTTTGTTTTTACATTCAGCCCTCCCCGTGGAGGGTCTACACTGTGTGTGTGTGTGTGTGTGTGTGTGTGTGTGTGTGTGTGTGTGTGTGTGTGTGTGTGTGTGTGTGTGTGTGAGAGAGAGAGAGAGAGAGAGAGAGAGGGGGGGGAGGGAGAGAGAGAATCCTGCGAGTGTTTGAAATCAATCAGGATAAATTCATCTCTTTGATATCGGATATCAGCCAAGTGTTCTTTGAAACGTGTATCAAGTGTACGTCCAGTTTCACCAGTGTACAGTTGAAACATTCGGAGCAGCTGATCACGTAGACAACGTTGTGGATTTGACAGTTAAAAGGTTTTGTAATTTTCATATGAGATTTGGGGTCTCTGACTGTAGCATACGAAAGGAATGTCCTGCATTGAGGTTTGTTATATGGAGCGCTTCCTGAAGGTTGGCTTGCTAGTTTTGTAAGTCTTGAACGTACCAGCAAGTCACGGAGGTTCGTGTCTCTTTTGTAGACAATTAAAGGTATCTGGTCAAAGATTTCAGCTGCAGTAGGACTAGATTGTAGAATGTCCCAGTTCGACAAGATGATCTTTTTCATATAATGCATAGAAGGGTGACAGACTAAACTGAGAACTGGACGATCGTCTGTGGCAGCTTTAGGTTCAGAATGGAGGGCATTTGATTGAGAGACAAAGCTGACTTTTTTTTACGGGCTTCATGGATGGGACTGAATGGGTAGTGTTTACGTAAGAAGAATCGGTCATTTCATCTGCTTTGTCATGGAAGTCACCATCATCTGAGCAGAGGCGTCGTAGTCCATTTGTTTCGCTATATTAAATAATTGACTAACTGATTTTGTTTTTCAGATATAATTTTGAACCTTTGCCATTATAACGATCAACGGACACAAAATCGTCAGCGATGTTGACAAGGAAACCCTACCATTTGTAACGGTTTCGATCCATCCACGAAGTATTGTGAACACTATACCCATGAAGCCATTATTTCCAAAACCTTTATATCTAGTAGCTAGCTAGTCAAAAGCTACTATCGTCATGGAACTCGAGTGACCAGCACGTTTTGGGAAACGGCCAACTCGAAATAGGCGAAAGGGGATATTGACCAAAGCGGCGCGAGGCAAACGAAAATGATGTCACCTCGCATCACATCGGGTGTACGTGGGAGAGGAGCCCCTCACGAGTGCCTTACGATTCGATGGTCAGGTAAATGTAGATTGAAAAGTGTTGATCATACAAACTCGCTGCCAGAAGGTTTAGTGCCAGCACAGACATGGAAGAGAGGTCCTTGATGCCTGTTATAGTTGTATGGCCGGCACTTTCTCTTATGATTATTTATCAAATATCAACTTTCCACACTTTTCAACAACAGATATTGCATCACAGAAAAGTGTATTGAAATAGGGTTAAGGAGGGGGCTGGAAGGCGACAGAGGGTAGAGCGAGGTTCAGAGTGGAGCTGAATGACAGTTGGACACACAGGAGTGGACGAGTAAGATGGGAAACACTAAGAGGCAATAAGGAAGATGCCGTGATTTCACAGCTCTAAATGATGATAGCTTTCATTCTTTACTTACCTTGCCTTCCAGTCCTTTGTTACGCTTGTGTTTACTTGTTTTATTTTTTATTTGTTTTTGTGTAACCTTTTATTTTGTGGCCCGAGAATGCAGAAATGTATTCGTTGTTTAATTTCACACGTATTCATGAACTTTTTGGTGAAAAACATGCAGCTTAATTACACAATATCTGAATGTTTATGCACTTCTCCTTTCCCCAGCCTTTTCATGCTGCATGTGTCTCTGTTCATCGTTGAAAAAGTACGTGTTGTATTGAGTTGCCTTGTCTCGACATGCACATTTTTGTTTGGCTGTGTTTTAACTTGTTCACGTATTTGCATATTTGTTGTTGTTGTTGTTGTCTATTCTATTTTCTCTGATGGAGTTGCATTGTCCCCATACAGGACATTTGTACTCGCCAACACACCCACATCACAGTCGGTTTGATTACGTTATACTGACTAGTCCAAGATTTCACAGAAACCAACCATTTAAATAATTCCCAAATCAGAGGAGGAGGTCCTCAGCTCTGGGTATTTTAGTGATATTCAGTCGTGCTGCCTGTTCTGGTGCAGCTTTACGCTTGGCCTCTGCAGATATTTATTCCATACTAGCTTATTCAGAACAGAGACAAGAATAGAGTAACCGGGACATGCATGATTTCGCTGTCGATCATCGTCGCGGATTCGTTTGGTCGACTCAGATTGTCAATCTGTGCGTGAATAGTAAGTCTATCAGCCACAAAAATGTCTTTTACTCTTACCCGAGCCATTTGTAATGTTGTCGCCCTGGCTTTGGGCTTCCGTATGTAGACATAAACGTATGCTGCAGAATAATTTATTTGTTTCTACGCGCGTCCCTGGTCAGACTAAACAAATGGATAGAGAAATGGAATACAGGATCTCTGATGCAGTGAATCAGTCAGTTTGCACGTGCGCAGTACGTCGCAGAGCTGCAAAAGTCCATGGTTAGTGTGTCCCTGAGCCGTCTGCAGCGCTGTGTGCCAGGTCATAAACGTGGATAGGGAGATTGGCGACCAGCTCTGTCGCACTTTGTGATATCATGGGCTCGCCATACCACGGGGCTTGCAAGCATACAGAGCTGTGTCATTCATCTGGCTTCATGTCAACTTTCAGTTAAATTTCTTATGTTCGAAAAACACAAGTGATACGAATGGTTCCAAGTGGAGAAAACAAAACAGACTTTGGGGAGGTGGCGGGCTGGAATGTTGATGAATAATATACAAATAGAAGTAAACTATGCTCACATGAATGGAATGTTTTTTTTAATCATTATATATACTTTATAGTGATCATTTACCAAGCAACCGTCTTTAATGTGTCCCAGTGTTGTTTCGATATATGCAGATGTTTTCCAACAAAAGAAATAGGAATCGATGCTGAAGTCAACATAGGCCTGAGTTCTCTATGCTGCCTATACGTGTTACGGTTTATGTGTATGGCTAGCTTGAGGGTGTCAGCAAAACGTGAGACACAGAAGGAACAGCGGTCCACATTGCGATTTACTGATCTCTTTCCCCACGTTTCTGATCCACACCACCTCCAACACCCAGAACATTCTTCCACTGACTGTCTTTGCGAACTCAAGTGAAGACCTTGAAGTAAAGTTATTTCCAGTTCCATACTAGGTATGGAAGCCACAGGAGAAACCGAACCGAGGTCACCATGAGGGCAGGGCACGCATTTCTAAATTCAGGTCTGAACGCGTGTAAATACAGTCGAATGTGTGTGTTGACAAAGGAGAGAGTAGAGGGTGGCACACTGAATAGACTTGTCGCTTATATTCAAAAGAGCGAATAAATAGCGCGGCAGCCCATCAAATACAGACATTGTCAAAAGTTGCTTGTGCAGAAAGGTCATAGAGTTGAACAGTTGGGACTAAGGAGAGTGATTTACCCAAACGACCGTATGATATAGCTTTCCTTTTCTACGTGTCTTCCTTCAGGTCTAACTGGAACACATGCCTTTTTGTCCAGCAATAATTTCCCCCACTACGCATTCACACCTTGGTTCCACTGGCCTCCTGTTCTTCCCTTTCTCCTACCAGCATGCTTGTGATTTGTACCCTCAAGTTTGTGTCATTGTGAGTGAACGCTTTAGTGAATGATGAGAGTATGCACGTTGTCGATTTATGTATCAAGATTTGGCGCCTTATAAATATCATTATAGATATTGTAAAACCTGTTAATGACAGGGGGTCGACTGAACGTTCTTATGTAATGTTATCTCACAAAAATCATCGAAGAATTAATGTGTTGTATTGTGGTATAGTATAGTGACTAGTTGATGTTCATGTCTTTTTCCTGTGGGTAATTTCTTCATGTTTCTGTACATAAACTTAGGGTCTGTTTTGTGCCGGTCTTCTGTTTCTTTACGCTTTGTTTCCAGCCAAACTTCCATAGCTTCATTGTACTTATTCCTCATTTCCTTATCTGTCTCTTCGTACTCTTCCTCTTTTTCCTTCACCTTCCTACGTTCATCCATCAAGCCTAAAATTTCTTTTGTCATCCAATTCTTCTTTGCTTTTCTTTCATGATAGTATAGTATAGTATAGTATAGTATAGTATAGTATAGTATAGTATAGTATAGTATAGTATAGTATAGTAATAGTAATAGTATAGTATAGTATAGTATAGTATAGTAATAGTATAGTATAGTATAATATAGTAATAATAGTATGGTATGGTAATGGTATGGTAAGTATAGTATAGTATAGTATAGTATAGTATAGTATAGTATAGTATAGTATAGTATAGTTATAGTATAGTATAGTATAGTATAGTATAGTATAGTATAGTATAGTATAGTAATAGTACAGTAATAGTATAATGCAATATAGTATACAATAGAACAATGTTTAAGTAGTATATATGATAACATAATATTGTGCTGTATTGTTTTGTGTCATCATCATTATCATCATCATCTTGTGTCATGGCATTGGCGATCATGGCCTTCGATATGAATCTGTCTTTTGTCGCTACAAGTATATCTCCTTTCCTTTCTGTCCCCATCTGCTCTACAAAATTGTCATAATATTTTCTCCCTGGGTCTACATGGTGGTCTTTTTCCCTCTAGCTTTCCTGTTGCGACTAGGTGCTCAAATTTCTCTTGCCTTATGAAATGTCTTATGAATGTTGCTTGTCTTTTCATAATCTTCTTCATTAATTTTCTTTTTGTGTTTGCTACTTTCAAAACTGCCTCGTTTGTTTTCTTTGCTATCTATGGAATTCTTAACATTCTTCTCAGAAACCGCATTTCAGCTGCCTCAGTCTTGTTTTGACTGTGATTATTGATTGTCCAGGCTTCGCATTCGTGCAACCGTATTCTATATAACACTGAAGAACTCTTTTCTTGGTGGCGATTGATATGCATTTTT
>JAPXFY010000012.1:65327701-65332701 GCA_030674185.1 Monoplex corrugatus
GGTGAGATTGGATTGGGGTGCGAGCCTTGGTGGCGGTGTTTTCGTTGTAGCCTGTTGTTACACGATTTGTCAAAATAGTCAACTTCTTTCTCTGCCCACCCCGTCAGATAGTCTCTATTATAGTTACCCAAGCATGCTATTAAAGTGATATATCTTGTAACTGCCCTAAGTTCCAATTCGTGTTGGAGAATTGCTGGGGATATGAACGCCAGTCTTTCTTTTTCTTTCACTTGTGTAAACAGCTGAAAGCCATTGTTGAAACATTTCATGTTTGTATTTTCTGTCACCATGACCAAATGCAACATGTCATAACCATTCAATTGAATGGATCTCTTTGATTTTTTTTTTCACTGGTCAAGCGTATTGATGAAGTCTGTCTTTAATCAGGTGGAAAGTTCTTCAGTGCTATTTCGTGTACTGTTCCCCCCCCCCCCCCCCCCAAAGATCAGATACTCAGATTCTGTCACACACTCACAGACACTGACACAGACACAGACGCGCGCGCACGCCGCACGCGCACGCGCACGCGCACACACACCTAAACACACAGATACAGGCCGTGGCTTTCGCGATATGTTATGTCACGAAAGCCGTTCACTGACACAGACACGCAGACACACAGAGACACAGACAGAACACACACACACACACACACACACACACACACACACACACACACACACACACACACAGCCCGCGCGCGCGCGCGCGCGCACACGCACTCACCACTCACTCCACTC
The DNA here is from genome assembly GCA_030674185.1 of Monoplex corrugatus. Classification (NCBI taxonomy): domain Eukaryota; kingdom Metazoa; phylum Mollusca; class Gastropoda; order Littorinimorpha; family Ranellidae; genus Monoplex; species Monoplex corrugatus. Next base: position 65,328,442 of record JAPXFY010000012.1, read on the forward strand.
ACTCATCACTCACTCACTCACTCATTCACACGCATACACACACTCACACACACTCGCATACACACACATATGTACGCATGTATACAGATGCACATACACACACACACGCGCACACACACACACACACACACACACACACACACACACACACACACACACACACACACAACACACACACACGTACACACACATACACACTTTCATCGATCTGTGCTTATCTTTCCTCGAAGACATATACATAATCAGAAGCGAATAACTTTGATTACACAAAGTGTGCGTACACCTTCCCCATTACTAGTGGCGAATTTTCGATCGAGTGTGACATCTCCGTAAGTTTATTTTTCCGTGGCATACAAGTACATACCATGTGTTAAGAACAAGGATAAATATGCTGAGTGGGGGAGGAAGGATCGATAGAGTGGTAAAGACGAAGTGTGTGCGTATGTGAGTGTGTGTGTGTATGTGTTTGTGTGTGCACGCGTGCGTGCGTGTGTGTCCATGCGTGTATGTGTGTGTGCATACGTGTGCGTATACATGGATGTGTTCGTTCGTTCGTTCTTTGATTTAACGTCTTTTCACTATGGATGTGTGTGCAAGCGTATGTGTATGTACTGTCAGTAAAACTTTTATGATGTTAATTTGACAATAAATGGTCTTTGATGATGCGGAGAGGAGTGTGTGTGTGTGTGTGTGTGTGTGTGTGTGTGTGTGTGTGTGTGTGTGTGTGTGTGTGTGTGTGTGTGTGTGTGTGTGTGTGTGTGTGTGTTTGTCAGTACAAATTTTATGTTAACCTGACAATAAATGCCCTATGGTGGTGGGGAGAAGTGTGTGTGTGTGTGTGTGTGTGTGTGTGTGTGTGTGTGTGTGTGTGTGTGTGTTTGGGCGCGGATGCGTGTGTGTGCGCTTCTGTTGTCAGTACAACTTTTTTGTAACACCCTGACAATAAATGATCTATGATGATGAGGAGGTGTGTGTGTGTGTGTGTGTGTGTGTGTGTGTGTGTGTGTGTGTGTGTGTGTGTTGTGTGTGTGTGTGTGTGTGTGTATGTGTTGTCAGTACAAATTTGATGTTAACCTGATAATAAATGCTTTATGGTGGTGGGGAGAGGAGTGTGTGTGTGTATGTGTGTGTGTGTGTTTGCGCGGGCATGCGTGTGTGTGTGCTTCTGTTGTCAATACAACTTGTTTTATTACCCTGACAATAAATGGTCTATAATGATGAGAATGTGTGTGTGTTGTGTGTGTGTGTGTGTGTGTGTGTGTGTGTGTGTGTGTGTGTGTGTGTGTGTGTGTGTGTGTGTGTGTGTGTGTGTGTTTGCGAGCGTGAGTATGCGTGTGTGCGCACGTATGTGTCTATGCCATTTGCTTTCCTGTTGGCTTCGTTAACCCTTTGACCCCCGCACCCTATCTACCAACCGTAAATACTTAACTCTTTGACTCCTTCACCCTATCCACCAGCTTCCTGCAGGAAAGTGGTGGATAAGATGAGGGAGTCAAAGGTTTAAGTTTCTACTTAGCTTGCATGGTTGAAAATGCAGTGTGCTGGTGGACAGAGTGTGGGAGTGAAAGGGTTAAGACAGAGTAAATTAACTGAAAAGTAGATTTCATAAGAGAATGCAAGAACTAACATTAAACCGCTCTCTGTAACACACACGCGCGCACATAAAACGTTAAACCGCTCTTTGTAACACACACACACACACGCACGCACACACACGCACACACACACACACACACACACAAACACACACACACACACACACACACGTACGCACGCACGCACGCACGCGCGACACCACACACACACACACACACACACACACACACACACAACACAACACACAGCACGCGCGCGCACGGAATTTGTCTTTAACACACGCACGCACACATAGTGACACAAACATTCACACCCTGCACGCATGCACACAGCATGCACACACACACACACACACACACACACCACACACACACACACACACACACACACACACACACACACACACACACACACACACACACACACTTATGCTGGCACACGCACGCGCAAGCAAGCAAAGAAGCAACGGAAGCAGAGAAAAATTGTGTCGTTTTGAGTTGATTCAAATCAGTGGGAAGCATATCTTTCTGTTCATTTTCAGTTTCCATCCTCTTTTGTGATTCATTTAATTCGGTGTCAAACAAATGAACCCACACCCTTAAAAGAAGACTAAGATGAAATAAAATTACATTATTCTAAATCAAAATTCAAATAACATGCAAATACGCATATGTGCGCATTTACTGTCTCCAGCACACCAACTCCTTCAGAAGAAGATTAAGTTTAGTACCGGTAACTGAAATTGAATTGATTAAAATGTGTGTAAATTCCATGAAAATAAAGCGTATCCTTATAGGTCGACATCCCTTTCTTACATTATTCACTTTTTTCTGTCCTACCTACAAAAAAGAATATGTTTAGTAAATGAAATTGAATTAATTAAGATGTGTGTAGAGTTCATAAAAATGCAAAGCATTTCCTTTAAGGCCTACATCCTTCTCTAACATTTATTCCTTTTTTATGTCTTATCATCTGCACTTTCACTGTGTCGTTATCCTCACACTGTTCACTTCGGCTTTCCAACGCTTCTTTAAACCCACCGACATTGGGGTCTTCCCAACCAGACCGTATAAATCAACTCTGGGTAGGAGCCGTTCCGAGTCAAATGGTCTGATGAGAGTTCGAACCCAAACCTGCCAGTCAGTACCATCTTGTACTAACCACTTCACGACGCTACTGTCAGTTTTATAGATCAGTCACCTGAAGACCTATTGCAGGAGACAAAGTATGAAACTGATTGTGTCGGAATCCAGACAGAGAAATCGAAAACAAACATGAGCAAAAACTGGAGAAAAGAACAGCAAGCGTACTAGTTTTTGTAATGTCTTTTGAGATGGACCATAGGCCCACACTGCAGCAAGAATGAACTAATTTTGTTTCAGCGCTGTTGCAGGCGGCATTTAAATGCATGAATCATTTGCATAAATAGGGTAATCGTTTTAGCAATAGTGAAACATCGCAGTTTAACTCCGAGAGAATTTTCTAAGCTGACATTGTTCTGTATCGGAGGACGGGGAAGAAGAAGTAACAGTAGCATGGTGCTATTTGTGCATTGTTGATTTTGACTCGTTTTCTGTATTGTCCTTCTAGCAATAAATCACAGTATGTTGTCACTATGTGCATGTATGCTGTGTGTGCTGTGCACATACGTGTCCCAAGTACGTGTGTGTGCGTGTGTGTGTGTGTGTGTATGTGTGTGTGTGTGTGTGCGTGCGTGCGTGCGTGCGTGCGTGCGTGTGTGTGTGTGTGTGTGTGTGTGTGTGTGTGTGTGTTACAGACAAAGACAGATCTTAGATATTGATCTCAAGTCTTTTGGAAAAGTTTTCATTTTAACAAGTGCTTGTATCCATCCGTATCGATCTACCGATGTTTTGACGTAAACATCAAGTTGAAGTCTTGGCAACAAAGCGAGGACCATAAATTAATTTTCTGTGTTCACGCAGATCCACCACTGCAAGAATTCTCCCGCTTTTGAGACTTGCTCTGTCTTGATTCGGGGTAGGATTAGTTAGTTTGACAAACGTCAGTTGACGTTGAATCCCGATCGAAGTTCCACCCAGCTCTTTGAAGCCGGCACCCCGCCCTTTTAGTTCAATCGTATCAGTCGGCAAGGCACGCGCGTAATGCGAATTGTTGATTGGTTCCTGTGATGTATGTCGCTGTCTGGTTGGCTGTCGACTAAGGCGGCGCACACAAAGTGAAAAGCAGAAAAAAAGGGGGATGGGGTGGGGGACATAAGAGTAACGGTGGAGGGGGGCTGGGGGAAATGGAAGCGACTCTGGATGCCGTTGCAGTCAACGCAGGTACAATATCGAGCAGTTTGCGGGTGGAATCATTCGTACTCGACGCTACAACTAGGCTTACTACTGACTGACTCGAGCAGTGGGGTGACCGGTATGGGATCGGGGAGCGAGCGGCTTCAGTAGGAAGGCGGGTGACAATATTATGTTTTCACATAGTGGAGGGCCATACCACCGCTTAGTTCCTCTTTTGCCTGTGTCTAATTGGCCGTGGGGGTGTTAGAGACAGTCCCTTTTTGCCTATTGACACTACCCGGTGGCGTTTTTCGTGCTTCAGTGCTTGCTTGACTTTGGCGATATATCGTTGACCGGGTGCGAATTTGGGTTTTTTTTTCTTCTGGGTGCTGGAGTTGTTACATCTGTC
>JAPXFY010000012.1:65337701-65345201 GCA_030674185.1 Monoplex corrugatus
TGACCTGTGGTGTTCCACAAGGATCTGTCCTTGGCCCTGTTCTTTTCACTCTTTATACCTCCCCCCTGTCCACCATCATCAACTCCCACTCTATAAAACACCACTTCTATGCTGATGACACCCAACTTCAAGATAGTGACTCACCTGATAATATACAGCGCCTGTTGACTCGCACCACTGAGTGTTACTCGGACATTAAGAACTGGATGACACACAATAGACTTCAGCTTAATGACGACAAGACAGAAGCTATCCTCATTGGCACCCGTCAGAAACTTTCTCAGCTGCCTCCTCTTTCTCTCCCATTATGTAACACATCAGTCCCAATTTCTGATTCAGCTAAAAACCTTGGTGTCTGCATTGACTCTACCCTGTCCATGAACAACTTTGTTTCTCAAACTGCCAGATCTTGCTACTATCATCTCCATCGTATAAGCCTGATCAGGAAGTATCTCTCTGTCGAAACAACTGCAAAACTCGTTCTCTCCTTCATAATGTATCGCATTGACTATTGCAATTCACTCCTGTCTGGTCTTCCTGCCTCCACCATTCACATCCTACAGCGCATTCAAAACAATGCTGTACGCCTTGTACTCAAAAAGAAAAAAGCTGACCACATATCTCCTCTCCTGGCACAACTTCACTGGCTCCCTGTATCAAAGCGCATACAGTACAAACTAGACACCATGTGCTACAAAAGCCTCAATAACGCAGCCCCCGATTACCTGTCAAGCCTACTTGAGATCTATGTTCCCTCACGTACCCTCCGCTCTGCCTCCGATCCTCTGACTTTTCGCTTTCCACGCACTAAGCTCAATACCTATGGTCCACGTGCCTTCTCTGTTTCTGGTCCACTCTCCTGGAACAAACTTCCTCTCTCAGTCCGTCAGCAACCTACTTTTGCCTCCTTCAAGTCCGCTCTCAAAACTCACCTTTTCTCCTCTGCATAAAATCCTAACCTCACTCAACCCCCCTCTGCAGCCTGTCTCCGCTCGGAGGGGAATCACTTTGTTTTAATATATAATTGTATATGATGTGCTCTCTGTGGTTTTCCATTGGTTTTATTCTTGCTTTTATTGCTTTTATTCTTTTCTCCCCATTTGTGGCCGTTGTGTGTGTGTGTGTGTGTGTGTGTGTGTGTGTGTGTGTGTGTGTGTGTGTGTGTGTGTGTGTGTGCGTGCGTGCGTGCGTGTGTGCGTGTGTGTCTTTTCGGCGCTTGGATTTGATTTTGTCGAGATTTGCGCTATATAAATATTGTAATTATTATGTATGCATGTGCGTACGTATGTATGTATGTATGTATGTATACGCTTAGATTTATGTATGTATGTGTGTATGCATGTATACGCTCAGCTTAGATTTATGTATGTAAGTATGTAAGCATGTATGTATCCATGTATACGCTCATATGTATGTAGGTATGTGTGCATGTATACGCTCAGCGCTTAGATTTGATTTTGTCAAGATTTTGCGCTATATAAATAAAAAATAAAATATATATTATAGTTGCCGAGTTGTACCCAACTGTTTACGAAGTGTTTATTCGAATAGATTCACATAGAATTATAAGTGACTGAAAGTGCTACATTTTAAAGCAAAACACGACGGGCGCAGTGGTCAAGTGGGTAAATATCAAACTTGTAATCGGAAGACCCAGGTTTGATCTTGCCTGGATACCTCCCGTGTAGTGGATAGAGGGTGGAGATATTCTATCTCCCAAATGCTTAACTCCCTTCATGTGTTATGTATACGCAGAACGTCAAATATGCATGTTAAAGATCCTGTAAGTCATGTCGGTACCCGGTGGCTTCTGGAAACTTGAAACCGCCGAGAATGTACATCCATCAAGGACGGAGTATGCAGATTGTGCAGCAGCGTACCATCTGCATAGTGTGGACAAAACAGTGGGCATACAGGCAGCCAAGAAAGTAGGAACGATGTAATTTGCGGCCACTGGGAAGTGGGGGGGGGGGGGGGGGGGGATATTTGACAGTTTGTAATTCTGAATTTTGTTGGGAAAGGGGAGGTTTGGGGATGGCTTTACGATCTTGCTATTGTAACTCATATTTTTACTTCTTATGTATTCACAAACGTTGTCGCTGTCAACAGGCGACTCGGGAAGTACATTTGCAAATCTTTGAAAACTACGGCTTGTCCTTTTAATGACACTGTGACAATGCCTTCCCTTCCTTAAAGTTAAAACTCTCGTGCCTTCAGTGTATTGTCGTTCACCCCCTAATGTGACTGTTGTGGTTTTTGTGCTCACAATTTTTGCAAAAACGATTTTGAACTCTGTGCAACTTGTCATGTTTTTCTTTTGTTGGACCCCTTGAAAAATATATTTTCGCATCTGTATCCCCACCCCATTTTTTTCCTTCTCGTCTTTTAACCGGGAGTTTTTTTTTTCCGCCGAGGGAACTGTTTTGTTTTTTTTTCAGCAAAGAACAGGGACACCTATTGAGGAAGCGGGCATGTCTGCGGGGTGTGTCTGATATAGATTTGGTTTCCGTGATTGCTGGCGCCATTTTACGTACTTTACGAATGTCGTAATGCAAGTAATGTTGGAAAGATAGGCGAACCATATCATCAGTCTTTCTTTCCAGCAAAGTTTGCATTGCTTTCGTTTGCGTTGCTGTGATCCTTAAAATTCGTTGACATAGCCATAAGGAGTTATCGTGAAAAATGTTTGTCCACTGCCTTGAAACAATTATTACCAATATCTCATGATAGCTTCAGCCCGGTAACGACTGACGACAGTACAAACTTTAAATCGTTTAAATGTGTTTGATATCTAATTGAATATGTGCAGAAAATAATGTCATCTAAGTAGTGACGACGTATGAAGACAACTAATTTTTATGGGCATACTTTGATTCATGATGATCAATGGACACACACCACAGAGGCTAAACCAATTTACCGTACAAATATTGTCTTAGCTATTGATGGCCACATTAGCTTTTGAGACATTAGTTTGTTTTGTGGAAAGCGTTGTTAAACTAATGGTTAACAAATGATTTTAGGCCCAAGGTTAATTTTAGCTATTCTGTATGGTTCACTTTTAGCTTTCGTAACTGCATATTTATTTCGAAGCTAATGACTGTTAATACCGTTGTCAGATTTGTGTTAGACGAGTAAAGTACTGTTCTTGAAGTTTAACTTTCAGCTGTCACTAACCCTGGTTACATATACTTCAAAGTTTTAATCTATATTACGTTGTATTCATAAACGTCGTTGCTATATCGTTGTCTTGATAGTGTTGGTTGTCTCCAGCGGAAACATTGTTTATAATGCTTACATTAAATGTTACTTTCATCTGTTCTTCATGTACATTTTCAGCTTATGATTTATGTTTTGTTTCATGATAATTGCTTTTTGCTACTATTGTGAAAGTATTGTTGGATAAGTAGGATTCTTGAAATGTTTCTTTACTTGATGTTTATGCTCACGTTCGATTTTTCAAATACGTGTTTAGTTCTGTAATAATTGTAATTATTGTTTCAGCTACTGCTATCAAAGTGCGGTTAAACAAGCAATAGCTGTTTGTAAGATTTATGTTTACATTTATTTAATTTCAGCTGCGTCTTATGTGTATTTCCTGTTTTTAGATCTGTATGTATAAATTTTGTAAAAAACGTCGCCAGGGTTAACAACTAAACGATTAATAAGTACCATTTTGGGAGTTTGCAAAATGTTCGTCTGTGCCTACATTCACTTAAATTTTCAGCTTTTCTTCATATTTGTTTCTAGCATTTTGACCTACATGTTTTGTTTTGTTTTGTTTTCCAGCTTGCAGACATATATTTTTGATTATTGTAATTGTAGACACCGTTATGAAGAATGCACTTTCTAAGCACCTCAGTGTTTTTCTTCAGTGCCGAACTACGTCGAGTCCTAACAAAAAGAGGCCATTGTTGAAACAGTTCAGGTGGGCTAAGGAGCTGGAGTAGGGACAAATTAGGCATGTATGTAACAGGACCACACTATAGGCTGCACTAGCTGCCCGTGTTGTGGAGCGGTAAACTGCCCGTTAAACCGTTACCTTACAGCCCACTTGACTCCATGTTGGTGCTTTGTAATACCTTACTGCTCGCTTGCCACATCTCCTGCAAGTGTTTTGTCATGGAATAGACGCACTTGTTGTTTTGGGGGATTTTAGGCTTCAATCGGTTTACATGTAAAGGGGCTGTGTGTGTGTGTCCCTGTGTGTGTGTGTGTGAGTGTGTGTGTGTTATATGCGTGCATACGTGCGCGCGCGCGCGCGTGCGCGTGTGAGTGAGTGAGTGTGTGTGTGTGTGTGTGTGTGTGTGTGTGTGTGTGTGTGTGTGTGTGTGTGTGTGTGTGTTAAAGACTAAAGACTAATATTTTCTCCACCCCAAATAATACGCACCTTTGAAGTCTTGGGAGGGGGGTGTTGGCGCCTTCGTCTCCCATTTGTGAGTCTGTTTGTGTTTGTGTGTTTATTTATGTGTTCCTTTGTTTGATTTTTGCATACATGCGAATTTGTACGTGTGTTTGATAGAGTTTTTTTTAACACAATGTTATGCTTGTGAGAGAAAAGAACATCTCTTCACGGGCACGTCATTACTTGTCCACATATACCTACAGGGTGTTAGCCCGATTTGCCCTCTCTCGTTTCACCTTTTCTGAATCGTCTGTTCCACACATCTGTCTGTTCTCAATTTGCCACTTTCCTTTTCACTTACTACGAACATATTGTTACTCTTTTGCTTATTCTAGAGTCTACTATTCATATTGGGGCTATTTCAGATTCACATCTTCCTAATTCCCCTGTTCCGATTTCATCTATTTTGTCTGCGTTATCAGTTTCACTACCCACACGCCGCTCATTTCAGCTCTGAAAAATATCTACATTCTTACCGAAACTGAGGTCACTATCTGAGCAGTGCATGAAAGATTACAAGTTCTAGGGACAATTTTTCGTAATGCTATGATGATGAGAATGGGGATGATAATGATGGTTAAGGAATTCCATTTTGGATTGAGACTGCGATACAGGGTAGTACTCTACGTTTACTTTCATAACATATCCTGGCGTTAGCCATGCCCGAGAGATACATACACCTGCGGTGATGGCCAGGAAATTCGAACAAAACCCTCAGTGGCGCATGGGCAAGTAGATGAAACCCGACTGTTGATCCCAGACTTCCACTTCTCAAAAAGTCCATAGCACGCTGAATCCATCGTGGGAGTCGATCAGAACTGAAAAATCCCACAATGATTTTTTGGATTGAGGGGCTTCGAACCTACGATCTCTCAGTCAGTAGTTCGTCACGGTAACCACTTCGCTTCGTTGACAGGCTCACTTATTTTTGATTTACCTGTTTCCATTTTGCCTGCTGTTTTGTCGCTTATATCCGTCTGATTTGCTTATTTCGAGAATTTTCTTTCCCTGATTCGCCTGTCTAGAGTAACACTGTAGTTCTTTGTTCGCACATTCTCATTTCGCCAGTAGAACTGAACAGGCATTATTAGAATTTTTCATAAAAAGATACGCTGTTTTAAATTTAGTGCTGAATAATCAGTTGTTTGCGTGTGCTAAGAAAATCAAGAGGTTTAAAAAAAAGTAAAAATATGAGTACTTAACAAAAAACGAATACTGACATGTCGTTGTTTACTCGTCGGGAAACAGTGATATTACTAAGCCTTATATTCAACAGACTCGTGGAATTTTCCTCAATCTTGCCAGTTACATCTAAAGAAAGCTTATATTTAAAATTCTAATCGTTTAATTTTAAACGTAAAGCTGTCATTAATTGCTTTGCTTAATATTCTTTACGTTCACGTGACGATTATGACTTTGATCCTTTTGTCACTGCTGTTGCTGTTAACGCTTTTGTTACTGCTGATGTCAATGTCAGAATGACTTCAGGATGCCCGGCCTTGAATTTCTATTGTTCTAAGATGTAGGACAGCTAGTCAGTTTATTGTGATGTAGATATTCTGCGTTGACTTGGAAGAAAACTAGCTGCTATTGTTCTCATGGATGTCAAAACGTCATCTGTACAGAATTTGGCATTGTTGACGAAATTAATTGGCCAAGGTTCACCAAGACTAATTACTTAAAAGGCTTTCCGATGAATTAGTTCATATAGAAAAAAAAAGACTTCTCGTGCGTGTATGTGTGTGTGTGCGCGCGCGCGCGTGCGTGCGTCCGTCCGTTGTGTGTACGTGCGTGTGCGTGCATGCGTGCGTGCGTGTGTGTGTACGTGTATGTGTGTTGTGCTTGTAGGTTTTCTAGCATTCGTCAGGCTCACTTGTCCATCGACTGCTAATGCTATACGCCGTATCAGTGGTGTGATGACACATGGACAACCGCCTTCTTCCCATTGCTAAAGTGTATTTCCGCGTGTCACTATGGTCACTGTATATTCAGTCATTCCCAAAGCAAACAAAATCCGCTGTTATTACTATTATATCCAGATCATGGAGCAGAACGGGTGGTGGGACATACATCCTGAAAATAAACCCCTGAGGAGGTGATGGACCACATCAGTCATTCGCGAGTCTGCTGTAAAAATGGATTGACAGGTGTTCGGAGAAGCCGTTCTGGTACAACTCGCACACGATTTGACACATAGGCTCGCACACATACTCTGACATTTCTAGACAGAATAACAGATACTCTGACTGTCCCAAACAAACTGGTCGTGTATGATGTGCTGTTTAAGTGAAATGGGTGATGAATTTAAAGGTTCGCTGTATGTTTAACTTGTTAAAAAATTGTGTCGTTTAATTTCTGTAATAGTTCCTCTCAGGTAAGGGGCTAGTTGAAACGAAGTATGGACTATGCTTATTTGTTATCCTCGTAAATAAAGATTTATTTAATAAGATTTTTAGATATGAATTTATATGAAAAATGTTTCGTCATCAGTCATCACTAGCTCTTGTTAATGGTATGCGTTGTTAAGTGGACTGACTGATGCTGCAGCAGACAAGATCCTCCTTTCTCTGTTATACTGTGGTTGACCCATCCCTTGGACTTTTGTCACCTTTCTCATCAGGAAGGAGGCTGTTGCCAAGGTGAACGGAGGAAAACTTGGTTGGTAAATGTTAAAGAATGGACCTGCCTCAGCATGTCTGACCAGTGAACTACTGATGCTTTTATGGCTACTAGATCTACTACTGTTATCTCTGCTGTTGCTTCTGGTGCTGCTACTGCTTGGGTTAGATTAACACTAAAGCTGCGCATGCAAGCTTGTGTTCGCAAAAAATCTTGTATATTCTAAAGGAAAATTTGAGTGATAAATCATTGTCTAGTTTATTCTTTTCATCAATCAGTTGTCAAGAATTAGGTAACCAGCAGAAAAGGTGAGATGTGTTTCACTATTTAAGATAAAAACAATTTTCAGTATCTTGCTTGTATGATATACACACTTTGATAAAAACTTGAAAAATACGTGCAATCTGAATGGAGCTACAAAGTGTATTTTGCGTCATAAATGTCAAGCTCCAGAGATATTACCATAAAATATAGTT
>JAPXFY010000012.1:65350201-65365201 GCA_030674185.1 Monoplex corrugatus
GTATCATTGTGTAACATTGCTTTCTTTAGGTTCGGGGCTGGCGACGTCTAATCAAGCAAGTACTCTATTTGCTTGTCGTCAGTGTTCGTTTGTCCTACACACCGTATGAACATAGCAAGGTGGGCCTATGAATAGGAACAGGGACGCACTCTCATATCTCTGTATGTGAAGGGTCACAAATCACCCACTGATATGAATACCTCGGGTATATGTTTCGAGCTCTCGAATTCATTTGATGGCATTCTTTAGGACTGCCAGCGGATCGTCCGGGGCAACGCAGGGAATGTCTTTCACGGGCCGGTGGACTTCGCGCCTTTGAGGACAGTCAATTTACAATAATTTCAGATACACTTTTGAAGTGTGGAGCCCTTACGAATCGAAGAAAACATTCATGTTTGATCTGAAAACTGATGATTAGGGAGTGATGTATATTACTCAGCAAATCGCTCACTAATGAGATTGACGGTATTTTGCCTTGAACATATCAGTCAACGGCCATGTCGTTGGTGCCATGCGATAAGAGCTCCACTGGTATGGTGTGACCTTTCAGTGGTTGGAGATAAAACGACCCTTGGCACAACAATGCAAACATTGGTCTGGTGCTTTGAAGAAATGTCGGTCAAGGCGCAGATCGGTGAAAGTCAGTGGCAGTGATAGGATCAGGGGAGACTGGCCGTCGTTGCCGGGTAGGGAGTGGGATGGCGGCGGAAAGAAGATTGAATGAATTTAGCGCCGCCTTACAAGCATGGCCATAAAGTCTATGTGTAATCAACTTAGGAAATGTCCTCCGAAAGCCCCATAAGAATGACACGACATGTATGTTATCATTATCAATTTATAGGTCCTTGTGTAAATGAGTCATGATCGACCATAGTTGATATCGACAGCAATGCGCGAAATCATTGCTAGTTTTCAGTGTGCATAAAATATTTAAATGTATATTATGTTGAAAATATGTTATTTCAGAAGATGAAGAAGTGGAGACAGGAAGGTACGCTGAGAAAGGTGTGGTACGTGCAGGGAATCATTATTTTAATCCTTCACATGCCCAGCGCACATTGACAGTAATGCAGGCAGAAAAGGCAGCTGCATTAGTTAGATTAAAAAAAAATCCTGGGCATTATTTTGTAGTACTGTTGTTTTGTTTGGCCATGGGGGTTTCTAAACAGTCCTAAATATGCAAAGCATGAATGGTCAGCATGACGTGAACATGTTCCAAGCACGTTTTACTGGCCGGTTCCAGCCAGAGATTACAGGACATCCTGATTTTCGTTTCTCTATTGACCAAAGAAACATCTTCATACTGAAGTGGATGAAAAGTTTATGACTGAGGTATCGTGCCCTCCAATACATGCGTGTGAGTTCGACTTACTGTAGGTCGATTGTTCCTAAAGTTCTTATTGCTTTCTCTTCTGTGGTTCTTTTTGTCTCCTTCTTTGTCGTTTAGTGTCTAGTTTGACAATGGTTGATTGTGACTAATCGACCTTTAGTACGTGGGCGCTCATGTATGTAGACATAAATATGTCAGCAAAGAAAAATCACATATTTGTTGGTAGATCGTTTTATCTGGTTTAATTAGACGAAGAAATTCACTGAGATTCGCTTGCAAACTTATAAAAAGGCATGAAGAATTCTCTAGTAAGCACGAATATCAATAGATGCCCAAGTGCCTGAACTCAGAACATGTTTGTATGGCTTTTTGTATTGTTTTATTTTTGTGTTTAAAAAGGCAAATGAATTAAATCGATTAGCTTTGTGGTAAAGTAGTGCTGTGTGTGTGTGTGTGTGTGTGTGTGTGTGTGTGTGTGTGTGTGTGTGTGTGTGTGTGTGTGTGGTGTGTGTGTGTGTGTGTGTGTGTGTGTGTGTGAATGCGAGCGCGTGCGTGTGCATGTGTATGGTAGAGTGAGTAAATGAACGAACAAAAGCGAGTGAATGAAAGCGAAGTAATAATATGTGTTTTTTATGGCCGAGCCTTTAATCATTACCAAGCCTGCCAAATTGGAACTCACATAAACGGTCACTTGGGAATTCATGTTTATTTAAGCTTGATTATACCTGACGAATTATTGTGTCATCGTTCATAATAATTCTAACTTCTGATGTATAGGAAATAGGTCAGAGTATCCAACTTTCCAGCAGCAGCCTAGTTTGTGTAAGATCTTTGTCAGTGTCATTACTTAAAACATCCAAGAACCATTGCTGGTCTGGTTGTTTTAAAATTTGATTGCAGCTGTAACAACATACAACTATTGTGATATTCTCGGCGTTAGCTGTCTTTACCAGTGCATTATCACATGCCAGCACAGATTTTATTAGCTGTTTTAGGACAGGTCGTTTTGCCTGAAAATCAATTAAGTTATCTGAAAAGAATGGGCACTTTAAAATAAGTATGATTTGACCATTTGACAGGAACTTTTTCCGCTTGTTCTTGATATTAAATCATCTTCCATGTACAGTCGATGCAGATTTAGATGCCTTCATCAAATGACTCAGCTCGCTTTTGTTTATGATGTACTGTTTAGCTACAAATCGTCTTTGTGAAATATAGACTGCTGTGTAGCATTTGGTCTCTACTTTGATAACATTGTTACAGCACGGAGAAAGATGTTTTGCATACAGTGGCCTGATACGAGCCTCCTATCTGTAATGTCAGCTTTACATAAATTAGGGGCAAGATAATGGCAGCAGTTTCAACAGTGCATGAAGGCACTTTTGATTTCCTATCTCACAGGTCCAAAGGATTTCCACTTGAAGCCGTCACTTGGGTAAATATCTATGACACCTGAATCTGTTAAGGCCAGCCCAAAGATCTTTTGGGGGGCATGAATTTGGACTTGACAGAAAACAAGGATATAATTTAGTTCACGGTCAGTGTTTGGTCCTTTTTTTCTTCATCGTTTTCTTTATTGATTGTTTGCATCTTAAAACATAGAGAATTAGCCTCTGTATGAACCGGCACACACATAGTTTTGTATAAGTATTGTTTTTCAATGTCTTTAACAGTGCATCGTCAAATATCAGCACGGATTTCTGGGCTGTTTGGGAACAGATCTTTTGAAATGAAAAGCAAAGGAATTGCGTGGAAAGTATGGGGTTGAGAGTGGGTTTAAAATGATGTGACAGTGGTATGGTTTGGGTATTTTTGTCATTAAGATTTCTTTTCTAGTGTTTTTTGTTGTTGTTATTGATTTTTTGTGGCTTATAAGTTTTTTTTGTTTTTTTTCACGTTGTTTAACGTCTTGATATTATATTCCTTGTCATGCATAATCTATAGACATATCTTAGACATGATGTGATGATATTGACATACTTTCTTTTGTTGAGAATAAACTTTTTTGCCATTCTACCTCCGTGGATAATTTGACAGTTTTGCTGCGCTTGATCTCTACTTTGCTTGCTTTATGTTCACGATGAACAGTGGAAGGATGACGTGTTGTGCATGCAGTAGTCAGGTAGCTGTAATGTATCAGCCTTACATGAAGTATAGGAGAGAGCTAGACAATGACAGCAGTTTTAACGGAGCGTGATGACATGTTCTGACTTCCACACATTTACATCTGACAGTCAGCTGCACGTTCTCACTTCACTGGTATCCACACCATTACATCTGACAGTTAGGTCCGAGTGGTTTCTATCTGTGACGTCTATTTTTGAAATTGACATGAAAGAATCATACAGTTTATTATATTTGGTAATATGTTTTCATTCTGTCTTCTTGTCTGTCTCGCTTTTCCTCTTGACTGATTGATTGTTTGCATTCTTAACCACAAAGAAATAATTCTGTATGAATCGAACACATGATTATGTTGTTATGTACAGTTCTGGGCTTACGTCATTTAGGTGTCTCTTCCAACACATCATCACACGTCAGCGTGCCTCCCCCCCCCCCCCCCACCACCATGCCGGGACAGACCTTTACAACTGAGAAGAAAAGGAATAGTTCGAAAATTTGAAATTTAGTATGGTGTGACTATTTTTATCAACGAAGATTTCTCTCTCTCTCTCTCTCTCTTAGTCTCTCTCTCTCTTCCTCTTCTTCTTCTTTCTTCTTCTTCTTCTTCTTCTTCTTCTTCTTCTTCTTCTTCTTCTTCTTCTTCTTCTTCTTCTTCTTCTTCTTCTTCTTCTTCAGTCTGACACATTGTCGAAACTCTGAACAACAAATTATTTGTCACGCACAGTCGTTAGACATACTTTCAGAACAAATGCTGTGATAACAACTCAACCCACGTTTGTTGATAATAAACCGTTTAGCTGCTATCCACGTTTATGGTATATAAACAGTTTTGTCGCACTGAATTTCTAGTTTGATGGCATTGACTCACGACGAATATCATGTCTTTTGCACACAGCGGTTTGGTAGCAATAATGTATCAACCTTACATGAAGTAAGGGGGCTAGACAATGCCGGCAGTTCCACAAGTGTGTGAAGGGACATTCGGACTTCCTTAGTCCCCAACACCTGCACATTTGACAATCATGTCCAATGGCCAAGTGTTTTCCACTTGAAGCTCTCACCAAGCTGCTGTCATTAAATACTTATAATGTATGTATGTCTGCAGAGATCATTGAAGGTGCCATTTTGCAAAGTAGCACACTAAGTTTTTGGAGTTGTGTTGTGGCAAGCCCTGGGAACGCTTGTCGTCTGAATGTGGAGTAGACAGAAAAGGATTACACAGATATGATCTGTTGTTCCTCATATTTATTGTTTCCTCAATCACAAGGATAATTATAATCTTTTATAATAAATCGGCACATATGTCAGTGGGCTTGAGATTTTCTTTCCAAGGTATTATCACACGTCAGCAAAGATTTCTTAGCTGTTTTGGGACAGACGTTTTCACTCCAGAAACGACTGTGTAAAGAGTTCGTACTAGATTAATTAGAATGACTTTATTGTCTTTTGCAATAAAGGTGTTTTTCCTTAGATTTTCTGTTTCGTCTTCAGTTTTGCATGTTTTCCAACTTCTTTGCCTTCAATTCTCTGACATGCACGTTTACTTGACACGTTTTTAGCTTGTATGTTATGATAAGAACACAACTCATTTTTGTTGATATTATATGAGTTTAGTTGAGACCAACCATTGTGAATAATAAACTGTTTTGCTATGACCCACCTTTATGGACAACACACTGTTTGATCTCCAGTTTGATGGTTCAAGTGCACGGCGTAAGGATTACGTATTTTGCATACAGCGATCTGGTAGCTGTAATATCAGCCTTACATGAAGTAGGGGACTAGACGATGTCAGCCGTTCCAACAGTGTGTGAAGGCACATTCCGACTGCCCTAGTCCCAACACCTGCACAGATACTCGTACCTGTCAGACCAAAGTTGTTTCCACTTAAAACTGTCACTAAGCTCCTGTGATGATATATCTATAATGTCTGTATCAAATATCGGTAATGTCTGTATCTGCAGTGATCATTGACGGGGTCATACAGACAAGTAGCACACTAAGTTTGTGGTGGTGTGCTATGGCCAGCAAAAGTATTTCAAATCAAAATGACCAGTCCACATTGCGTTCTTTCTTTTAACAGATAACAGAATCAAAATTAAATAAATTTCAAAGAATCGAAAAAAACAATTGATGCGCATTTAGATAGTTTGGCTCTGGCTGAGCTACCTTTCACTTTCTTAAAAGCCAGATAAAGAAATGAAAAAAAAAGTATTGTCAATCCATATTAACTATGTTTCCACGTGTCTTCTTCTTGTGATACATTTTGGTTCTACTGTGTCCTTGAAAACCGTGTAGTTGCAGTAAAACCTAAGAAGTCATGAGTCTTCTCTGAACAGTACATCAAGACAGGATTTGTTTGAAATGTTTAAACAGCAGAAAAATATGATATGATATAAAACATTTCGTATTTCCCGTTGCTGTGGCCAAAATAATAAACAGATCACACCCATCTAAACTGGGTAATTTTTGTGTTGCATCATTGTCTGTCCGTCCGTACACAGCAGAGGAAGTCTTCAGTGCACAAAACTTCACCGAAATTCTGGGTAAAATCGCTTTATCTGTTTATTCATAGTAGTTCCGGTGAGGTCATCAGGAAAGTTCGAAATGAACAAAGAAAGCGAAAAAGATAGTCGGTCACAAAGTTTTTCTTTTTTGGATTTCATTGTGGAAAATTACGTTGAACTGCATGGTTATTGTACGTCGAATTATGTATCACGAGTTAGTTCCATTACAGTGAACTGAGGCAGTTTAAATCAGTACTGGCAAAAATTTACTCTAACTCCGTATCTAAAGGAAATTCGTTCATCGCCTCATTTACATTTACACTTTTTGGTCCTGCCAGGTTAATTAGAGGTTTCTGGGAGGAAAGCGAAAGCGTCAAGAAGGCAGCTATCTATTAAAAAAACAACTGTTTCGTCTTCTGAGCACCGTATCCAACATTTTTTGTTTTGTCAGCATGTCACAAGCTTTGTCTGTACAGTCGGAAAAGATTAAAGACGTTTGGGGGTTTTTCCTTTCACTCCAGACGATAGACCATTGAGATACATGATAAAACAGTCTTATAATTAATTAATGTACCTTTAGTCACCATACTTCACAGCAATCAGAACAACATGAACCTAATCAGCGAACAGGTAATGAAATAATATCTTAATGTCAGATACACTTATAAGCATATATAATAACACACTGAATCGTGTTCGTTATAAAGAAAGGTGTGTGTGCTTGAAGTTTTATGAATATATTTCAAATATATATTCACAGACATAGTAATCTTGGTGATCTGTTTAGCTGTTTTGTGTATGTGGCCCATTATTTAGCTACGTCCATTCATCTTCTAAACACACGCTCCTTTTTCAGCTGCAGGTCTCAATTGTTTTGAGTTCTAGATGAAAAATCTACGGCGATTTTCTTTTTCTGAATAAACAGCAAACATTTCGCATGGTAGGAAATAAGCATGGGGAACCGTAATTGTGATACAATGCGCGTTCTTTGAGGACCGAAAGAGATCCCCACCCAGCTGCCTGATGAACAACAGGTGTTTTACTGGACGAAACAGAACATGCCACTATGATACTATTGAGATATAGTACGGACAGGTCCTATCGTATTTCGAAAAAAGTAGACACATAAAACGACCTCGAAAAAGTAGGCATATACAAACTAACGACTATTATATATTCCTCTTCGATTGCGATCAAAGGACCAATTGACCAAGAATTGCCTCAGAGCATGAGTGAGTCTCCAGGATGATGGAGCGCACTTTGCTGTTGTTTACAACACAGACTTTTATAGCCGTTTGGCTCTTCGTATAAAACGGTCGCCACTAAGCCGTTGCGAAGAGGACCTCAGAGAACCCGAGACAATAGTGTTCTCATAAACTTTTCAGCCATTGATAGTCGCTCACTGAGTATGCTCGCACAAATCTGTCTTCGACATTGCCACACCATAAACTATGACAACAAAACAGGTTGCAACATGAAGGTTGTTTCCTGACCTTGCCAGTAAAAATAATCAAAACGCCCTTCGGATAATATCATAAACCTAGGTTCCGTGCTCCTCCAGCACTCAGCACACCTCAAAAACAAACAACCCAAAAATCAGACAACAAACAAAAAATTCACAGCAGCCACAGAAAGAGAGAGAGAGAGAGAGAGAGAGAGAGAGAGAGAGAGAGAGAGAGAGAGAGAGAGAGAGCAGTGTTTTCTCGTTTTTAGGCGGGCTGGTAAGCTCTTCTAATAGAACCGTGGACTCCAGATGTGATATCTTGAGTTCAGTCCCAGCCTGCAATATGAAATCTGGCCTGTTCACTGCCCATCTTAAAGCTCCAGTCACTCTGCTTTCAGCTTAATGTTATAATAATAATAATTACAATATTTGTATAGCGCAAAATCCTGATAGAAATCAAATCTAAGCGCTGACATACACACACGCACGCACGCACACACACACACATGGCTATAAATGGGGAAAAAGAAGAAAAGCAATGGAAAATTATAGAGAAATATATATACAAATATATATTACAATGTGATTCCACACCGAGTGGAGACAGGCTGCAGAGGGGGTTGAGTGAGCTCAGGATTTTATGCAGAGGAGAAAAGGTGAGTTTTGAGAGCGGACTTGAAGGAGACAAAAGTAGGTTGCTGACAGGCTGAGAGAGGAAGTTTGTTCCAGGAGAGTGGACCGGAAACAGAGAAGGCTCGTGGACCATAGGTATTGAGCTTAGTGCGTGGAAAGCGAAAAGTCAGAGGATCAGAGGCAGAGCGGAGGGTACGTGAGAGAACATAGATCTCAAGTAGGCTTGACAGGTAATCGGGGGCTGCGTTATTGAGGCTTTTGTAGCACATGGTGTCTAATTTGTACTGTATGCGCTTTGATACAGGGAGCCAGTGAAGTTGTGCCAGGAGAGGAGATATGTGGTCAGCTTTTTTCGTTTTGAGTACAAGGCGTGCAGCATTGTTTTGAATACGCTGTAGGATGTGAATGGTGGAGGCAGGAAGACCAGACAGGAGTGAATTGCAATAGTCAATGCGATACATTATGAAGGAGAGAACGAGTTTTGCAGTTGTTTCGACAGAGAGATACTTCCTGATCAGGCTTATACGATGGAGGTGATAGTAGCAAGATCTGGCAGTTTGAGAAACAAAGTTGTTCATGGAGAGGGTAGAGTCAAGGTAGACACCAAGGTTTCTAGTTGAATCAGAAATTGGGACTGATGTGTTACATAATGGGAGAGAAAGAGGAGGCAGCTGAGAAAGTTTCTGACAGGTGCCAATGAGGATAGCTTCTGTCTTATCGTCGTTAAGCTGAAGTTTATTGTATGTCATCCAGTTCTTAATGTCCGAGTAACACTCAGTGGTGCGAGTCAATGTTTTTATAACCCCCCCCCCCCCCTACCTTCGGCACCCCCTTCCATTTCAAGACCTCGCCAGCACTTAGGGTTTTGCGTAGGCTCAAGGAGTTTGCCAGATAACACCGATGTCCGATGGGGTAGAGCGCATATAGAATTGCCCGAGTGCGATGACACCTTTTTAACATATTGAAATATTTCGAACTCGAAATCTCTAAACTTCTCGTTAACAATTGAATGAATACCCCTGCCAGGGGTTTCATGTTACCAAGCTTTTCAAAAGCGCAAAGGGAGAGAAGAAAGGAAAACCAGTATCTAGCGTTACCGGACTTGTGTCATTTAATCTTATTCCCCTTTTTATTCAGTCTCTGAGCTGTGGAGAACAAGAATATTGGTGTTACAGACACTAACAGAGTAATTAAACGGGCTCTAGAATGTTTGAAGTAGTTTTCAATCACAATCATGAGAATGGCTGCTGTGAAAGCATTTATTTGGGCTAACTAGTAAACTTATGGGCCTATCTCGTGAGGCGGACTGTGTGTGAGGGTTTGTGACAGTCACAGATTTAATAATTTCATTTGTCATATGAACACAGATAGTTTCATCGAGAGAGAGAGAGAGAGAGAGAGAGAGAGAGAGAGAGAGAGAGAGAGAGAGAGAGAGTGTGTGTGTGTGTGTGTGTGTGTGTGTGTGTGTTACGCGCGTGCGAGCGCGCGCGCGTGTGTGTGTGAGCACATTTATTTGCTGTAAAAATCCGAGATGGTGCTTGAAGGTAGATTGGTTGTGATACGTTCACATGACAGTCAACGATTTCAACAATTAATTTCATATCATCATCATCGTAGTCGTCGTCGTCGTCGTCGTCGTCGTCGTCATCATCATCATCATCATCATCATCATCATCATCATCATCATTATCAGTGAGAGTATGAACGTATGAATGACCAGAAATCTTTCAGTTTTCACAAATACAAGCAATCATAGACATATTCCGCAACAAATATTTGCAAATTATATTCCTGGCGTTGAGATATTTTGATTTAGCGTAATGGATTTAGAGCAACCGATTATGAAAGGTACATATTTTTCATATTGTTTCACTAGTTTCAGGTTGTTGTTGTTGTTGTTGTTTTTTTTTTTGTCCAGTGAGGAATAGTATTTTCTGAGATGGTTATTGTCCTGATGTGGCTCTGGGCAGTCGGCTGGGCTTGAAACAACAATAACAATAACTTGAAGTCTGCAGAATGCTGTTCTTTGGTCAAATTTTGTATTAGCTATTAGATAAAGTGAAACTTTATTGTGATATTGCTATGGAGTGCATTGGTTATTTTGATAGATCCATGGATTCATTGATTCAAGATCTGACATGTCCTCGAGTTCAAGCCTAGCCCACAACATTAAAGCCGGCCTGTTCGCTGCTCATCGTAATGTTTCCATCATTCTGATGGTGTCAGCTTAGTGTTTCGTAGGCCCTCTCTCTTCCCTTTCCCCATTTTAAGACCTTGACAGCGTATAAGAGTTTGCTCAGGCTCAGTTAGTCCACCAGATCAGAGCTGGCAGATTTGGAGGGAGCGTATATGGAAGTGTCCTAGTGCGATGGATGCCTCTTGAAAAACTCCAAACAGGAACTGTAGGGCTCGTGCGTACATGGACATTTCTGTTAAATGTGTTTGTGTTTTTGCGTGTGTTTGTGTGTGTATGTGTGTGTGTGTGTGTGTATAAGTGTGTGCGTGTGTGTGTGTAAGTGTGTGTGTGTGTGTAGGGGGTAGGGAAGGGAGAGAGAGAGAGAGAGAGAGAGACAGAGAGAGAGACTTTTGTTTCATTTTTGTTTTATTTCATATTATTTTTGAAAGTAATAAGTAAGCAAGAATTGCTGTGGAGAAAAACCTTGAGGCTGAACGAATTGGTAAACAGTTATGAGACTGCATCATGGGGAAAGCGTGTGTGCACGTGTGTGTGTGTGTGTGTGTGTGTGTGTGTGTGTGTGTGTGTGTGTGTGTGTGTGTGTGTGTATGTGTGTGTGTGTGTGTGTGTGTGTGTGTGAGTGTGTGAGAGAGAGAGGGAGAGAGAGAGAGAGAGGAGAAAGAAAGAGAGAGAGAGGGAGAGAGAGAGAGAGAGAAAGAAAGAAAGAAAGAAGAGAGAGAGAGAGAGAGAGAGAGAGAGAGAGAGAGAGAGAGAGAGAGAGAGAGAGAGAGAGATGTTATTTCGAGCTTTCAGTTTAGTGCGATCGTACGAGTTCTCTTCGTTTAAAGCTTCAGCTCTAATCTAATGATATGACCTATATTATCTGTTTCTTGGTGCCAGTCTGGCTGACTGTTGCGCAGTCACCAAAGTGTCATAATTAGTATCAATCTTTAACATGCGATTATAGTCTTTCAGAGTCCGAAATGACCTGTTGTGGATAACCTAACTGATTTGGTGACGAGATTGTTAATGATTATTTACAGTCGTTGCCTAGGCGACGATACACATATAACATCATGACCAGAATGCTTTGCGCTTTCTTTAGCCCTAATAGGGCGCATGCGTGCTTGGACATTCCTTTTAAACTTGTTATTTGTTCTGTTTTGGTTATGATGAGAACGTTTTCAACGAGAAAGCTAACCAAGTAGCAGAATTGGTCATATGACATTTTTCAAGCACTCATATGTGTAATGGTTGTGAAGTTTTTCCCCATGTTTTCCACCCAAAAGTTTTTGAATGGCATGAATCAGTGACCATTTGATTATAACATCTTTTACTTTGGTCTTTATATCTAGCCTTTTTGGCTTTGAAATATTTGGTTGCAAACAACTTAATCATGCACTTTAAGTTTGACGATTATTGAAATCGTCTTCAGGTCTTGAAAAACAACAAAGATATGTAATTTTTTTTCATTAATTGGTAAAGACAGCCTGTGAATTATCGTCTAAGACACCTGGACAGCTTGAGGCAACATTGTTTGCATAGTACTGATTTAAGATGGACATAGAAGACGTTGACATGGAAAACTGGGAAGCGGACGAAAGGTAAACTGTGCATATTCATTTTCTTTTCATATACAGTCTTTTCGTGTCATGTTTGACTGGTTTTATTTCATCTGAATTTTTCTTGTTGTTTGTCTTTCAGTCTTTTTGGGTTCCTCTGCTTCTTCTCTGTGGAACGACCGAGTTATTGTTTTCTTTTTTCAGTTCAAATCTTCTTAACTTTAAAAGCCGTTTTATACGCACACGCGCGCACGCACAACAGCACACACACATCCACAGAAATTCTATATCTGTATTTCTGCTTCTTACTTTTTGTATTACCTTTTTTTTGTATTACTACTCAATTAGATTATATATTTTCTGGTGTAGTCTACAATGCAAGGTAGATGTTAATTCTTTACTCTTGAGAAAAGTCGGTCTGCTTTTTCTTTCTTTTTTTAAAAAATATTTTGAAAAATCTTTGTCTGTCTCGATTTTCTTCTTTTGTCTCGTTTCTTCCTTCAGTTTATCTTTCTTTCTCTTTAAATGTTTATTTTCATTTTTATGATGTGAAAGAAACGAACACACGGAGCCTATCAAGACAAGTTTCAGTTTCAGTTTCTCAGGATGGCGTAGTCAAACAAATAATCCAACAAATACTGAAAAACAGTGAATAATAATGTCATACAGTGTGAGATACATTTGGTATCAGATTTCAAATCGATAAGGAAACGTTTTATACTAGCTTGACTTATACATTTTCATTTAACGAATTAAAGTACAAAATATTTGAATATGACTAATGGAATTAGGCTTTCCGGATGTTTTGAAATCCGTGTGTGCACTTGTGAGCGTGAAAGAGAGAGAGGAGAGAGAGAGAGAGAGAGAGAGAGAGAGAGAGAGAGAGAGAGAGAGAAGGTGGGGGGGTGTTTGTGTATGTGGTATACAGTTACTCCAACACGGAAGTATGATTTTGAAAAGTGATAGCATGATGAATGCACTGTCATTTTGTCACAGTGTAAAACGAAACTTGTGTCGCCACTTCCCGCTCCTCCGCCGTCACCTCCCCCCCCCCCCCCCCCCTATTCATGTATTGAATTGGTTTCAGTTGACAACGAAATAGAGATGTGGAAAGTGGAGGGAGTTGGAGGAGTGGCTTAGCGAAGTCAGTAGCAACAGCAACATAACAAATGCAAAAGAAGGAAAACAGTGGGCCGTTTGTTGTTCAGTAGTTCCCAGCCTTGTTTGGCCCGTTTCTAAGTGACTTTATCGCGACTGCCACAGTCACTGCCGTCTCCTGTGCTAAACTATGGTGCCATTTATGAGTGTAGGTGTATAAAATTACAGAGTAAAACTGAATTTTTTGTCGAAGTTTCCAATTGAAAAAAAGTCAAAATATTAATGGGAAACTCGAAATTTCAAATCGGTAATTACAGTTTTTGTATGGGACAAACCTCGTTTTTGTTAACCATTAATGTCGAGAATACTGGATTTTAGGTTCTTTTTGCGGTTCAGCATCAGAGTTTAATTTGGATCTGATATTGATGTATCAGTAAAATATCGGTTTCAGTCTGTTCCCGTGTTTGGTAAAGTCAAGAGTAGAGACAGTCTGGATTATGCTAGGATAATTGCACGATTTATTCTTCCAAACACTCGCATACTCGCGACAGAAATTAAAAGCTACGCTTTTCCCTACATTAATTCTTTTTCTCTGTGAATTTATGATTATAAATCCTTAGAAGCAGTTCTTCATCTGCCATTAAATCTTGATATCGAACAGAAACTTATCACACACACACACACACACACACACACGCACACGCACACGCACACGCACACACACACATACACATACATACTCACACATACACACACACGTTCTACAACGTAACAGTATTTTGTTTGTTTTTTTAGATAAGATTTTTGCCAGTCATTCCACTTGAACGCAAAATGTGCGCCATAGCTCACCAAATAAATTCTCTCGCTGAAAGTCAATGGGGTGACTTTTTATCAAGAATTGGTACGGATTTACGAGATGTTTGCTTTCGGCAAAGTCCCGCTGGAAAGGCACGATTGTTTATAAGCAGAGTGACGTTGGTGCCACAATTCTGAAGTCAAGCACATTTGATTAAGAACTCCTCTCAGGAATTAATGCAGGGCTGGGTGGTGATTTTCGTAGGTAATTGTCTTCTTGGCATTGTGGCCATAGGTTCAGATCTTATGCACAGTTTATGCAGTTTTCTGTATATATTGAAAAAGAAAATTTCAAGGAAAAGAGAGCGCGAATACAAGACAGTCAGGTCAGATTAATGATGCTCCTGTAAATACTAATTTGCTTATTTATCTAATTCACATCCCGTGGCATTTTAAGCTCCGAGAAGGCCCTTGTGATATAAACAGATCGCACTTAGGCGCGCCCCCCCTCCCCCTTCCCGCACTCAGAGGCTGCATGCCCTCAAACACACACACACAACACACACACGCTCGTCTAAAAGCACATTATATGAATAGACGTTAAAAGAAATAACGAACACATATACTTAAATGCAAGAACAGGACATTAGAAACAACATCAAAATATCACTCCGCCATTCCAGGATAAACACATGCACTCACGTACACACGTGCGCGCGCGTACACACACACACACACACACACACACACACACACACACACACACACACACACACACACACACACACACACGCACACACACAGCGTGCGTTCATAGACGCAGATGGGTGGGAATTATTTGCATATCTGACATCAAAAACTATTTTCCACAAGAACTTATGACTATTTATAATCTCTGTCTGTCTGTCTGTCTCTCTCTCTCTCCCTCCCTCCCTCCCTCTCTCAGTCTCTTCGCTTTCTGTGAAATGCTCGAGGTTTTAGTTTGTCTGTTTATCTGTTTAGCGCCAGCCTCCAAGGTGATCTAAAAGCCCAAATGAGTGTATGTTACATTATTGATTTTTAGCCAGTGTTGGTTTACAATGTGCCATTATTCATGAAAAACAAAAACTGTTACCGTTCGAGGCCTCATTGCAGTGCAGAAGTCAATTCATATCTATGTGTGGGTCGACCACAGACATCTAATGTTTGTGGGGTCGACGGATGAGTTGTTGTTCTTGTTTTTGTTTGTTTCTAGTTTTGGAAGATGTGGTGGGGAAGGAAGGGATGCAGACAGGAAGATAACGTGGAATCCAAAAGGGATGCTAATGGACAGTAGTAAAATGTACATACTG
>JAPXFY010000012.1:65367701-65372701 GCA_030674185.1 Monoplex corrugatus
TATATATATATATATATATATATATATATATATATATATGTGTGTGTGTGTGTGTGTGTATGTTTAAAGGATCATCGCACTTAGGGAAATTACCTCGTGCTCACTTTTTAGGGGGTTCCATTTTCTACGCCATCTTAATGGCCACAGAAGCTGGCACAGGTTTTGCCATGCGATGATGTTGATGAAGGTGAGGATGATAATCATGACGCTTTGAATTCTTTCTAGGATTGAAATTGCGTGGCAGGGCCTTACTCTGCGCTTACTATCATAAATATACTGGCGTCAACCTGGCCCGAGAGATACAGACATTGGACACAGCAGCTGGGAAGTTTCAGTCTTCTTCTCAAAATTTTTGTATCTGGTGTTTGTTTGTAATCTTACGCTTGACAAAGGCCAGTTGGCCGAAAATTTGCGCCTATCTTGTCTTGTTGTATTAAATACGCGTTCGTATTCTTCTTTCGTGTTTTTTCTGGTTCCTGTTTGCTTGAACGCGGGCAGTCACACTTGTTTTGGATTTCGTTAGAGATGTTGGTAAGAAAATCTGAGCAAAATCGTGAAGTGGATGAGACTTGACTGTGTGGTCCCAATCTTCCCAATCAGTTCATAGCATGCTCAACTCTGGGTAGGAGCCGGTTGGAGCCGAAAAATTCCACAGTGATTTTTGAATGGATGACGGGGATTTGAACTACAGCCTTCCAGTCTGTTGTCTGTTGTCTGTTGTGCTAACCACTAAACCTCGGTGACTGATCCTTGCTTGCTATATCTATCTGTTGCGTTTCATAGCATGTATCGTCAAAGTTCAAGACATCATTTTTTTCACATGAAAGTGTTATGGTTGGTGTGTGTGTGTGTGTATGTGAGGAGAGAGAGAGAGAGAGAGAGAGAGAGAGAGAGAGAGAGAGAGAGAGAGAGAGAGAGAGAGAGAGAGAGAGAACACGCGCACAATAGGAATACTGTGATACAGTGTGTGCCAAATGTGCCAAAAATAAGGGAAATTTGTTTAGGTCGGAAACAGTGGCCGCAGCTTCCTGGTTTGTTTTCTTTCTAGTGCGGAACGTGACAGGTGAAAGTCGTTATCTCGCTCCATTGGTAACGTATTACGGAAACGTCCTGTTCGATGATTGGTCGCTTCATTTTGCTGTCGCCTGCACGGCGCCCACCATGTTTGTTGACTGAACATGGCGTTCTCCTGGAGATGTCGTCAACGGAAATTAGTTGGTATGGCAGCGCCTGTTTGTTTCAGACACGAAAAAGATTTTTGACAGTTACAAAGTCGATTCATATTTCTGAGGAAAATGCCAGGCGGAGAGAGAGAGAGAGAGAGAGAGAGAGAGAGAGAGAGAGATGTCTAATATAGTCGTCCGTGATTAGATTTTTTCCCTTGATATCTTTTTTTCATCTCTGTTGCACTCGCTCTGAGTGTTTTACTGTTTACACATGCCTCTCCCACATTTTTTCTTCACCCGAAAAGCGTGTCTTATCAGTTCTATTTTGTGCTCAATCAGCCTGTTTTGCTGTTTACTGTCACAAAAACGAAATGCTATCGAACATTTCAAGTTTTGTTCTGATGTTTGGCAAATGGTGATGAAAGTTGCGAGCCCTGTCGTAGCAGTAAATGTACATGGGTTCAAACTGAAGGAACCACTAAACAGGCCAGTCAGGAGGGGGAAAAACCCAAAGCAAACAAACTTCCGTTTGTGATGTTTGTATTTCAGAGTTGCTCAGAAAATGCCATTGCCTCGTTTAGATAACAACATACAGTCTTTGGTGACAGTTCGAACAATGTTATCAAAAGTCTTAAGAATCGTTCATGCGGCCAATTAAAAAACACATTCTTGTTTGTTCCCCGTCACATAGGCCAAGTCTTTATCAGTTGAAAAGAAGTGTTAAGCTACATCATATATGAGTCGTATTACCTTCTCTTGTCAATCCTTCTAATTACGCCAAATGCCGTATTAACTTATAAAACCCAGAGGAGGATTTACTGTTTTCGTCGACGTGCAAACAAAATTGGGCTGTACCCATTCAGTCTAGCGTATTGTCATTAGACTTACCAGAACACAACACATCGCTTTAGGTCTGCCTTTTAACCGCTTCATTTGTGGTTTCATGTTCGCCATGCATTACACTTGGGTAGCATGAAATAATTAGATCTGCTAGAATTAAAGAGGTGATCCGTTTTAGATTTACTGGAATCACAGACAACATTAGTGAATCTGACAACAAATGGTTGCTGAATTGAAATTAATTTCCCAGTGTGTCTGACTTTTTGTAAAGACCCATCTAGAAAATAGTTACCTCTGCTAGATTCAAAGAACAGTATCGCCTCAGATTTACTGGACCCAAAGACATGCACCGTCTTTGGGTGAATGCACTACAAATTCTCAATACTCTTTAAGTTGACTCAGAGACCCAGTACCGTTGTAAAAGTTCATGACAGGATCTTTGGTTGTTGAAATCGTGAGGCAGGCAGCACGCCAACAGAATACATTGTAGCCTACGTAATGTGTGTTCAGCCCGTTTGGCGTTGTGCCGACAATATAGGGGAAAGGAAATGTCATTGTTAAATCTCTTTTTCAGGTGTTGCTGATTGTTGTCAATCCTTCTCCTTCAATTGTTACTCGGTGTCGTCGATCTTTCCCCTTTTCTATTCATACTGGAATCAATTTGACTTTAATCAGCACAGGAGTCAGTTAAACAGGCGTGTTGGTGTGACTGGAAAGTAATTTTGATATTTAATTTGAAAAATTGTGGATCAGTTGTCGTTGCAAAGTGACTAATCCGAGAGAAACTGTCACCGGCAAGTGTGCTGTTCAATTTGATTACTAAGGAACTTGAAGGATCTGTTTAATTGGATTCTGTACTAGCTTTTGTAAAGCTGCCAGTTCATAAATCTTTTGTGTTATTTTTGTCAATACACAATTAACTGTGTAAACAAAACAAAGCAAAATAAGAGAACACACTGGAACGCGTAGGTGCACTCACACAAAGGATATGTCAACCAGCCAAAGAACTAATGAGGATAAGAAGATATGCAACAAAGATGTTGTGCAATTAGAGAGATTTCCTGTGTGCTCACATTTTTATGTGTGTGCGTCCCATTTTCTAAGTCACCTTATAATGGCCACAGAAGCCGGCACAGTTTTTACAATGCGATGATAATCATGATGATGAGGATTGTAATCATATTGATGCGGTGTTCCATCTGGGATTTAGACTGCGTGACAGGGTTGTACTTTACCCTTATTTCATAATATACCCATGAAATACTACGTTGGTACCACCAGAATGATTGCAGCAGTAATTAAGGAGGGCAGAAAACAGGCCTGTTTTTATGTTGAGGACTGGAACTGAAATCGGAATATGAGACTTTGGGTCCTTGACTCTTAATACAAAAGCCATCCAACTCGCTTAAAAACAACAAGAAAAAAAAAAGGGGGGGGGGGGGGTTGAGAGAAAGAGAGGAGAGAGAGAGAGTCGAACCCACGACCCCGTTTTATCAGCATAGCGCTCTGAAAAGATTTTTATGTCTTTTTTTCAATCGCTTACACACACACACACACACACACACACACACACACACACACACACACACACACACACACACACAGACATGTATATATAATTATATATATGTGTATATATATATATGTACATATATGTATATAATTATGTATGTATAATTTTATATATATACATATATATCAGGTGGTTAGATCACCGATCGATGAAATAAGAGAGAGAGAGAGAGAGAGAGAGAGAGAGAGAGAGAGAGAGAGAGAGAGAGAGAGGAGAGAGAGAGAGAGTAGTCTTTCCATCGATAAGTCAATACAAAACAAAACAGTCGTTGAGGGTAGGCTATCGACGGAGGCACGAAACTTCTAGCAGTTCGACTGACGCACGCTACATGCTCTATAGAGGCTAACGATTGTTTGTAGCAAAGACTTATATCCCAGGATATGTATTCAGATCTTTAGTAGTAGCAAAACTTCAGCTGATAAGACTCGCAACAACTGAAGACCGGTAACTCAGACCCAACGTTGCTACCCAAACGGAGATAGATACAATAATACGCCCTCTGTTCGAGGTTAGATGTTGTTGACTTTTATCAGGGCACGTCAGTGTTGTTGTTTGATTTCTGATTGGGGCAGGAAAGCCAATCACACCTGTGCGAGTTTGGACACAAAGGTGTGCCGTTAGTCTTTGCCGTTTATATCAGAATGGATTGTATGCGTGCCATGGTGGGTTACAAGTATCACAGCTTTCCTATACGCGCTGTGCTTGGACCACAGACCAGTTGGAAAGTAGGTCTTTGGTTTAGTCTGTACATGGAAGGTTTGTTGCAGGAAGCCTGCCTCAGGCAGCAAATATTTACAAAATTTACAAGTCAAGCTCTACCGTCCCTGCCCACTTAGTAGGTGAAAAGGAATAATTCCAGATTATGGTTGTAGTTCGCATTGTATACAATCTTTTCTGTATACCTGCGAAAGTGTGTAAGCTCCTTTTAACACACACACACACACACATATTTGCACGCACGCACGCACGCACACACACGCATGCAGGCGTGCGCGCACACATACGCACGCACACACGCGCACACACACACACACACACACACACACACACACACACACACACGCGCGCGCGCGCGCGCGTGCGTGCGCGCACGTACGCATGCTAAGGGACAATATGTTTAAACAGTAGATTCGAACTGTTCTCTTTTTCATGATAAAAACCAGTCCAAGGGTGTTGACTAGAAACTAATCGAAACAACAACAACAACAACTGTCTGTATTCCTTCCACCTCTCACCCTCAAGTGGACATCACCGTTAAATATTTTCTTTTTACATTTTCAGTCGCGAACTTATGCCCTGCTCCCTCATTGCCTCTCCTTCCCCTTAAGCATATCATGCCTGTGTGATTTACGCACTCGTGACTTCTGTTATCACAGTCTTTGATCTTATAATCGTTAGATATCCAGCCGACCAAGCAACCA
>JAPXFY010000012.1:65377701-65397701 GCA_030674185.1 Monoplex corrugatus
GTACACTATCGAAATATGAAGAAACATGCAACATTGACTATACTATTTAAATGATGTTTAAAACATTATAATGAGTTATCATCTGTGTTTATTTATCATTCGATATAGCAGGTTCATAAGCAAGCAGATCTGACCAACCAACCAATTAAACCAACCAACCCAACAAACAAAGATGCCATGCCTCTGATGTATTTGTCCACTTCTGTCCGATACATGTAAATTTTGATATCGAAGAAATCCTTGTTCATTGATCCTTAAAAACAAAACAAAACAAAACAAAACAAAAACAAATTGATAAATGCACAGACGAACCAAAAGATGTGGACGCCATTGGTCGATCTGAAACACTTTCCCATCTTTTAAAAGAAATAGAGGAGAAACTTTGAAAGGGGACCTGAGTGAAACTGAAATTATAATCAGATTACTTGGAAAAAAAGAGGTTTTGTGGCTTCACCAGAGAGCATCGAAAGCCCAGTAACAAAAGACGCAACAATGAAAACATCAGCGCCATCTTTTCGCTCAAATCCCATCAGCTTATCAGACTACCGCTAAAGTCCTCCTCAATGGCGATCGGCCAGATCACCACTCCCGAAAAGCTGCGCGGAGGTCGTTTCTGTTTATCTCTTCTTTCTTATGGAAATCCCCAAGCTTGACTAAACAGGAACCCCCTTTGAAGTTCAGTCATCCAGGTCGAGTCTGATTATTCGTCCTCAGATGCTGTGTCTTTCATACCTAGAATGTCGGATCAGTGTGCTGATATCACCACTATGTCAGACTAGCGGTAGGCTTCTTTCTCAAGTGTGGGTTCGGGGTATTAAATCAGAGGAAATTTGAAACCACTTTCACCCTTGTAAAGGGGATCATTAGTTTTGTGTGCACTGGTGCCATGGGCTGTCATGTATTATGCGTGTAATTGTTTACTGTGCTTATACTCTTCTTTCTCCTGTTTCCTTTAAAAAAAAAAAGGGAGGGTGAGTGCGGATAACACTGATTCACATGGTGCGCGCACGCTCTGTGTGTGTGTATGTGTGTGTGTGTGTGTGTGTGTGTGTGTGTGTGTGTGTGTGTGGAGAGAGAGAGAGAGAGAGAGAGAGTGTGTGTGTGTGTGTGTGTGTGTGAGAGAGAGAGAGAGAGAGAGAGAGAGAGAGAGTGTGTGTGTGTGTGTGTGTGTGTGTGTGTGTGTGTGTGTGTGTGTGTGTGTGTGTGTTCAAAATAACTTATTTTGAATAAGTTTTGAAGAATTCTCGAACATATTCACAGTACATTTCGTCACTTTGTTGTCAAATTTCCCCACTACCCTTCCACCTCTCTTCTTCCCGAAATGAGACTGAAAGTTTGCAAACAGCCATCTTGCAAGTAAGAAAATTTAATCATCCAGAATATCTAGTGTTATCAATCTCCAGGAAAAGTAGCTAATTTCTTTTTTGCAAATAATCAAAGCCAGTATTCTCAAATACTGAGAGACTGGAAGAGTCCTGTAGCATTGCATATCAAGATCATAGTTCGTATACGTCTGGCTACTTGTGAAATAACTTCGGACTTATCCCATCATCATCTTCGTCTCTCGTTATAACATCATGTCAATGCTCAGGATGTATTTTTGGGCCCCAACCGGCTCCTAATCAGAGTTGGGCGTGCTATGGCTCATTAGGAATCCAGGGACCGCACAGTCTGTCTCATCCACTTTACTGATGCGTCGTTGAGGGTGCTGCTCAAATTTCTTGACCAACACCTCAATAACCTGTATCTCTCGGACTTGATTGACCCACATGATACATCGCGAAAGTAAGAGCGGAGTACAGCCCTGTCGATGACACGCAGTCTCAGTCTGATATGGAAGTCCATGGAATCATCATTGTCATCCGTGTTCTCATCATCGTAGCATTATGGAAATACGTAGCTCTTCGTGCCCTGCTATCATAATGACACCAGTATCTGTAGGAGTCTTGCAGTATACGAGTCAACCCTTGAAACAGTTTTAATCAAATAGCTGGCTTTCTGCACACTCAGGTAAAATAGCAGCTGTGCATTCTCCTTTCAGTTCATGTAGTTGATACCACATCGATGACTTTGAAACGATTGTGCAATAGTTTTGATAATATATGTTGAATGTTCGGCACTTGACATATGAAAAATACATTCCTTTATGAAATATATAATGAAGATGGAGCAGTTTTACATAGCCATTTCTGATCGTAAGTGTGTACCGCAGTGTTTTCATTTTTAGTTTTTTTTAGTTTACTTATTTATTTGTTTATTTCAATTTGACGTTTTTAATGCCATTGTTACTGTCTATATCAGACTATTATAACCGACTGCCGCTCCCTCCTTTCGAAATGGACAGTCGTTTGGTACTGAATTGAATTCCACTGAGTAAATAACAAGGAAAAAAAACTTGCTTTGCTTTCTCATAACGCACATACTGATTTTCACAAAGCAGCACGATCTTGGTATAGTTACATACACACACACACACACACACACACACACACACACACACACACACACACACACACACACACACACACACACACACACACACACACACACACACACACTTCACAATTCTCTATAAAAATCCATGCAAATCCGCCCATAAGCTTATTTGTTTATTTGT
Source organism: Monoplex corrugatus (assembly GCA_030674185.1). Classification (NCBI taxonomy): domain Eukaryota; kingdom Metazoa; phylum Mollusca; class Gastropoda; order Littorinimorpha; family Ranellidae; genus Monoplex; species Monoplex corrugatus. The sequence continues at coordinate 65,380,319 of JAPXFY010000012.1, forward strand.
TTCACATTTTCGGTTAAATAGGAAATTTTAGAATAACTTGACCACCTTGCTTCATTTTGTCACTGCACCATTTTCTTCCTTTATTTTTTTTATATTTTTTTTTTATCTACACCTAATCAGTCGGTGCTATGGGTACCCTTAAATGTCAGACACTGCACAGACTTGTTCTCAGAAGGGATGTGATCTTAATTTAGTCTCACAAACACATGCGCACACGTACGCAGGCACACGTGCACATTTACAAACACGCACGAACATGCATCAGACAAACAGGGGCACACATCCCGAAATCACACACACTCACACTTACACCCGCACGGACATGCACATACACACAAACATAAAGAAACATGTACGCACACATGCACACACACATACACACTCAGATAAACACACACACACACACACACACACACAAACACACACACACGCACACACACATGCACACGTACACACACACACACATACACACACACACACGCACGCGCGCGCGCGCGCGCACACACACACACACACACGCACTTACCTCATACCCACACACGGAGTGGAACAGGGGGTGGGGGGTTTAGGAGGGAAAGCGCTGTGAAGTATAATTTACACTGCGTTATACGTAATCCTATAGCTAGTGACCCCGGTGTTTTTACAGTTCTCACGGGAAACATGTCTATCATCTCTGTACGTACGCATATACTGCTCATTGAAAGTGAAATATGGTAAGCGTAAATTAGGTTGATTCTATCTAAACCATAATGAAATCACTCCAAGGTACTTTGATGCAACAATAAAACCTTTCTACCTTATGAAAGGATAGTGTCTTCGCAAGTTCGGTCGTTTTCATTGTTGTACAAACTTGCTCTGGAGTAATTTCATTATGACTTAGAGTAGTTTCTGCTTGTTATCAGATGATTGCCGACAGATTTAGGTGAAACACACATATGAAATATCATTTGAAGATTTTCACTTATTGAATAGGGAATAGGGATAGAAAAATCCCTGTCTGATTCGTGATACGAACTTAGGTTTCGCACGTCCTTGGTAGGTGCTTTAACGTCAAGTCCATACACTCCACATGCACACGCACACACACACACACACACACACACACACACACACACACACACACACACACACACACACACACACACACACACACACACATACACACACACAACACACACACACACACACACACACACACACACACACACACACACACACACACACACACACACACACGTTTTCTCTCGCTCTCTCTCTCTCTGTCCTTCTGTCTCTCTCTCTCTCTGTTTGTCCCTCTCTCTCACTCACCCTTCTCTCTGTCTCTGTCTCTGTGTCTGTCTGTCTGTCTCTATGTATATATATATATATATATATATATATATATATATATATAGATATACAGATTATAGATAGATACATATACATACACACACACACACACACACACACACACATATATATATATATATATATTATATATATATATATACACACACACACACACACACACACACACATCTCACACACACACACATTTCTCTCTCTCTGCACACGCACGCACGCGTGTGTGTTTATAAAGTCTAAAGAGGTGCAATAGCGGCGCTTGGTGGTCAGTGTGAGACAGACGAGCCCAACGAGTAGTGGCATGTGCACGTTATGTAAGTCCTGAGACCTGCAGCATTATTTTCAGGGTCTGGTGCCAGATCCCGTGCAGGTGCTGTGAAGGTAGGGATCAGTTCCAGGGTCAATAATCCGCTCTGAGCCGACTTAGTCACCGACTTGCTTCTTCTCCTTTCGCTCATCCCACGTCAGTCAAGTCATTAGCCGTGCTAAGGCACTGTCCCTCCAACGTCCGACCTCAGCTCCGTCTTCCACATTGTGTGAGAGAGAGAGAGAGAGAAGGGGGGGGGGAGAGGGAGGGACGGAGACACACACACACACGCACACACACACACACGCAAGTACGCACGCACGCACACACGCACACAAAGAGAGAGAGAGAGAGAGAGAGAGAGAGAGAGAGAGAGAGAGAGAGAGAGAGAGAGAGAGAGAGAGAGGATGTGTGTGTTATTCATCTGGTTTCTGTGCAGTAGCAGCAGTCTCGAAAACACTAACTAGAGATGAAAGATTTTGAGTTCAACGCCTGATAACAACTTTACAACAGCAACCAACATGAAAAAATGGTAGTGATAGTAATAATAGTAGTAGTAATCATCATCATCCTCATCATTATCGATAGTGATGATGATGACAATAAAGCGTCGAGAATGATAACAAAATGTCAAGGATAATAACAATGACAATATAGTAATTCATGATAAAACATTGTGGGGTTCTTTTGGCTTCGGTCGACGACGATCAAAATTACAAAAAGTTCAGTGCAGTGTTTTCTCACTTGAGAAGACCGAGTAGCCCATGTTACCCACTTCATTCACAGTTTGTTCTTTGAGATTTTTGTCTGATCCACACCTCAGGTATATCTCTCGGGCCTCCTTGACGCCAAGATACTTATTCTTCCTGTTTGCCGTCACCCTTCAGAGTTAGTTTCGAGGATGAAATAGGACCTTTTCTGTAGCACACCTACAGGCGCGTTCAGGATAGTTACTGGTTAATATACTTATTCTTAACACCGCACAATAGAGAGTACAATGCAGTACAATGTACAAAACAACACAGCTCCACATAAAGAGAGCCTTTAAATACTTTGCTTTTTTTATGTAAGTGTTACTTGAAAAGATTATTAACACGGTAGGGATATTCTTGTAACTTTTCCGGTGAAGTCATGCCACATTTTATCGCATTTCCACTTTCAACCCGGGCAACATGACTACCTACTCAGTCCGCAAAGAAATATCCTGTGGTGGTATTAATAGCCTTTAAATCCAAGCAGCCGCAGAGTTCAGTGTTAACCATACAGAATAGCTGGACAGGTTGCTAACTATGGTCTCTGCATTGAAGTACTGCCATTTCTGGTGCCAGAGATCGTCCTGCCATCATTCACTGTCTTAGACCAGTAGACTAGGGCAGATAAAGGGCAGGCAGATTTTCGTAGCTCTGAGATCGGCCGTACTACCATCTCCTCCTGTTTGCTGACACCTAAGCGCCATACTGGACAATTCTTTAAATCTACGTGATTTATCCTCCTCCTCCTCATCATTATCACTATCATCATCATCATCATCATCATCATCATCATCATCATCATCATCATCATCATCATTTATAACAGCTTGAAACTGAATATCGATAATGGCATTGCTCTTTGCTTCGTTGGAATTGCCTCAGATGAAAATTAGTGAGTGTGAAATTGAGCGCGAATACAGTCACTGAAATGTCTTCTTTTGTATTTTGGTGATGTTATTCGGCATTTTCTATCGTTTCTTTAGGATCTTAGTTGATTGAAACCTACTTGTGAATCTTTAATAGGACTTCCGTGACTGCTTCTAAGACGACGACAACGGTCTGCGGTTGATGAAATTTGAAAAAGCAACGAAGACATTGGAACACACTCTATCACTGGATGCCATAGGTAAGGTCTTTAAACATAATTATAATTGTAACTTGGTACGGACTGAAACCAGATGACATTTATAGGTGAAGAGGTCATTGGAATCGGATGGAATATTTCAACTGTTAAAGAAAGTGAAAGAAAAGATAACTTGTTACATGCTCATTTTGACTGAATCAGACAGAAAGATGAAGGGAAAGAGTCTATTAGCACACAGCCCATGGCCAGATGACAGAAAAGATGAAGGGAAGTAGATCTTGACGAGACGAAGCCTGTAGCCAGATGCTGAAGAGCACATGGGGGGTAAGAGGCCTTGACGTACAGAGGGTGATCAGATGAACAATCAGATAACTTAGTCTACAGTTTACAATTTACTCAGGATGGTGTTATAGAGCTCAGATTATAGGCTAATGTCCCATAAATGCCACATGGTGGGCATTCAACCTGTTGTCAGATTTTGTCAGTAAAGAGAAAGACAAGAAACCTTTATATACATCCTTTGGCCAGATGACGTAGACAGTTGAATGGGCAGAGACCTTGACATACAGTCTCCAACCAGTTGGCGTGGGAAAGTTGAAGGATAAAAGGCCTGGACAAGCATCCTTTAGTCACTCTTGAAGGGCAGACCTGCAGAAACAAGGCATTAACTTTGGTATTTGCTAAAAGAAATCGAAGTTGTGATGTTGAATGGGTGGACGAGAGGCGATAAATGTGAGATTGGTGGCAGCTGAATTTAAAACTGTGTGGACGGGCATTGCCTTTCCGTTACCTGCAGTCCTGATAAACGTCTGCCAACAGACACTTCGTTTCTATAAGGGTAAAAATAAATGCCCCTAAGAGAACGCTTGGGTAAAAAACATGCAGCTTGGTACACGTCGCGTGACCAGATGACGTATTCAAGAGACAGAAAAGGAGGCCTTGACATACAGGCGTTGGTCAGATGACGCAGACAGTTAAAGGGGCAGAAATCCATCACAGTTTTTGACCGAATGACGTAGATGGAAAACAACAACAAAAACAACAAAAACAGACCTTAATCAGGTCGATGATCTAAGAAAGGTATTAAGTAGGAAAACGTCAGTGGCCACGGACATCGTCAGATCCCATAATGGAGAAAGTGAGGGATGACACACCTGCTCAAAGTATTTACAATAATGACGTAGAAAAGGCAAACATTTTGGCACCGGGTATATCGCCGGATAGCGTCGGCAAGGATTTTTTTTTAACTAAAAGACCTTCACTCAACACAGCATTGGTGTTGGAGGACGGTGGAGGTAAGTAGAGTGGGGTAGGAGCAGAGTGGGTGGTTGACCTGTTTCACGCTCGATTAGAGCCAGCTTTCACCTGCTTGACGCCAACGCGATATCAAACCGGCCTTAATCCTTTCCCTTCATCTGCCATCTGCAGTTACTTACCAGGAACACGAACGATTTATGGTTAAGGTATGAACGCAAGGCACCATAGGTAGCCACAGCCAAAGCGCGTAGCTTTTTTCCCCAAATAAAGTGTAATGCTCCGATCAGTGAATGGTACGACTCGTAGCATGCTTCTCTCAGAACGGTCATAATGTGTGAACATGTCTACAGAACTGCGCTCACACACACACACAACACACACACACACACACACACACACACACACACACACACACACACACACACACACACACACACACACACACACACACACACACACACAGACACACAGAGTCTGTATATCATCATCATCAGGTGCCTTGTCGCATGGCGTTGGCGATCGTGGACTTCCATCTGTGTCTATTTCTTGTTGCCTCAAGCATCTCTTCCACCCTCCTTGTCTTTAGCCACTCTGCAAGTCCGTCTAGTATCTTTTCCCTGGGTCTACCTGGTGCTCTCTTTCCCTCCAGCTTTCCCGTTGTGACAAGGTGCTCCAATTCCTCTTTCCTCATAAAATGGCCTATAGATGTTGCCTGTCTTTTCCTATTCTTCCTTATGAATGATCTACTTGTGTCTGCCTCCATCAAGACTGTCTCGTTTGTTTTCTTTGCTGTCCATGGAACTCTCAACATTCTTCTTAGAAACCACATCTGTATATGACCTTAGCAAAATCAACAACACGAAAGCCAAATCTAAGATCGATGAATGTCACTTCCAGCTCAGACGGGCAAACTGTATTTTGCTGCAGATGTTTTAAGCATCTCGGACATAATAAGAGACTGAACGAAAATATATGTACAACAGGCGTGGTAGTCTAGTGGGTAAAGAAGGTCTTGGGTTTGAACCATGTAGGCACCTCCGCCTGGTGGGTAAAGGGTTGAGATTTTTCCGGACTGCAGGATATTTTTTCGATATCCCAGGTCAACATGTAGGCAGACCTGCTGGTGCCTAAACTCTCATCGGGTGTATACGCATGCAGAATATCAAACATGCAAGTTGAAGATCCTGTAAGTCATGCCTTATCCATAATGAATAAACACATGTAATGGCACACAACACACTCGCACCACATTTAGCTTTCATGTTCATTCTCACACATGCATTCATTTTTTCCATCTGCATTATGAAACAATACAACAATTCAGTCAGTTAAGTCATCCAGTAACTTACACTCATTTATTTAACATGGAACAGATGAATTTACTGTAGTTAAAAATGACATCCTCATTTCCACTAGTGTATAGTAGAGTAGAGTAGAGTAAGTATAGTATAGTATAGTATAGTATAGTATAGTATAGTATAGTTATAGTATAGTATAGTATAGTATAGTATAGTATAGTATAGTATAGTATAGTATAGTATAGTATAGTATAGTATAGTATAGTATAGTATAGTATAGTATAGTATAGTATAGTATAGTATAGTATAGTATAGTATGACTGATATTCAGAAACTTGGTTCTTAGGTCAGTATGTTAAGGACAGATATGAGGGTAGATATCACCTTCTGGTTCAGATAAGCAAAATGGACATCTTTTGTCGTGAACTGGGGAATACTTTAATCTATGGCAGTTTATTTCTGAGACTCCAATTCGAAATCGTGAGACGGCTGTTTTGTGTTTGATCATACTGATTGAATCAATATCTTTTTCTTTCTCAAGACAGCTTTTATGCTCACTGCATAGTTTACGCATCTGATAACTTTCAAGACACTGAAACCATTCTTGACAGAAAGAATCTTCTGATCTACGTTTAAATTCCTGTAAAAACGCCTTCTCGTTTCCGATGCTTCTGAACAGTCATACATGATAAAACCCATTGGAACACAACAAATTTTGTACATGAGATACCCAAGTTACAGGATCTATCTTAGTGATTTCTAACAACATGTCTTACACACAATCTGAGTATTTGTTGTTATGTTGTTTTTGTAGTTTGAACAAATATGTAATACAGCTAAGTGCAGAATTCATAAACAGTGGATATATTCCCAACGCCCCATATACTAGGTATTTGAAGCTCTTACTGAAACCTTCAGAAATCTCTTGGAACAGGTGTACTATTTTCCGATGAATCATACCTGGAATATCCCCATATTTCTAACCTATACAATAACATTGGTAGAATCTGGGCATAAAAAAAGTTTAAAGAAAGCTTCAGGAGAGTTACAGTGCAACCTTGAATGAAGATTTAACAATTCTACAACATCTTTCTTTGCACGAGCTATCTTATCGTCGACGGCGACATTCCATTCGTTGACATAGTTACACCAAGATACTTATAAGAATTTTTACAGCATCCAGTTGAGAGAGAGAGAGAGAGAGAGAGAGAGAGAGAGAGAGAGAGAGAGAGAGAGAGAGAGAGAGAGAGAGAGAGAGAGCAACAACCATTGAAACAGTAAAAATGAAGAAAAAGAAAACAAAGAAACTGCATTCCCCAAAACAACCACCGGTAACACACATTCTCGGCGGCAGCTGAGTGGTTGGTGGAGTTACAAGATCACTTGAATCTTTGAAGCTGTGAGTAACACCAGGAACATTATGGGTTTGATATCTTACGGAATGCAGTCGATGTTCAAATGCCAAAAGAATGCCCCATGGTAAGCATCGTGGATATGAAACTTACATTTTAAGTTCATTAAGGTAGAACCATTCGTATAGTGTAGTTCATTACGGTTGGCATTTGGCATTGACACGGCGTGGGATTGTTATAATCCAACATGTCAGATTTAATTAAAGCTATAAATAGCAGTATAATCCGATTTTATTTCTTGTCGCGCGACCAGTTTGTTTCTATTTACAATCTCCGTATTGAAAAGGCGAGTAAGATCGATCTTTCGTAGTGCCTGTCTCCGAAATATTTGACGTCAAGGAATTTGGGCTGTTAATACGATGGAAATTTTCTTTTGTTGCGGTATGCGTCTTAAAGGTCTTATTTGATTTGTCTGCTTTGTTACATACAGAAAGATAACGCTTTTTTAAAGGTCTGTTTCGTCACAAACCAGACATTTAACTTTGCATTAAAAACACTTTGTTCCCACTACCCCCCCCCCCCCCCCTCTCTCTCTCTCTCTCTCTTTCTATGTATGTGTATGACATGTCTTGCTTCAAGTCTGCGTATTTTTCGTCTGGATGTATTTGTTTAGTTTCTAATTCTTTTGCATTGTCCTGCTTTCTTTTGCTTTAATAAAAGTGGATTAGCAACTTCAGATATGTAAGTTGACCCACATGCTAATCTATACCGTTGGAAAATCAAGCTTCACTCCATCTGCCTGTCTGTCTGTCTCTCTCATTCTCTCTCTCTCCCCCCCCCCTCTCTCTCTCTCTGTCTCAAAGCAAATGAGCTTTCTCTCTTGTGGGACTGAAGTCCTTGTCTAAAAACTTTCTTTAAGTACAACCCTCGGCATTCATTTTTTTAAATAAAGCTCTAAAAGTAAATAGGCACGAACGTATTTCATTTCATTCACTCTATTCATTTATGTGTATGTTTATGTTTTGTTATTTATCATTTTTTGAGAATAGAGGAACAGAGTAGCTAACCCTTTGACTCAGGCACCCCGTCCACTAGCATCCTGCATTGCTAACCATGCTAGAAAAGCAAAAACTTAAACGTCTCACCCCTAATGATTGGTGTGGATGTTAACCAAAGTCCAGGGGAAGATCGTTTAGTTACATAGATGCAACAGAAACTACGCTGGCAGAACTGTGAACAACATTGGCACTCGAGCACTTTCCTTTAAAAGAGCTTTCCTTTTCTCGCTTTTTGGTATTAAAAAAGGTGAGATAAGCGGTAAGATTTGACCATTTTGCTTTTCTCGCTTTTAGTAGAAAAAGGTGAGATAAGCGGTAACGTGTGTCCATTTTAGTATAAATTTGTTCCACACCTTCCTGCTGTCATGTATCTTCCTGCTTCCTCCCTTTTGTCACAGTCCACCCCTCCGCTTTCTGTCCTTTCTTCCCCATCTCTCTCCACTGCTGGTCTTGCGGCTTCAGAATTATTTATGCCCGATATCTGATCACCACTCGATCCCTAAAAGCTGATTGGGGTAGGATGAAGTGCGACACAAGCCTCTCTAAGCTGATCCTTCTTTTCCTGATCACTTGCGCAGTGACGTCCAGCTGCTCCCGTAGATATAGCCTTGTGTAGTCATGCTCTGCTTATGTGGAAATCCACCTGTATGGCCATAGTGACTAAGTATTGATCATTTACACACACACCACACACACACACACACACACACACACACACACACACACACACACACACACACACACACACACACACACACACACACACCACACCCCTCTGTCTGTCTGTGTGTCTCCTCTCTCTCTCTTTATACATATGTGTCCCCACCAAAATACACAATTGTATGTTTGCCTGATGTTATCATGCCTGCTCCCTTCCATTTCACCTCTCCTAGTCCTAAAATATTGATGTCCAATCTTTCCATTTCAATCTTGCCATTTTCTTGTTTTCCTTTCTGGAGCATTGTTCAAACACTCCGAATTGCAAATTTTGTATTCCTTAATCTGATGACAGTGACCTGTTGACGGTAATGGTGTTACCTGCTCAGCATGATTTCCCCAGTGGAGCGCCTATTCACGTCGCTCTTGAAGTTTCTTTTATTGTGTCTGGCTATAACATGAAGTACTTAGCAGGATACGATTGTGGTTTTCCGTTGCCTTCCATCGGACTGTCCGCTAGCCTTTGTCGTTTTCACGACTGCCATGTGGAAAGGGCTCAGAGAATCATGTCCAGTATCCCTGAAGTAGATGTTTACACCTACTTGTTTTATGTCTCACCTGATTTGAAAATAAAAGAAGTCGCGCATAATCTCATTGGGCATACTAGCTTACCATTTGTCTGCATGAAAGAAAGGCCTAAAAATTAATGCATAGCCTTGTTGGGGATATCCATTACAATTCCAACAATCAACCGAAAATAAAGAACTAGCGCATAGTCCCTTGGTCGTATTGGGTTACTTATTCACTGTATTAAAGAAAGGTCTAAGAATTAACGCGTGATCTTACTGGGGGTATCCTTTACAGTTCCAAGAATTATCCTCATTTTTTGCATTTCTACGAACCGCACGGTTGGTTTTGACAATAATTTGAGACCAAGTTCATTGCAGAGTTGAAAGAGATGACGTTCAGTTGTGAATACATAAGCAGTTGCACACACACACACACACACACACACACACACACACACACACACACACACACACACACACTTGCTATTGATTTGTTACTTAGTTGATAGACTTCCCTCTTGGCTTTTTGTTAGGATAACATGGATTAATAAGGTTAGTTATAATATGGATTCTTCTTTTGTTAGGGCGCCCAGCGATCATTTGAGAACTAAATCGATAAACGAATGTATGGGATTTGTCATAGACATAAATAACAAGCGCTATCACACTATCCATGTCCACTGATCGGATCGATCAAGAATCCCGTCAATCAATGATCACTGATCGAGATCCATGGGAATCCACGGGTCACTTGCAATTTGACAGATCTGTATCAAGCAAACTGTTGTCATCTTGATGTGGCTCACAGAATGATATCGTGACAACGTGCAGCTTGGCAGAACTGTTCAATAAAACTTTGTCACTTTGATATGTGGCTCACAAACCAGGTTTGTCATCTATGGCAGCTCCCATACTATCGATTGATTCCCGCTTTAACGATCAGTCAGATGGTCGATCACCATGCACATAATGCCGGTGTGACGGTCAAGCTGATCGATCAGTCTGCGTAGAACGTAAAACTATATGCGCGTTGTAGCCGTGTGGCTTATATTGATCGATTTGTCCTTAGGCGTAAAGCCTATTTTTGGTTGTTACACTCTTTCCTCTCCACACCTACGTAACTTAGTAATGGGAGTATGGGCATGGAAGGGTATGGGTAGGGGTAATGGTGAGAGAGAGGAGAGAGAGAGAGAGAGAGAGAGAGAGAGAGAGAGAGAGAGAGAGAGAGAGAGAGAGAGAGAGAGCAGATTTTTGTTCTTTTTCCTTTTTTTTTTAGGGGCAGGAGGTGTTCAATTTCTTTCTTTTATTTCTTTGTTGTTTTTTTTTTCAGAAAGCATTTTCTCCAACTAATCGAGGTCTTTTACATTATATTTCAAGTAATGTTATTTGAAGCTTTGCTTTCTGTTCAATTTTGAGATTATAATCGAATGTGATCCCAATTAACTAGGTTCTTCAAGTAAATCAGTGTGAAACTTTGTTCTTCTGTTCATTTTTGAATTATCATTACTATTTTCATTTCCTTTCTTCTTTTTTCATCTTTTCTTTTTTTCTTCTTCTTCTGTTGTGCTTCCCCGCCCTTCACCCTCACCCCCTACTCCCGGCCCTCCGCCGCTCTTTCTTAAACAGGAGGGTCCGTTTCAGAGACCACCAAACTCTTCCAACCTCCCTCTCCCTCCGAAAAGTGTCATGATTACTGTTTTGGTATGCTTTATTGACAGATCTACTGACCAAATTTTAGTTGGTAGTCTCCAGAAGTATGATGTTCATAAAGGTGTCAACAGACATGACTTTTTTATGGACAAATTCGACTACTACCGCAAAGAATTTTGAAACAATTGCACAAGGACACATATTTTCAATCAAAGCTGCTTTGTAAACAAACAGTTTTAACCAATTACAGCAAGAGATTATTATACACTAATTTTAAAACAATCAAAATAAGGGGAGAGCAGGTTAGATGAAGGGGTGGGGATGAGTAAACAAAAAAGTTTGTTAGTTTGTTGTGTGGTTGGGTTTGATTTTGCTGTTGTAAGCAAGGAGAATATCTGCATTTTGACCTCCCACCCCACCTTCAGTAACATCAATCCAACACTTTTGTGATATAAATTCTACTCTTACATCCTTTCATTAATACTGGACACGAAACTACGAAAAGCAATTTTCGTCTTCCCATGATTCTTGACACAATGGATATATACAAGAGTACGAGTAGATGATCGTCTATACCGATAGTAGGGAAGAAATATGTCCGAATGGCTTATTCTGAATTTTGTTACCATGCGTTTTAAATGTCTATCAAGATTCACAGACAAATAAGCAGGAATACATCCGGGGATTAAATGATCTGCAAATATCGAATCTGTTATTATCCTTTATTTGAGTATCCCAAATCTGCTATTTTACAATCAATCAGTCTTTCACTAAAGCACGAATAAGGAGTTTAAAGCCGAAACACTTGCTTGAGGATGGGTAGGGGGTGGGGTGGTCATGTTTTCTGAGGATCTTAACACATTGCACGAATAAAACCATTCACACCCCCCACATTTTGCTTTAACCATCTACAACCAAAGCTATAGGCCCAATTCAACTGTATTGACATTCTTGTTTTAGTTACCTAGTTTTTCTGCCATCTACCATCTAAGTTCCAACAGGCCACAAGCTTTACAAGGCAGCTATTTGATTCCAGTTTTAACAGATAGTTCTGGCAGTATTTTATGCATCTAACAACAGAAAACAGGCTTATCAGATATCTATTTGTCTTATCATAAACTAAATCAATAGGTGTTTGTAATGCTATTCGTAAAAATTTCCACAGAGCAAGTAAATGAAATTTCTGACAATATGTAGCAGCTTTATTGAAACTCCATAATTCTGACTCATAATAAAACTTCTCACAGTGTGTAGCTGCTTCACTGAAACCCAACAATTCTGACACATATTGTACTGTTGGTTGAACTTGACAATCAAATAACTTCAAAACGATTATAAAAGAGTCATAATTAACACTGACAATTTCCTCATAATATACAGCAGTGTATTCGTAATGCAAACGTAATACTCAAATGGTAGAAAAATGTGTACCTAGATATTTGTCAACATTTACCACACGCATAACTCATCCAATATATGTCCATCTTTCTCTTGCAGCAAGATACTCTCCTTTTCTAAATACAATGATACTACTTTTGATCACATTATTTGTAAGTGAAGTGAATAGGCTGCTCTCTGTAAACTATTTAACTGACTTGGTAATCTGCTGCCTCAGACATTAACACTGTGTATAATTAGCCAATAGAAGAACAGACATTTTTAGAGGACTATTCGTAAAGTTGCACTATTTCTTTCACAGCTATTGACTTTCAGAATCGATTCATTACAAGATACAAAAAATGAAATAGAACCACAGATATCACCTTGATTCACACCAGATAAATGTAGTTTGTTAAAGTACATGAGCACCACATCGCACTCTCGCCTTCACACACCCATGCATAATCATAATACATTTACTAAGAGTTTTCCACAAAGATCATTTCTAAACAAACTAAAAATAACATGAGATCAAACTAAATCTTGAACTCTTAAAGATAAATGAATCAAATTTTTCACAAAATCATTTCTAAACAAACTAAAAATAACATCAAACTAAATGTCGAACTCTTAAAGATAGATGAATCAAAATTTTCACAAATATCATTTCTAAACAAACTAAAAATAATATCAAACTAAATCTTAGAGTCCTAAGTATAGATGAATCAATTTCTGCAAAAATTGGCATAAATGTTCAAAACAAATTCAGTGCTCTGGAGGATGTTGCGGACAGCGAGGAACTGTGTACAAATTTGAGACACTTGATAAATGAAATTTGTGAAGATATCCGTAGAGTTGAGAGAAATGCAAAGAAGAACCGGATGACAGAAGAAATTTTAGGCTTGATGGATGAACCGAGGAAGGTAAAGGGAAAAGAGGAAGAGTACAAAAAGATACACAAGGAATAGGTGCTAAGGAAACTTGGCTGGAAACAAAGTGCAAAAAAATACAAGACCGGCACAAAGTAGTGTATTGCTGTTTTCGTTTTCATTGATTTTTTTTCCCCTGCAAGAAGGTGAGCGGGCCTCGTCAGGAATTTTACCTTTAATTGTTGTCCCGATGAAAAGGCACATTTTGACTAAATGCTGGTACAACATTGTGTCTACAGGCCAAACTGAAGTCTTGGTAGAGCGTGGAAGACGGCGGGGGCGGGGGTAGGTGGTGGTGGGGGCCCGTAGGATTGAGCCATTTGATACATTCTGATGATGAAATCATGGAATTTGTTTAATTAAACTTAAACACAGCTGTGATGTTATCTTACTTGTCTCCTTGTTGCTCTGTCTGATAACAGTGTTTTGTTTTGTTTTTGGAGGTGTTGGTGAGGTTTTTTGTTTTTGTTTTTTAAAGTGGGCCCACATGGAGATATTTACTCGTTATTCGTGCATTGTACACTTGTACACCGAACACAGATTTTAGATCACATTTTTATTGACAGTACAGGTGGGGAATGGGGGTGGGTGGTGATTTTGGAAGCACTCGCATCCCCTCCCCACACCATAATCCGCCGCTATGTCTTGAATGCGACCAACTTGTCTAAAATTTAACTCACATGTGTTACTGGTGTCTCGATCTGTGCCTAAAAGCTACAAGAAAAGATGCGATTTGGCAATGCCGAACTATTTGTTTATTCAGAGCGCATCCAGTCGTGTGCATCAAACCGTGAAGTGTTTGCAACCTCAAAAAAGACCGTCACAAAAAGCGCGGGTCATAACGCCGATGGAGAATAGAAAGCGGGAAGGGGTGGAGAAGTAGGGAGTTTATATCACGTGACCTACATTACCTTGGATATGACCTTTGCCATCAACTGTGAAAGCAATCCTTCTCGGTGTACTTTAATGTTGTAGCGCAGAAAGAAAGTAGTTCGAGATCTGTTGCATATCGTCAGGGATACTTATACCTTATTAACTACAGGATAGGCATAAAATACGTACATTGAGTGTGTACTAGCGATGTCTTGTATTTTTTCCAGCACAAACTTCTATTTTATTTTTTTTAATTCTTAACGAATTCTTATTCCGTGCAAGAATACATAAATCGTAATATTCAAGATGGCGGATCGGAATGTCGTGCTTACTGGCAATAGATCACTGCCTGGTGAAACTAATTTGTGATAATTACACCTACATGTGGCTGTACAAACTTACTTAGCGTCAGTCACAGGATCACAGGATATTGACTGATGTGTGTGTAAGCAAAAGGAAGCTGTCTGTGCCGTTTATTATCTCGGTTGATGTGGTCAGCAAGTCGATTAGAACTTGGCGTCAGTAGAAACGCTTTGCTGAATGGTGGGCATGTGTACCGGAGTAGAAGCGCGAAACATTTCTTGCCTCAGCAAAGAGTGTGTAGTTGTTGAATCGTGGAGCTCGTAAAAACAATCGCATTGGAAGGAGACAAGGATCAAGCTCAAAGGTGTGTATTATAATTGGTGAAATGATGGCTAAAATGATAGTAGCGTGCTTGCTCGTAGGGATGATCGTAGAGCTCTTGGTTGATCCATCTCCCTCATTTTCCCGTCTGTAGAGCTGGACAGTAGAGCTGCCTTGGCATTATTCCTTCGGGGTGATAAGTCAGTCGAGGTCCGTCGTGCAGCATGCACATTGAACTTGTAAAAGTGAATAATCCACATAAAATTGAAAAAAACTAATGCTTCCTTGCAGGAGCACACTCACACACACAAACACACACACACACACACACACCACACACACACACACACACACACACACACACACACACACACACACACGCACGCACGCACGCACACACACACACACACACACACACACACCACACACACACACACACACATACACACAGACACACACACACACACACACACACACAACACACACACACACACACACACACACAACACACACACACAAATGCATAATACATACACAGACCGAGAAGGATAGGTGCCAGAATAATCAAGTTTGATAGTGGGCCCTCAATACTGAAGAAGAAGACAGGAGTCCAACACTTAGATTACTCATCATGGTGGTACATTCTTTTTCAACATATAACATGAAATACAATAAAATTACATTCAGTATGCTTATGCACGCGCGCAGCACACACACACACACACACACGCACACGCACACCACACACACACACACACGTGCACACATAGTGATACGCTCAAATGCATATACTTTATAAAAAGGTCTGTTTTATACTTATACATGTTGTTTGTGCACGAAGCACATATGAACACATGCTCATGCGCACACACATACAAACACCTACACTCTCTCTCTCTCTCTCTCTTTCACGCATGCACACACACACATGCACACACGCGCACACACACACGAGTACTTTTGCACAGGCGCACACACATACTTGCACACATGTTTGTGCACACACACACGTTGATATAAAAGCACACAAGATGCACATGCTCTTTTACTGTCATACATGCGGGCACAATCAACATTATTTTCAGTATGGCATGTAGATTGCAGTGTGTCTCTTTGAGTCTCTTTCTTTTCAGTTTTGAATCACAGTATGCACATCAACACTCAACACGCACATGATATATAATCCCCCCCCCCCCCCCCCCATTGAATCACAGTGAGCACATCAACACTCAACATGCACATGATATATACCCCCCCCCCTACCTCCTCCCATCTCCCTGGACCACACACAACCCTATAAGTTGTAATTTGATCAAATAATGTACATGTTATTTCAGTATTAAATTTGATATAAACATGCATCTAAAAACAAGATAAGACTTGTATTAAAAGCTAAATGACCTTCTGTCTCTTCTGCAATGGACCGTGTGTACCAAAAAGTTTTTTTTTATCAAAACAGGAGATAAAGTGTAGCAAGAGAAAGTGAAGACTTTTTTTTCAACTCTTGATCATTTGTTAGATGGACAAATATCAATTGAGCTAGTGAATAGGCCAGAAAATATGATCTGTAATGCTCTGTTACTGTTTTGGATATTCTCATGAATTTGAGTGGAATTATGGTGTAAACCTGAAATTTTGTTTTATTTTTTTTGATATAGAAATTTTTATTATTTTGAAAAGTTCTGTTTTTTCTTTCTATTTTATTTTCATTTTTTTTACTTTCAAAGGCTGCAGTTTCCATACATGTGCAACTTCTGTTATTAAGGCAGTCAGACTCTGTTGTCAGAAGTGTGCATGCTTGGTGTTTTCCTCTTTTTTTTATAAGCCACTAAACACAGACATAGTGTGCAGGATCTTTTACATTTGTACTTGATGTTCTGCATTCATGTACAAGAAGTGGTTCAGGTAAAATCAGGTCTGCAGATATGTTGACCCGGAGATTGGTGAAAAACTCCACCTTTTTACCCACCAAGCTGTACCCAAGCATGACCATACCCAGGCCTTCCAGTTGAAAGACCAGTATGCTAAATATGTGACTTCCATGCCTGTCTGTCATGTGTTGATAATGATGATAAATCATTCTGTTCAGCACTATAGTCCAGATTCATTTAAACTCACTGTGCATTATAATTAATTATATGTAATGTATATATACATTTTACAAGACACATAATATAATTCAAATACAGAAGCGCTGATTATTTCATGCATGCACATGTGTACGCACACACAAACACACACACACACTC
>JAPXFY010000012.1:65400201-65472701 GCA_030674185.1 Monoplex corrugatus
CAGTTATTTTGATTAAATGATTTTGATCTTAAAGTGAAAGTTTTGTGTGTAATCATCCGTGTACATATTATAGTTGATGGAGTCTCATTTACAGCACAGTAGAGTTTATCATCAGGCTCAAGGTTTGCAGCACATGAGGTTTATGCACAGGTGTATGGTTTATGCTTTGATTCTTTTGGATCCTTTTCTGTCACATGGCATTTGCAGCTGTAGTGCATATTATGGAATTTATTCATAGTGCAGAGATGCTATCGTGAGAAAACTGAAATTTTAAATAAGACTGTAGACTTCAGCATGGTATCCCACACTCTTCTACACGAACAGAATATCTGATTCTGTCAATTTGAATTTTTTTTTTTATTATACCTTTGTTTACTGTAAAATGTCTTATTGTAATTGAGATAATGTCTTACAAAGTGCGTCACTTTTTTTCACCAGCAATTAAAGCATCCCAATTTGGTGCGACTCATTGAAGTGTTCAGACGCAAGAAACGCCTTCACCTTGTTTTTGACTATGTTGACTACACACTTCTCAATGAAATTGACAGATATCCAAGGGGGTAAGCTTCTGTTTGTTGTATTTTTCCATTTACATAATTAAATCATAAGCTGACCAAAAAACAAAAAAAAGCAACAAACAAAAAAACCCTCAAACACACAAAAACTATCAACCAACAAACCAGCCATACCCAGTTTAACCAACCAGCCAGGCAGATGGACAAGCAGACAAATGAATTAGTATGTAAACCATACAACAAACCAACTAATCATGAGTTTGATTCGGGTCAGTTTGTGGTATCTTAACTAATCACCATGATGCAGTGGTCAGCAAAATGGGCTTAATCACTGGAAGATTGTGAGTTTGAATAGTATCTGTCCTGTCAGAATCATTGTGGGTTTTTTCAGCCCCAACTAGCATCTTCCCAGAGTTGAGGGTGCTGTGGGCTTGTTGGGAAGACTGGGACCAAACTTTCACTTTCAGCATTCATCCACTTCACAGATGTGTCACTGAAGCAGTGAAGGTGTTTCTCAAATTTTCTGACCTACACTACAAGTGTCTATATCTCTTGGGCCTGATTGACACCTAGATGTATTGTGAAAGAAAGCATAAAGTACAGCCCTGTCACACAGTCTCAATCCAGAATAGAACTCAGAGATATCATCCTCATCATTGTGCATCATCATAGCATTATAAAAAATTGTTACTGCATGTCAAATGAAATGATGCAAAAATTGGACAGCAAAACAAACAAAAAAGATATAATATGGCATCTTGTATCTGTATGTTTCCATTTTAGAATGAGTCAGCCGTCTGTTTGTGTCTACTTTAGAATGAGTCAATATTGATTTTTTTGAATGTTTGCATTATTGTAATCCATGAATCTGGACCAAATTTGTGTCATGTTTGATCTAAAGAGAGATTGTTATTGTATGAGATTAAATGAACATTTTTAGGTCACAGTAATTTAAAGTGCATGGGCTTTTATGTTTTTTTTATGTAAAATGAGTACCAGAAACTGTGTGAAAAAGCAATGATCACTGTTTTGGAAAGGACTAGTGCATTTATGATTTTTTATCATGCGTACCACTACCAGCACACAAAATGTCAGAAGTACCAGTCACTGTAGTGAACTGGTTTTACACAGTGGACTGACAAATGGGAGGTTCTAGTTTTTAAGTCCCATCATTACCAGAGATCTTGGCCCTGACCCTTTCCTACACAGTAAGGAGTATACCATGGGTTTTTTGAGAAGACAGGGACCTCATAGCTAAGTGTCATTCAATTCTTGGGTGCATCATTGAGAGTGCTACTGAAATTTCCTAACCAACCTTGCAGATAACTGTATCACTCTGTCCTGATTGATGCCATTAAATAGTCTTGATTATAAACACGTTGATATGCATTGAAACAGGTACTTTATACCTATAACATTATCAGATTCATGCCCATTCTCATGAATATTCACATTGTGAAAAATTGTCCTAGACTATGTGGCCATTTGTATTTTGCTGTCAGGGTGACCTCAGTTTTGGTAGGTGTGTCTTGAAGAGCTAAAACAAATGGTATGAAGACAGTCACACACACAGACACAGGGGGAGGAGGAGAAAAAGAAAGCTAGAAGTTGACAGCTTTTGATGAGTTGTTTCTCCTGTAATGATATGTATTATTGTTATTATCAGGAAATTGAAGTTATTTCAAATTAGTAAACCATCTTCTTTGTGCTTTTGTTGTGTAGTCTCTTTTTTTTTTTTTTTTTTTTTTTTACTGGTTTCTCTGTCTGTTTTTGTGAGTTGTTCTTTGTTTATTTGTCAAGCTGCTTTGCATTGATGTTCAGTTTACATCAGTGTTTTGTTTTGTCCAATGTTTACTCAGTATTGCAGTTTCTTCAACCTGATGTCTATTTATGGTATTTGTCTTTTCATTTTTCAGGTTACCAGAACCCATGGTCAAAAGGATAATTTACCAGACACTGTTAGCAGTCAATTTCTGTCATCAGTATAATGTAAGTACATTTTACTAATTTATGTTTGAGACCAAACAGGCAGTGGGACTTGCCAGAACAAAGAAACAAATATACAAAGCTGACAGACAGGCAGACTTACAGATAGAAGACTAACAAAATAAAAAAAAAAGGGTGCAGTTTGTAGGAAGAAGAGGAAAAAATCAAGATGAGAGTAGAAATGTCTTTTTTTTCTGTGTCTTTCTTTTAAATGTTCTTTCTATCCTTTTTTGTTTACTTATTTATATAATTTGTTTGTGGAACTTTGTAATTAATTTAGCAGTGCAGAGGAGAGGAGCTATTTCAGTTTTTCTAAACATGTAGGTAGAGGCTTGATTTGACCTGGCATGATATTCTCATTGCGAAAAGAGGTGTTACAAATAATTGGCTACTGATTATACTTTTAGTTGATTAGGGTCATGGAATTGGAAGATAAGGCAGTGCCAGGGTGTTGTCATTGATCAGGTCACTCCTTTTCCTGTTATAGAAACAAACACTATCATTATGGCACTCCTTTCCCAGCCAGAAATAGAAACAACTGCTTCCAACTGTATAAAACAGACTCTTTCCATAATGAGTTCCACACATTGTTTTATAATATGGATACTTAAAAACACAACTGAATAATAAACAATGTTTAGGAAAAATAGATAGCATGTGTGGTGACATGAACAGTGGTGTAGTTTTTGTTGAACTGAAGGCTCTATCAGTCTTCGGTTTTTACTTACAGAGGGGTCAGAAAACACTGGGAGATTGTTTTGGGGTTTCAGGCTGTGTGGTATAGCATTGGTAAATGTCATGCACACACAGTTGTTATTAGATCAATATTGAGCCAGCCTATTAGACTGTGCACTGGAGTGGTTCTGGGCATTAGGCAGTGTTGATGTTGGGTTGCTAAAAGCTCCTTGGTGGCTGAGAAACCACAGAACACCACCACAAGATTAACTGTTTCACAGCTAAACCCTTCAAGTTTGCAATACTTTATTCTTTGATGGTATGAGTAAACCCACAGTCTGACTGCATTGTGACTTGGTCTTAGCTGTCATGGCTCTGCCTGGAGGGTAGTATACAGTGTCAAAGGGTAAGAAGGCATGGTAGGGTTCATAAGCTCTTTGTGTTTTGTCCATAGAGGTCTAGGACTCAGCTAGTTACTGAAATTAACAGGACGAATTACCCAACCGTGAGACTGAAAACGTCTGTACAAATTATATAAGGGAAAAAATAGAAAAAAGAAGGAAAAAGAAAATAAGTCTGACAGACAAAAATGTCCTTCATGCAGTAAAAGTTATTTTCTTCAGAACTCCATACATTCAGCACTCATTTACATCACCAATACTGTACAAGTAATATTTCAAATTCATTTGTACTGCAAATCAGCATCACACACATCAACTTCATTTTGTAGTTTATGTGATACAAGATTGATAACTCAGTGATGAAGTAAATCCAGAAATTCATATTTGATAAAGGACAGTTTTGTGCAGCACAGAAATAACTCCATTTCTCTTTGACTGTCAAAAGTCAAATTTCAGTTTTACAATGTATAAACTGAAACTGTGAAAGGATACAACTGTATGTTTTTTTGTCACCAAAATATCAACTATCAAGCTGAGTTCTCTCTACCCCACCTCTAAATAAGAACCATCTTTAAGGTTAAATCTAAATGTAGTACTGTAAATTGCAAAGTCTGACAGAGGATTAACTGGTGCTAAAGATTCATCCTAATAATTGATATCCTCATTTTCTGTGCTGTTGTGCATTTGTGTTGTACTGGTAAGTTGCATATAGTAATAGTATTAATGTAATTTGAAAATAGTATTTTGTGTTGTACTGGTAAGCTGCATATAGTATTAATGTAATTTGAAAATAGTATTATGACTGTAACACTAACAGCAGTTATTATCGTGGGTTGACAACCAGAACCAAGTATCTGGATTTTCTGATAGTTTACAGGAGACTATTTTTAAAAGGGTTTTTGGAGAGGGGCAATGTCTACGTTTTGAGATTGTGGTTTTTGGTTTTATCGATAAAGGATCAAAATCAATATCATGGCAAAAACAAAGTCCACCAAGTGAAAGATCACATCAGAAGCAACAGTTCAGTATAAAAAAGTGAAAATTGACAAAAAAGTGAGATACTGGGTTCTGGCTGTCAACCCTCATTAAATAAACTGCTGCCCACCATGGAGAGTTCCAGGGGTCATTACTTATTGATTTTTCTCTTTATGTACATGAACTGTTGGTCGGTACAATGCATTAATTTAAACACAAAGTGACGAAGAGCTTATGAATCCTACCATGCTTTTTTATCCTTTGACTCTTATTCAACCCCACAGAGCCATGACAGCTAAGGCTATGTCAGTTTTTGCATTTGCAAACACATTGTAATTTGTCAAAGCATGTCTTGATCAGAATTTGTATATTTTATAGTTCTCTTTTCAAAGGCAGGTCATGCTCATTTGGTCATTTCTGCTGTGCTGTTGTTTTTCCAGTTTATATTCCCCATGGCTTTTGCTGTATCATCCAGAGTTGGCTAAAACAAGGGAAAAAATATAAACAAACAAACAAAAAAGTTACGAGAAAGAATCGACCATGTATTTGTTATCTCAGTTGCTAGTGATGATTTTGATTCTATTTTTTTCTCTAGTTTCAGTCAAATTTGTATGAGCTGAAGAGTATATGTCAAATTTATAAGTGCTGAAGAGTATCTGTGTCTCTGTCTCCCGAAGATCATCCTGCTTTCTCCTATCAAGACTATACTTTCCTATATTATTAAAATGTTCAGGTGTTTGGCTTTCTTAGAGTTGAACAGTTCACCCCCCTCTCTCCAAGTTTTTAAAAAAAAATTTATTATTGTATCGGTGTATGGTTCTGAAGTTCTTTTTGACAATTCTTCATTGTTTAGTTTCAGGTAGTTTGGATTTCGTTTGGTTAAGAGTCATTTTTAGCAGATCACATTTGTTTTTAATGTGTGCTATTGTAGCAGTTGTTGTAGAACACAATACTGTTCTGGGCAGTTGCCAAAATTAAAGCAAGAATATGTCACAACTCACATTATTATGATTATTCATGAAAATTTTGTTTTATTTTACTTTTTGGGTTTTCCTTAGAGTTGAACAGTAGAATTTTTCTATTTATTTATTTATTTTTATAGGAATCAGTTGCATACCATTTTGTCAAAGTGTGGGTGTGTCTGCGTTGGTAGTAAAAAAAAAAAGTCATGTTAATAAACATTGAAGTCATATTTACAGAAACAGTCATACTGTAATAAATTATTAATTTGTGTGCTGTTTGCTTCAAAAGCTTGCCAGAGGGGTTCATGTCAGTGCCAGTTGAAATAGCACATGATAGATTTTCTAAGACAAATTTGTAATTTCAATGCATTTGAAAATAAGTGAAATGGTTTGTAATGGAATTTGCTGATTGTTCACAACAAATTGACTCAGTTTGAAGTTCATCAGCTCATTTTGACATGGTGAAAAGATTTCATGTTCTTCTTTTTCCTCATGCTCTTCTGATGGGATTTGTTAGCTCATGTGTCATAGGTGCTTCATTTCTATTGAGATTATACCTCTTTCAGAGTTCTGTACTTCTGAAAATAATGAGAAAACAAGTGTCCTTGGAGATGCTTTTAAAACATTATATATATATGTGTGTGAGTGTGTGTGTGTGTGAGAGAGAGAGAGAGAGAGAGAGAGAGAGAGAGAGAGAGAGAGAGAGAGAGAGAGAGAGAGAGAGTTCTTTCGCTTAAACAAATGAATATACTTTAGGATAGGTGTTTTTGTAACTTTGTGTTGTTCATTTTCTTGTAATGTTAATGTTAACTGATAAAGTTATTGCTATTATTTTTATATTTCTACTGCCCGTGTGGGAGTGCTGGGGGCTATTTCAGTATAACTGTACCGTACCTTCTGGAAATTCTATGTTCAAAATTTCCTCTTTCCTGTCATTCTCTTTGTTTCTGCCTTGTTTCTCTGCTGTCATTTCTTCCTGTTATTTTCTACCTTGCTGGTCCATTCACCTGTATCATAGTGTGTGTTCTATAGAGCCTTACATACTTTCTCTTAGGATTGGTAAGTGGGTATATTAAGTGCATTTTTGTCTCTAAGGAAATGGGATGCGCAGAAGAAATTTTAGATTATATAGGCTTGTTTGTTATATGTTTTAGTGTCCTTAGTTATGTTTACATTTGTATTCAGGGTTGGGTTTTTAAACTGCCTAGTGATAAGTTGGATGAGACGGTCAATGCCAGAGGCATATATCCTCAGATTATTTGTGCAGATGCATTGATATGTGTACTAATTTTCTTTTCCATGTGTTTTGTTTTTAATGAAGTATTTTGCTGTATGTTTTTAAATAGTGATAGCCCTGATATGACCTTATGCAGTCAGCTCTTGGCTGTAAACAGTAAGAATAAGAATTTATTTTAATTCAGACCATTAGAAATACACACAGTGAGTGAGTTACTGATACAGATGTATCCTTTCAGTTTATGCATTGTAAAACTGAAATTTAGTTTTGACAGTCAAAGAAAAATGGAGTTGTTTCTTACTTTAAAACTGCCTTTAAAATGATACATCTAAAAAAAAGATAATGAACCATTGGCAAAAACAACACTAGCCATAGTAAGTAAATATTAACTGAATGACATACATATATACCAATCATTATGTATGCCCCAAGTATTACAACATGTGACAGGCAGTCAAGAAGACAGCCATCCAGAAAGATTACCTGTCAGCGTAATATTTTGTATGGCTTCTTTTCTGTGTTTAGTGTGTATCTGAAATAAATGTCTGTATGAATACACATACACATGCATACATACAATGATAGACATTACATGTTTGTGGTTATATATGAAATTATATCTAATATGATATGTACTAGTACATCTTCCTAGTACAGCTTCTATTTCTGTTGAAGTTAAATTAGGAAGATGGCATGAATATGGTAAAGAACTTTTTGATCACAGTACACAAGTAAATCCACAGGACACTCTCTGTCTTGATTTTCAAAACACAGAACCAATGCCCCTTCTGAGCAAAGTTAAAACTGCTGTGAATCAGCTCAAATTAGGAAAATCACCAGGACTAGACAGACATCCCTGGAGAGTTATTAAAGAATGCTGGTGATACAGGAATCAAAGCACTGCATCATCTATGCACCAAAATTTGGGAAACTTGCGAATAGCCAGAAGACTGGAAAAAGTGAGAATTTGTTATGCTGCACAAAAGTGGGAATCAAAGAGTGCAGCAATAATAGGACCATTGCACTCATCAGCCACACCAGCAAAATCCTGCTCATTATTATTGTAAACAGATGGAAAATCAAAGTGGTAGAAGAGCTCTCAGACTGCCAGGCAGGTTATAGAACAAACAGAGGAACAACAGACATGCTGTTTGTACTACAAATACTAATAGAGAAGACCAAGAACAGTGAAAAAGAAGCCTACATCACATTTATAGATTACAGCAAAGCATTCAACAGTGTTATACACAACCACTTGTTCACAACTATGTCAACAGTGGGCTTCCCTAGACACCTGATCTCACTCTTATTCTTAGCATCTCTCTACCAAGACCAACAGGCAACAATTAGATGGAATGGAGAGTACTGTGACTTCTTTCACATCAATAAAGGAGTCCAGCAAGGTTGCATTCTCTCACCCCACCTTTTCAACATATATACACAGAGCATATAATGAGAGAGGCAGACACAGAGGGTATGGAAGTGAAAATAGGAAGAAGGAATATCACCAACCTAAGATATGCTGATGACACCACCATATTAGCAGGAGACATAAATATGAGAGAAATTCTGTGTCATGTAGATGCTTCAGGACATGAGGCAGGACTGAAACTGAATGCCAAAGACCAAAGTCATGTACATAGAGGGATCAGCTAACCAACCACAGCAGAGCATACGAATAGATAAAACACAGCTGGAAAGTGTGGACAACTTCAAATATTTGGGCTGTGTCAAAACCAACACAGGATCTTGCAGCAAGGACATCAGATCAAGAATAGGCATGGCAAAAAAAAAAAAAAAAAAAAGAAAGAAAGAAAAAAAAAAGGTCCAGTTGAACTACAAATGGAAAGACAGAGGCATACCAACGAAACCGAAAATAAGAATTTTACACTGCTTGATTTGGTCTGGTGTTATGTACGGATGTGAAGCCTGGACTTTCAAGAAAGATGATGAAAATGAAATAAACGCAGCAGAAATGTAGTTCTACAGGTGTCTTCTAAGAGTAAAATGGACAGACAAAAGAACCAACGAAAGCGTGCTAAAGGAATTAGCTGTCCAACGTAAAGTACTCCCAGAAATCAGCAAAAGAAAATTTAAGTACATCGGGCACATGAACAGAAACACAAGAACCGACTTGATGACATCAGCCCTGCAGGGGACAGTCAAGGCAAAGAGAAAACAAGGAAGGCCAGCGAAATCCTTACTGGGCAACATCACTGATGCCTGCAAAATGGGCCTTCATGACATCATACACAGGAGCAGAGACCTTGTCGCCTGGCAATCCTTCATGACGAAGAGTAGAGCTCCCACCATCGTTCATGGTGATGGAGATAGATAGATGGATGGATGATATGTATGCACCCATGCATTCAGTGGTATATATGCATATGTAGATAGTGTATTATAATTTATATTAACATTTACGCATAGTAAATATTTATGCAAGATCTGCAGTATTACATGGCGAGATCGAGTGTCCAACTTTCAAGTTCTGAATACGTATGGCTTGCCAAGTATAGAGTTTCTACTTAGCAAATTCCTGCGTGTTAGACAGAACATGTCTGATTGGAAGACAGTTGCATCCCAGAGATGCTCCTGTTTGACAACTGAAGTTGGACACCGACCGAAGAAGACCTCTGAAGCAATACAAGGATACTCCAGAGGCTAATCACATCAGGTGTGGCATCAGTACCACTAACTGGGAAGACATGCCTTCAACAGAGTAAGTTATTGACAGCCATGTGCGCAGGGCACAACTCCATTTGAACAGTGCAGAACAGCTGCTATTCAGCGTAACAGGGACTGTAGAGGCAGAACCCAATGCTGTAGGACTCCTGTGGAAGAACATGTGTTTCCAGAATTGGTCTTCTTTCCCATATGAAGACTCACATTAGTCAGTAAAGGACCAGTATACCTACTAGATTTATGGGAGAGTATCATTTTCAGAGTGAAATATGGAATGGTAAGGAGAAATGAATCATTCTGTGATAAAATTTTTATTGTTGGAATGATTGTGTATTGTTTTATTAATAGTATTATACTGGAACTGAAAGCGGTACCAAACTTATTGTACGAATATATTGTTTATGTTGTGTGTTGACAGACGATTCACCGTGATGTCAAACCAGAAAATATTCTCATCACAAGACAAGGCCAAGTCAAACTGTGTGACTTTGGTTTTGCCAGAATATTGAGTGAGTAGACGTGGTGTTGCTTTGTTAGTCTGCGTGTGATCGTACTTTAAGTGTGTAGATGTATGACTTTGCATGTACATATGCAGGCATGCGAGCGTGTGTGCAAATATGTGCGTGTGCGTGCATGCAAGCGAACTCCTACTTATATCTGTTTAGTGGTTGTGTCATTTGGCATTTCTTCAACATGTGTGTGTGTGTGTGTGTGTGTGTGTGTGTGTGTGTGTGTGTGTGTGTGGTGTTGTGTGTGGTGTGTGTGTGTGTGTGTGTGTGTGTGTGTGTGTGTGTGTGTGTGTGTGAGAGAGAGAGAGAGACAAATACAGATTATTGTTTGCGCGTGCATGTGGCACTCGATATGATAGACTCATTCCATTGTACGAGTTCATGCACCCCATATGTTCATGTACGCATGTATACATTCAGCCATACCTTCATGCCTATCTCTTGAGTGTAAAGTTTTCTTTAATGCCATTCAGTGATTCACCATGATGCAGTGGTTAGCACAGTGAACTGCTGACTGTAAGGTTGTGGATTTGAATCACAGTTAGTCCTGTTAAAATCATTGTGGGATTTTTCGGCTTCAGCCTGCTCCTGCCCAGAGTTGAGTGTGCTATGGGCTTTTTGGGAAGATTAGCACCACACAGTTGAATTTGATCTACTTCACTGAGAGCACTGCTGCAATCTACTGACCAACATTGCAGGTGTCTGTTTCTCTGAGGCCTGTTTGATGCCAGATATATTATGATAATAAGGATATAAATTATAATACAACCCTGTGACACAGTATCAATCCAAGGTGAAACTGCATAGTACCATGGTTATCATCCCCTTCATCATCATCTTCATTGCATCGTGAAAATTGTCCCAGCTTCTGTGGCCATTGGAGTAGCAAAGAAAATGGGATACCCACCCACTCTGTAGATGTGCATAGTGTGAGGAGTCATCCTTTTGAAAAAAAAACACCACCATCATTGGTTTTTGACTAGAGCTGCAGATGCTGTCAGTAGTGTCACTGTCAGATAAATGCACTCTTTTGAGTTTTCATTTTTACTTAGCTTTATCATTACATTTACTTTGTATTGCAAGAACTGTTTGACTGATTGATTGTCTATACTGGTGTGTGTTGATTGATTAGATGTTTTTGATGGACAGAAAGTCAACATCTCACAGACACATGCACGCGCGCGCGCACACAGGCACACAGACACACACACACATACTCACAGACACACAGATACACAGACACACAGACACAGACACACACACACACACACACACACACACACACACACACACACACACACACACACACACACACACACACACACACACATGCTGTCTCTCTCTTTCTCTCTCTTTCTCTCTCTCTCTCTCTCTCTGAGACACAGAGGGAGATTGTTAGCTATCAGATTAACTGGTACTTTCACATACCTTGACCACAACCCACTGTCAGTAGCATTATTGATTAATTGATTTTTTGGTTAAGCTGTGCAGGCATTTTGATATGCTTCTGATTAACTGATATGGCTTGCCATCAGGGCTGTAGAAGAGAGTCAGTATGCTTCTTGTATTGCTATAAAACTAAACTTTGCTTGCTTAAATAGGCTTAAACAAATTGTGTGTGTTTGTGCATACATGCGTGTGTGCATGTATGTGTGTGTGAACTCTGTGTGTGTGTGTGTGTGTGTGTGTGTGTGTGTGTGTGTGTGTGTGTGTGTGTGTGTGTGTGTGTGTGTGTGTGTGTGTGTGTGTGTGTGTGTGTGTGCGTGTGTGTATGATGTTGGTGTTATTGTTGTTTTTGTTTTGTATGAATCAGAAAGTATGCAGATGAATGTTATTTTAAAAGTCATCAGAAATCATGTTTGTTTTGTGTTCTTGTGGCATAGGAAACTTAATCCCATTCTTTTGAAATGGGTCTAGTGTTGGTTTCTTTGCTTCCGTTCCTCAGCTAAACATGCAGAGACTAAATTCATTTAGCATGTTGATATGTATAATGATATGATAGAAATATCTCAGATACTCAGTTTTGTCTAGTGCAAATATTCAGTTTTATGTAGAACAAACACATCAGGCAATGAGCACCAAAACATGCAGATTCCTAATCAGGGATAATTTGAATGAAGTGATATGAAAATAAAACAAATAATACTTTGTTAATAGGGAAAAAAATCAACTGAACTCAGGTTCATAGCTCCTTACACAGGATTGGACAGTAAATCAATAAACAACTTGATCTGTTTTTGTCAAATAGTCGAGACAGGTACTTACATGTAGAAAAGGGGAAAGAAAAAAAAAACCTTTTCAAATATATAAAAATTACTTGATTTTCCAAGCATACAAGACTGGTAGCAGATTGCTGTGACCTGTTAAAATATAGAATGCTTAAAATGTTAATGTGCACAGAACTGTCTACGTCTCATTTGTCTTACATCAGTATCATTGATAATATGTACTCATTTGACAGCAGTTACAACATGTAAGGGATGCAAAGATTTGGACAGGAATTTCCTCAAATGTGATAGATCGGTCTTTGGTTGGTTGCTTTAGTGCATTGTCCTCAGAATGCAGACATAGACCTCAGAAAGCAGTTGTAGACTCAACTTTAGGGAACTTTAGATCATGCACAGTAGGAATGATAGCCAGTTCATACCATTACAGGTAGAGTGATAACCCTGCACATACAGTTGGCATTACACAAAGATTCCAGACCTGACATGTACTGCAAAGTGTAGAAGGAACTTTGAACAAGGGAATGGACAAGAAGAAATAAATCGAGAAGGCGGTGTGGGGTGGGGTGGAAGTGAAACAGGAGTAAAGGGGCAGGATTATGAGCTCTAATCTTTAGGTTTTAGCTGGTGCCTGCTGTCACCCCAACAACCAAAGGTGTCCAGGAAAATGCCTCTGTAAAATGTAGAAGGGAAGGAATTGGGTTGAGAGAGAAGAGAAGAGAAGAGAAAGAGAGAGAGAGAGAGGGGGGGGGGGGGCTTCTGACCAGTGTGTGTCCCATTGTCAATAAAGCTGTGATTAAGAAGCTTTGAACAGCTGATGCCTGGACAGCCTGAAGGGTCCCAGGTAGTCTCCCAGTTGAAGATGAGAGAGGGGAGGAATGCACCTGTCAGTGATTTGTTTGTTCACCATTTTGAAAGTCGCCTCTGAGTTTGAGGACTGTCTGTAGTGTTGATGAATTTGACCCTTTTGTTTCCCTTCTTTGATATGTCTCTACTTGTCCTGCTGTAACCTGTTACACCTGAAAACGATTGATTACTTTATGAACATGCCAGTTTGCAGAAGTTAAAATATAACTGTTTTTTTCTCTCTTGATTAATATTATTAAGATTGCAAGTTTGCTTTTACCAGATGCTTGAGCATGCTTATTACCCCAGATGCTTGAGCACTTGACTTAGAGAAAAAGATATTACTTAAGGCGCAGAAACCTGTTACATACTCTTTCAACCACATCACAAGTCGTCTTATTTGTCACTCTTTCTCAGTATTACACACATGTTCACAAGTATACACACTTTCCCTCTCTCCCTCCACAGAGACAAGGTTGGTCATTGGACAAAGATCGCATAGATCCATGCATCACTGTGTATCAGTGATTCAGTCTCTTGCAGGTGTGGATTGTACTCTTTGAACAAAACTAATGTCAGGTTTGCATGACAGCTAGCTACTATCAATGACTGAAAGCGTTCTCTCTCTTTCTGAAATTTGTCTGTCTGTCTGTCTGTCTGTGTCTGTTTTTTGTCGTTTTTTTTCCAAGAATGGAGCTTGATTCAGCCTGACCCATGGATATGTTGAGTTGGCATCTGTTTCTCTGTGTGTACTGAAAATGCACTGTCAGATATTTCTCATCAGTTTATTGATACATCATTGCCAAATGTGATGGTATGTTTGGTCCAGTGCACATATGTCAACTGCTATTTGAAACACACTGTAGTAACATATCTTTCATACCATAGCAGCAGACCAAAGATGAAGATACAGTTTACTGATGTTCTTTATATTCTTTATATTTACACTTTCTGTCCTTTTCTGCTATGTCTCCAGGCTCATTCAAACCAGATGCACAGTTTATTCATTTTTTCTGTTACTCTGTATGGTACACTTCATGGCCTTTTCTATCATGGACACAGGGACTGTCATGTTGTGACTGATGAATCACTATGTGGTGTGTGGAAATGTGTAAACATGTTTTTGACACAGGTTTCGCATAGGGTTTTGTTTGAATGCTTAGCAGTTGGAAAACAATGAAAAACATAGAAATTATGGGTAAGTTGTACAAGACAACATGTATGCCAATGGAATGCCATGAATGTTTACGATTTGAAAGTCATGGTTTTGAGTGTTGCGGGCACAGAAAATATCTGATACTGTAGAAGATAGGAACAGGCAGTAGAACAGACTTAAAATTAACAACAACAGCAACACTAACATTTCCTCAGTATATATGATTATTCTGAGAAATATCAAAACATTTCTTCCCTCGTGTTTATGAGTGTGTATGTGTATGTGTATACACACTTATTTTCAAAGAGAGGTTGTCATTAAAGCTTGATGATCTGCCCCCCTCCACCTTTTCTTTTGCTTCTAGGAATATGCCATCCAGCAAATAATTGATGAGTGTGTTTTCCATACCATCACCCAGGGATCAGGCTTGGATTGACAGAGTGAATTAATGAGTGTGTTGCATGAAAGAAAGGGGGTCTGTAACAGCGTAAGGCCATAAAAATGCCAGGCATACTGTCATATCCAAGCTTCATTTCCTGATTTGTTGATGTGATTATTGCTTGTATAGGAACATTTATGCATCAGTCATTAACAGTTGGGGGAAGAGAAACGTGAAGGCTGTTGTCAAGTATATCTGGGCATGAATGTGGTCATGTTGCTGGTATGCATAGATATATATGTGGGTACTGATGTAGAAATGTCATGAATAATTATGCTTGAATGACTGCTTTGCAAGCATGTGTGAACAAGCTTAGACATATGCCCTCATAACACATTCATGATATATAATCTTTCTTGGCATCTTTGTCAGTCCATCTTTTTCTTGTACACAAGACTTACAAAAATCCGAGCCATACTGTACCTGTACTGACATTTAAAAGAAGGAAATCAGCTTAGTGTTTAGAAATGTGTGTGCTTGAATATGAACACACACACACACACACACGCACACACACACACTCTCTCTCTCTCTCGCACACACACACACACATGCACACACACACTCTCTCTCTCTCTCTCTCTCTCACTCACACACACACATTCTCTTTCTCAAACACACACACTCACACTCACACTCACACACACACACACACACACACACACACACACACACACACACACACACACACACACACACACCCAATTAGTATTATACAAGTATCTGGAAGTTGATGGTTAGTCAATGCCAGAGGGACTTTTTATAGTGTCAGTGCCAGAGATACACCTGTCATTATGATAGATGGTGTGGGTGTCAAATGGTTCAGTTCACTTCCCATTAATTTCACCCCTTTCTGATTTCCAGCTATGCAATCATACCTGATCAAGTGCACCCCAGCAGGAGATAAATGGGAATTATTTTGGATAACTGTTCCAGTCCATTGCTTTTGGCAATCTGAGCTTGATCGGTTGACTCTTCTCACATATCTTTGTTACAGTTCAGAAGTGAGAATTATTGGGATTGACTCGCTCCCTCTGTGTGTGTTTAGGAAAAAATGAAAAAGGATTTAAAATTTGTCTAAAATAGAAAAAAAAACTGAATTAAAGATAAAAAAAAATTCAAAAAGAAAGACAAGATGTTGAATTCATCCTCTTAAAGAGACTTAAATTTTGTTTAAAGTGAAAGAAAATTAAAGATGAAAAAAAAAATCATGAACAAAAATATTTTTAAAAAGACAGATGTTAAATTAGTCCTCAGAAAATGCACATAGTTTAGCTGTGAAAATGCTTTGATTGGGAAGGCAGTTGAAATAGAGAAACCGAATTGGAAGGAACGGGTGGAAATTTTCAGACATTAATATTTGCTTACATGTCTCACAAAGGAGAAGGGAGAAATGTTGAGAGGAATTCATTCAAAGACCTAGTTCTGCTGTACCCTAGAAATAGTGAAGATTGGTGTTTGTCACCATGGGTTTATTAGAGTAGTATATGCCACCTGGGGCAAATCTTGTGCTGGTAGCCTTCAATTGATTGATTTGCAAAGTATGTGTCACCTGAGTTCAGGTAAGAGTAGGGATCAATGCTGTTGCTTGTCTGTACTATGGTAGATATGAGGGCTTATAAGGGTCACCAGCTGTGTGTGTGTGTGTGTGTGTGTGTGTGTGTGGTGTGTGTGTGTGTGTGTGTGTGTGTGTGCTGGAACACGAGTTTAACAGTTCCTTTTCATATTGGACTCATTGTAGTCACAAGCTGTGTAACACCAACAGGAAAGTGTATAGGACATGGTCCACTTTTGTACTAAAGGATCCCGTGGTTTCTTTACAAAACATGTAAAGCAAACTGTTGATGTAAGACTGGTTGACTTTGTGGCACTAGTGACTCGAGGAAGTGAGCTTAGGGTTTAAGAATAACATATCAAGCATTTGTCTTCAGTTTGAAAGTGGTTTATAGCAAACTTATAATTTGAAAGTTGTTTGTAGCCTTATTTGATGACAAAACCAAACTGAGTCTCCACGTCTCATATGGCTGTGTGTGCGTGATGTCATGGTCCGTTGAAGTGCGCCGTCTGGCCTGGCATCTCCGTCTTCAGCACTTGAGGTTTTTCGTCGGGGTTACCCCGCCCTTAGCTCCTGGTCCGTACGCCCTGCCCTGGGAGCACAGGGGGGTTTGATGACGGGGATCCCACCCCGGGCTAGGGGTTATGATGCGCCCCTTACTCGCATGATGTTCCCGTCCTTGGGCACATGAGGCATTTTATAAGGACAACAGTGCCGCCTGTTGACCCACCCCGCCCTGGTAGGAACACCGCCAGTTGGTCCGGGGCTGCTTTCGCAGCTAACCTCCATATCTGGAGGCCGTCCCACTATCCGCCACCTGTGGACCCGCTGGGTTGGGGATGGTCGCCCCACTACCGAATTGGTGGTAGCCTGTCCCAGACCAAACTGAGTCAAACCAGACCAACCAACCAACCAACCAACCAACCAACCAACCAACCAACCAACCAACCAACCATAAAAATAGTCCTCTTTTCAGATACATTGAGCTTGTAAGGAGATACAGTGATAAACCTTTCTCATAGAATTTGAATCTTTAATTGCCAAATGCTCTCATTATTGAGGAAAGGGGGGGGGGGGGGGGAGAGAAGAAGAAGAAAAAAGCAGAAAGTGGATTCATATATTATTTCAGAGGCTACCATCGTGCAAACTGCATGGTCTCTTGATAGTCCACTTTAACTCACTCGGTACGGAGAGTTTTTCCCCTTGCGTTTCCCCAGGTATAGCCCATTTTGAAGGGTTAGGAAAAAAATCACAAAAAAAACAAAACATAAAGGATCAAAATGAAACTTTCAGATCTGAATATTTACATGCTGAGTTAGTTCATGCCAAAATATTGAAGTTCTTCCTTGAATATTTCTTCGTCATGTGCCATGTTGAAAATACCCCAAATTTTGTGGTCTGGATCACTGTACAGTCAGTCACTCTGATCAGCTCCATGAACACACAGTCAAAGGTGAGAAGGTCTTTGTATGCATAAAACAACATGAATAAAGTAGACTTTGCTCAGGGTAAAAAAAAAAAGATTATTAGTGATATTATATGAATAAATGTTACAAATTGTTACACAGGGGAATTATGGGGTCGTGGCACTCAGATGAGACATGCAGGCCACAAGAGCCGGAGAAGGACGCAAATTGGGAGAAAAACTTAAATCTTCGTGCCAGTCATGCATTCATAAAGTGAATGAAACCTCCATCAGACATGCAACTCGCTGTACTTGGCCTGCTGACTGCTCGCCTCTCGTGACATGTATGCCCACCTCCCTTTCCCACTTCACTGTTGTCTGAAACTGGGTCACTGTCAGTACCTTCTTGCTGGCAGCTTCCATCACTTGATACACTTTCAGCATTATCTTCAGCATACTCCTCGATGTCCAATCCTTCAGTCTGAAGCACTTCAGTCACTTTAGCAGCAGTAAAACGTGGCCGTCGCGATCTAATTTATTTGAAAACTCGTACTCGCCTGCGACGCCATTTTCGACATGAATGCAGATTAGCAAGTCATTCGGGGTGCCGAAGACAATCGCTTCCCGACGAATGTAGTGTTACGGAATCTCACGAAGTAACTTTCCACTTGACCCTTGACATGTTTGCAGTGACCACTGTGGCTATGGTAGGCATGCTATAGCGTTCCGTCGTACGCAATCGTGCCTTTCATCACGACCGCTATAGCGTTTCGTCGTACTGAGTGAGTTAATAATTAAGCTCACAAGGAAATTAGTTGACCATGTCAAACATAAGATAAAACCATATTCAAGAGAAACAACTGTGTGAGAAGATTTACTTTTACAAAGCACAAAGTAATAGAATGATTTATACAACCCTTGGATTGTGTATTGTCATTTTTTCAATGATAAATAAGTCAGCATTCACATATTTCATAACAAAGCATCAGTATGTGTCATACCTGTCATGATATGGTTCAGTTGTATAAACTGTGTCATTAGTAACAAAACCTTAGGATATACCCATGAGCAGTGTGACCATTATAAACATCAAAGGACAGTGCACCAGAGGTTTCCTAAGACATTAAGTCTTCATGCTGTATTAGTTGTTTTGGTGGGTCATATGAAATAGTCATATTGTATTATTTTTGTTGCAGCGGGTCCTGGAGATGAGTACACAGACTATGTGGCCACACGGTGGTATCGAGCACCAGAGCTGTTGGTGGGAGACACACAGTATGGGCCCCCTGTGGATGTGTGGGCCATTGGCTGTGTCTTTGCTGAGCTTCTCACAGGACAGGCTCTGTGGCCAGGACGCTCTGATGTTGACCAACTCGACCTCATTCGCAAAACACTTGGTAAGCAAAACCCGTCCTGTTAACATCAGATTGAAGCCACTCAACTGGGAGTACTTTCTTCTGAGTAGGTAGTAGGTTATTCTTTTGTTCTCTTGCTTTTCATTCATTTATTTCCATTTCCTGTTGTATATTGTACAACATTTTGTAGAATGTACGGAATGCATGGGAAAAGATAGTCAACCATTTCAAACTCTGAACATGGTCAGGTACTTATTCACAGCCTGGTAAACTGTAGGCTGCATGAACAGGGTTCTGCAAGCTAGATTCAAACTCTTTGAAATTGGATGGCAATAACATTATGCCAACTGGAAGATGAAACAATGATTGTGAACAGATGGTAGTGGTGAACAGTCAGCATTCATGAAACAGTGGTAAGTTTATTATAGCACTCTCATAGCACTCTCCTTATAATCACATGTACTATGGGATCTCACCAGATGTTGCTTTCAAAGTCCAAGTACTGTTCATAGACCATCTGTATGTCATTTGAACAACAACAATGCTGTTGATGATGTCATATTGTAGAAAATATTTTGAAGGTTAAAGTATAATTGTTCATAGCATTTCTGTTTCATTTTGCAGGGGATCTCATTCCTCGACACATGCAAATTTTCTCCAACAATGCTTTCTTCAAAGGCATGAGAATACCAGATCCAGACAGACTGGTAAGTTGCTGTTTCAGATTATGATCTTTATAGAGCATTTCCAAGAAATTAGGAATGATTATCTACTGCTGTAAATGAAGAACAAACAAACCAAAAACCCCAACCAACCAACCAACCAACCAACCCACCAACCAACCAACCAAAAGCATGGACATAGCAAGTACATATGAATAACAGGAGAGAAGCAGCAGTAAAAAACACACACACACACAACACACACATACAGTGGAAGCGTGCAAACCAGCCAACCATTTATCAGCCTCGCAACTGTCCAGTTACATTAGTGGAAGCAACACAGAGGTACATTCGTGTTTTCACGTTTTCAGACCTTGTATCTGTCTACGCCAGACTGTGCCTTTTTATTTGGGATGACCATATGTGGACTCGCCACACTATGTTGTCTTGTATGTTGGTAATTGTCATCTCAGCAGTATAATGGTTGAACATTGTAAGATAATATTTCAGTTCTTTGTAGGGGTGTTAATGATTCTTAAACATTGTCACAAGCTTCAAATGACCTTAAACAGCAACTTCTGTTTTACCAGCTAGCTAATGTTTTTGACATGTGTGTAGGTCCCTGGGAAATATAAAAATGCAGAATTTATAATTTTATCAGCTTTTGTGTGATTACAGATAGATTTTAATAGGCCTGCAGAGAATTAAGATCACAGACCAGTTAGATCATGAACAGTTTCATACATTGCTTAAGTTATCCTGTTGTATGTAAGATTGTAAGTACTTGGCCTTGCAGAATTGAAATTGTATTACTTCTTAAGGTATAGTTTCAAAGAAGAAAGGCTTAAGATTGGGAGACAAGACTAGAGAGGGAAAGGGGGAGGAATGTGGTATTGTGTGAAGTAGCTATTCTATTTACAAGTCCTGTTGTCCTGTCTGTATGTGTAACATGTTTACAGTTTTGTTCTTCTATAGATTGTTTTACCGATGTTAAGAAATAAATTGATGGGTTTGATGATTTGCGGAATTATGGTACATAATCTTAATAAGTTTGTACATGCATTATATTTGTGTGTTTTTGGTTCAGGAACCACTGGAGGAAAAGTTTCCCACAGCAGCTCCACAGGCCATGAGCTTTATGCAGGTAAGTGTACCCTCACTGTGACATTGTGACAAAATCATTGAACTGTTACTGGTACATTGAGATGTTCGATATTTAACAGTTCTGGTACATGGAGACATTCAGAATATAACCAGGCTAGGTATGGAGAAAATCAACATGTATAACACTTGAAAGTCAGCCATGAATGACAACAATTTTGGAAAGTAAGAAAGTAGTATGTTGACAATTATAGTTG
The DNA here is from genome assembly GCA_030674185.1 of Monoplex corrugatus. NCBI lineage: Eukaryota > Metazoa > Mollusca > Gastropoda > Littorinimorpha > Ranellidae > Monoplex > Monoplex corrugatus. The sequence continues at coordinate 65,421,148 of JAPXFY010000012.1, forward strand.
AATAATTCAGACCATATGTAATGGAGAAATACACAAATTGAAAAAATAAGAACATATACAGTGTACATTGAAACATTTGCAACAACATACTTACATGTTTAAAACACATTCAAAGAATGAAAACTGACTGCTAGGTTTTAAATCTGACTATCTGTTTGTGTTTCCCTTGAGTTGACATGACAAATTCATGTGCTGTGTTCAGGGGTGCTTGAAAATGGATCCAGCGGAGCGGCTGACATGTCACCAGTTGTTGCAGCATCCCTACATGGACCTTAACATGGAAATGGTCACAGAGGGCAAGCGGGAGACAGTCAACCGCAGTAAAAACAAATCTCGCACAAGCAACTACCCTGTGGTGAGTTTAAATTTTACATGTATATATTTCATATAATTGAGGTCAGGTATTGACAGAATGAGGAAGTCCGGAACCGTGTCCACGTAGCCATAGGACGTCACGACGACCTCCTTACCATCGTTAAGAAACGGAAGCTGAAGTGGTACGGCCACATAACAAGAACCCATGGCCTGGCAAAGACCATCATGCAGGGCACCGTACCAGGACAGCGGAGACGAGGCAGACAGAAGAAAAAATGGGAAGATAACATCAAAGAATGGACCAGCCTCCCCCTCACTACCACCCTGAGGAAAGCGGAAGACCGAAAGGCATGGAGGGAGGTTGTCAAGTCGTCTGTGGTGCCCCTACAACCACCCACCGGCTACGGGACCTGACCTGACCTGACCTGATTGACAGAAAGCAGTTCTGTTGTAATCACTTACACATCTGCTGTTTATCTAAAAAAAAATTTTCTAAAAATTTTCATGTATCCACTCTTCTGTAGTCCCAAACCTGTCCTCCTCCTCACACGTGTCCTTTAACTGAAATGCAAAAAAACCAAAAAAACATGTATTTTTGATCACATACTATAATGTGGCCTGAACAATACAAAAATCAAACTGTTGAGGAAATCTTGTGATCATCTGTTGTGCAAAATTTGGAATAGGAGGTTAGAACAGACATAAAAGGTCGCAGCACATACAGACACATGAATGCTTGAGATCTTACCAGTGCATAGGATTTATGTACTTGACTGACAGTTGATGAAAAGTTTGCATCTTCGTATGGAACTGTTCATGTTTACATCTTTGTTTTAGTTGATGTTTGTATTTTCAGTTTCACTTATTGGTGTTTGATGTTTAACATTAATGTACAGGAAATGATAATTACTCTTCAGTGTAGATATTTGTGTATTATTTTAAAATTTTTGGTAATTATATTTTCACGTTTCTATATAACGTATGACTGTTGAGATGAAATGTTTTGCAATGTGTTTCAGCCCTTTCAGCAACAATTGCCAATGCTGCCTACCAACTCCACATCCCCTGTGCCCAACCCCAAGTATCAGCCAGCCCCCAAACAGAAACCCCGTTTTGACCATCACTTACCCAACATCTGACTAGTGGGCCACGGGATGCAGCGACCTGACGCCAACTAGACACTACATTTGCATGGATTGTGGTTCAGACCTCATTCATTCTATCGTCGTTCAGTTGCTGCCCCCGGAGGCCATGTTTACCCCCCATATTTCCCCTAATACTTGATACCCACTTGTTCCCTACTGGTGAAAGAAAGTTACATTTATAGTGGGCTGGAGAAAAGTACAACACGAAGGAGAGAGAGATGTATGAAAGGCAAGATTTACACACAGCAGATGTTGGGATGCTAAGCATACAGCAACAGGTAATAAGAAAATGTAGTGCAGGACCTTGCCAGTAAGACTGATTTTAATAATGAAAAAAAAGTGGTCTTTGTTTGATAGAGAAAAACAAATTCAGAGTCTGTACAGACAAAAGCATAAAACACATTTATGCCTGTTGTTGTGGAAGAATAACTTAGATTTGACTGAAAAACTTACACTTTAGGTAAAAGTATAAAATTATAAAAGAAATACAGGAGGACAGAATGCTCAGGTGTGCATGAAATGCATTTCAGTGGTGATAGTGCATATGATGTAGGCTTTAAAACCAAAAAAGGAAAACTAATTTTCCCAAGCAGAGTTGATGGTCACAACTACCTGGCTGTTTTTTCTTTTTGTAAGTTCAAGTTGGTGAGCCAACAAACCTGTTGTACAAAGCTAGCATGATAGCACTACGCATCTGCTGTGTTATACCGAACGTCATAAATAAGAAGCGCATTGAGTGAAAGAAAAGACAATTGTCCATAGAGAGAAAAAACAATGTTGTGAAAGTAGAGAAACCCAGTGTGAAAGAGAAGAGTGAAGTGATGTGGACAGCATGTCTCACTATGTTTGCACCCTGCACCGCCGCCATGGACTGCAAGACAAAAGCACACACTGAGTGCTGTGGAAAGACTCTCCCCCCACCCCCTCACTGCACCCTGCACAATGCACTTCCACGCTGCACTGTCTTGATACCCAAAGATTTCTGTACATCATATGTCATATGTTCGGTTCTTTGTGTGTTTGTCTGTACGATCTGTTCTGTCTTGGTGGTATGCTTTTGTGCGTTTTGTCTGGTTTCATATCCTCTATCAAAGACAGTGAGGATGACACTATGGGTGAATGGTACGTGTATGCATGTGTTATGACTGTGATGTAAGTCAGATCTTCACAGCGACAGGAGCTACATCATGACTGTGACATCATTTTCCCCTGATACAAGGTGAATTTATCATACATCAGGAATATGCGAGTTGTAATGATGGTGAGGTTGTGTTTTTATGTGACACTGACTTCATTATACTTGACCTTGTGTGGATTATACATTTTTTGACTCATAATATGGTATTTGTATAACTATATGATATATCTTTAATATATTAGTTTGACTTTTCATTGCATGTTGTCAGAATATTTCAAAAATCAGTCAAAAGTCATGCAGGAATTCTTATTTTCATAGCAAATCTGGAGTCAGATCTGATGGTATATTCAAGGAGAAAAGGTTTGAAAAATGTTTAGATCTGCTAAATGTGAAATTGGTTAAGATCTGCTAAATTTGTGGAGTAAGCTGTGTATTTATCTGTTCGTCCTGTCCAAAGTCTCCATACTGATCTAAAATGTTGTCTTGCCATTTTGTTTCGTGTCTTGCAGTTATACCATTCTTGGTGTTGTTTATTTTTCCCTCATGTAACTAACTTCTGTTTTATGCCTGTCCATTTTGTGTGAATGAAAAGTATACTGGTGTCATTTGTATGCATTTTGAGTTATAGAAATATGACAGCTATCAATACATTCGCAAATGCATTGTAATTAAATGAATTATATGAATTTACAGTGACTGTACCAGAAAGTCAGTGCTATAGGTTGTTTTGAAAGAGAAAAAGACAACACTGAACAAAATCTTAGTCTAAACTGTTCCTGTCTTCTGTTACATCCCCACTCCCCACCCCCATCTAAATCTGATGCTGAATGACTTTTAAATTTCATATTCATTATATGAAAGCTATTTGAAAGAATGATTTCTTCTTTTGAATATGTTATGACTTGTATCATGAAATAGCATCTGGAGAAAAGTAAAAAGTGGAGTCAAGTTTTGTTGGAAAAATCAGATAACTACACATATTGTTTAATTCTCAAAATATGTCTATGTTTGAATGATTATTAATGAATATGTGAGAATGGTATGAGTTTTAGATGTATGTACATAATTTGACTGAAAGTATTTTTTTTCATTTGAAATGTTGAAAGTGACTTTTTTTTTCAACTTCAGAGAGGTTGATCCAGAAGGTTTTGACTGGATCAAAGTGGAATGTATACATGTTAAGGGATTGCTCCCATGTTGATGAATGATGTTTATAAATCAAAATTCTTTGAACGAGAGGAAAGGTTACGATGTATTTTCATTGGTTATATAACATTCTTTTGGTCACAGTGACCAAAAATGTAATAATATTCTCTACATCTCATTGTTTTGGATCACGGTTTTTTTCAAGTGATTCTTGGCTATGTCAGAAGCCTTGTCAAATGACATTGAAAAAAGAATGATTGGTGATTTGATTGTTGTGTTTGAAAATTATTCTGTCCTGTCTTGTTCAAAAAAGATTTGTTGGTAGGTATTTATCAGTTTTACTCTTTATTAGCTGTTGTAGGAAATTCTATCATTTGGTCATTTTGCGTATAAACTATTTTCAGTTTTAGCAACAGTTTATGAAGGCTGACAGACTGTCTTTTACACAGTTGTTACTTGTTCTTACTAGCAGGTGGAAGCTATGTATCGTATTATTTGAGGGTTGATTTCTATGATGTGATTGTATAGGAGGTCAAGAAGCCCCTGTAGTGAGGCTAGTTATGTTTTCATCTGTTTCTGGGTGAGGTTTTTTTTGGGGTTTTTTTGTTAATTTTTTTTTTACAGATTGAAATATACATTTCACAACAGTGTAGACTAGATTGTTCCAATGACAGACTGATACAAAGATGAGATATAAAGCCCATGCGCTAGATAGGACCTCAGCACCTGGCCATCGCAGAGAGCTTATGTGCAGACTTAATGCTTATACCATGATTATTTTGGATCTTCTTCATCTCAGCATCAATGCACATGGATTTTATTCCAGGCACAGAAATGTTTTGAAAAACTGAAAGTGAATGCTTGTTCATCTGCGGGCAAAACTAAAACATCTACTACTGTCGATCAGATGTTTTTTTTCTTTGTTTTTTTACAATTCAGGTACATGGTTATGCTTCTTGTGTTTTGTGCACAGTGTCAGTGATACAGCTGTATAGGAGATTGAGAAGCAAAGATAACTGCATTGAGAAATTGTTTACACACATACAAAGCATTGTCAGTTTTGTGCTTGTCATTTGTGTGTATGTGCTTGCCCAAGGAACGCTATTCATGTTAGCATTGTAGGTAGGTTTGTTTTCTAAACAAGCGAGGATATGTATTTAAACATTGTTTATGAATATGTTGATGTTGCAGACTGCAGGACATTTGGCATTTGATTGTTAAACCATGACATCGTTAGTGTGCACATGAGATATTTATAACGTTTGCTTACATTTATTTACAGGTGTGACCCTATTTCACTGAGTGATAGCACGTTTGAGCACAGATTGACATGCCTCAAGAATTTGAACATTCCATTTGACTGGGTTAAAAATAAGTTGTTTTTTTTAACAGCTATTCTGTTCTCTCGGAATAATTGGGAAAATGAGCAGAGATGGGATCCTTCAGTCACAGGCTATACTGTAGGGAACTTGTACAGATATCGTCACCAGTCAAGTATTTGGGGAACATTGAGGTAACTGCTTCCGGGGATGCACCAAAATTAAGTCAAACGCAAAATATCGGTGGAATTCATTATTCTTCACTGGTCCCCATCTATTAATTTCACCTTTTCAAATACTGAAAAAAACATTGAGAAGTGAGTAGCAGAGTGGTGATAATATGTAAGGGTAAATGAAACAATTAATTATTGTTGTACAGTTTCATGTGAACAAGATATGTATCTCCTGTAGATTTGTGGAGTTGTTGTGCCATGTAAAGCATGAGGTCCAGGGGATACATCAGAGAGGGCTGGGCAGGCAGGTCTTCTCTGACATGTCTCAGGGAGATCTGTTACAAAATCTACAACTTTCCATGGTCAGCTCATTGTATTCATAGCTTTGGCATTTGGAACAAGCTGCTTTTCAGTGACATCCACTCCCATCGCCATTTTCGTTTTATTGTTATGATGTTTTGTAAGTAGTTCCCAGAGAACAGAAATTGTGTTCATTTAAATTGAGCCTTAAAGTGTTAATTCTTGGACATCAAAATCATCACATGATATATCAGGAAAAAACAGTGCAGTTTCATTTACACAAAAAGAGTATGCTTTTTCAGGTCTGATGTCAGTGGGTTATCCTTACGTGGTATTTGGTAATGTTTTGGTATTATGTTTTTCTTCTTTTTTCAAATTTTGTTTTATTTTCCACAGGATAGAATTAAACATTGGGATAAGTTGGCATTCCCAGCTTCTGTTATTGAATAAATGCACCAGAAGTAGATTTTTAACAGGACAGTTTCCTTCTGACAAAGTCTGTATAGTTTGTCCACCAGGCCATTCATAGTGGGAGTACAGTTCAGAAATATATAGCTTTGATGATACGCATGTCTGGGCCTGTGTGTGTGTGTGTGTGTGTGTGTGTGTGTGTGTGTGTGTGTGTGTGTGTGTGTGTGTGTGTGTGTGTTTGCAAACACTTATGTCCATTTGTGTGTGTGTGTGTTATACTGGTATGTGTGTTGTATACCGATATGTGTGTTGTATGTGAGAGGTGTGTTTTAACATTTGATTTTCTGGTAGTAGGCTCCAGGCTGATACATGTTTCTTTTTTAAAACTGTACATACGTGAATGGCACTTACGTGGAATCCGATTAGAATTCAGCAGAGCAGCACGTAGTCTGTTCCCACAGCATAATGCTCGTCTTTTCACAAATTCATATCAGAACTTTGAATATAACAAAACAGCAAGCATGTTGGACACCACAGTTGTTCGTATGCTGGAAATTCCAGTAAAAATGGGGACTGCTTGACTTGGAGGGGACTGAGAAAATGAAATGGATGGGTTGTTTTGTTGAGTATTGTAGGTGTATTTTAAGTAACTTCTGTGGATGATTTAATCAGATTAATTAAAAACGTTTCATGTCATTTGTAGTTTTCATCTGTCCGTCCTTGGCATTCTTATTTTTGATTTTCTTACCTTGTATTTGAAATGTGAGAGAACTGAGAAATGTTTTTGGACTGAACATGTTTGAGCAGTGAGTATGCATGCTGGAGATGTAAGAAAGTCTGTCCACACTACAATTAGTGTGGTGGTCATCAGTTGTTCTGGTTTGTATGTTGACAATCAATTTTTCTTTTCATTTCTAAACATCACTTAAAGCTATTTGATCTATTATTAATCGAAACTGTGTGTGATACTAACAGGCATTGTGCTTATGGAATATTACAGCATAATTCAATTGTTGTCAAATGACATTTGTTACAGTGACCCTCAACCTGGCACAAGTCCATACATTCCGACAAAAATTCAGGACTTGCATTTGCAGTCATGAAAGAGTTTACACAACACTGGCTAGGTTTAACAGCTAGTTCGATTTGAGAAGGTTGTCAGTTTGCACAGCCTTTGTAGAATCTAACATAAGTGCAACTTGAAATTTAACTTTCGACATTTTTTGATGGAATAGATGCAAGACAAACTCAGCCTGAGGGAATGAAATTTCTTAGATGCACATATTGCCTGGTTATGTGTTGTTTATTTATTCATTGTAATGTTTTTTTTTCTTGTTTTTTCTTCTTAGTATATCTTTTGTTAAAACATGGAGGAGGACTGTTTGAGTTTTAAGGTGGCTTGCATTGTGCGTTTTTTGGTTTTGTTGACACAAATGAATCCAGTTCAGTTCACGTTTGACGTTTGTGTAACTGGTGGCTTAAATTGTGTAGTTAATAACATGTCCACTAATTATTCAATGGTCACAGTAGTACTTGTCCATTACAATTCCTTTTTACGGGTTTTGTTTGCATTGTGGTTGTGAGCAGAACATTATTCATACTGTAAATGTATACATAAATTCTGTATTTTGCATATGTGTGATGCTGCATATGTCTTCTGGTTTTTTCACTGCCAAATATAAAAAGCACGATTTGTGAAGGTATTTTTGGGAAGTAAATAACATTGGTATCAGGTGCAGAGTAGATTGATGAAATTTGAAGTTTGTGCTTATGAGACATGCAATACAATGTTGTATGTTAATTGTCATTTTCTTTAGATAGTGTTATTTTATTTTTGGGGTTTGTGTGTTAATTTCCCTGGTTTTCTTTAGATTATTTTATCATTTTGGTTTTTGTTTATTTTGTGAGTGTGTGTTTTCTTTCCATTGGTTTTGTTTTTATTTTTTGTGCATGCATTTTCTTTCCATTATTTAAAACCATTCTAAATAGCATCTGTAGCCCTTAAACACTGCAGTTTTAAAGTTGATAGACTATGCAGCATCACAGGCATGTAAATTTGGTGTTTCAATGGCATTCTCATGTAGAATGTTGGTGTGACAATTTTAATCAGCAGCAGTTTATTATCATATTTACTGATGTTGTCCTGATGAGTGCTGTGAAGATTTGTAATGCAGAGCATACTCAGGCTTGATTCATAGTGACTAGTTCTGTTCTCTTGTCACTCAGAATGTCTCAGAATGGAGAACTGTGAACAGGATCTACCTCTACCTCTTATCCCTTTTCTTTTGTTCCTGTTCATGTAGTCAGCAAAAATCTTATCTTATTACAATATTTGCAGCTGTCTGGTTCAAACCTGCAGTCTGGAAGGGTCGACATTGATGAACAAGTTGGATTGGCTTTCAGCCTTACCCCCCTTCTGTTAGTATTTGGCTGTCTTGGGTAGGATGTTCAAATAAACAACAGACAGTGCTGCCAGAACTGCAGTCTTTCATTGGCTGACATTAGTGAACCAGTTAGCTTTGGAATGGCTGTATCCTATTTTGTTAGTGGTCAGATGGTCAGTTCAATACTTTAGTGGCAGGCTATTTGAAGTGTCAGATGGTCAGTTCAATACTTTAGTGGTAGGCTATTTGAAGTAATACAATAGCACGGATTATGAATGAGCTATTTTAGACGTACTAACAGTCAGTACATTGTGCACAACTTGCTTTTGTTTGATTTGGTTTTTCATGTTGGAAGGTATTTTCCTTCAACGGAATTGCCATATGGCATGAACACTAATAATGATTCTTGTACTTTTGCAGTAAAAATGTGAAAGGAGAGAAGTTCCCAAATCAACATTTTTATACTTTTCTTATGGCAGGCTCTGACCTGCAGTGCAGCGGCTAGTGAAGTCACAGTGGTGTTAAACCTGATTTGTATAAATTATGAAGAATAGTAAATTTCTGTCCAGTTGTGCTTCTAGTTATCTTTGGCTCAAATAAGTCCCCGTTGATTTGAATTGACCTCAAAAAGTCTACACTGTTTCGTCATCCAACACTGTCAGTTTTTTGTTCAGGACTGAAAACATGGCTTTCAGATGTACAGGTTTTGCCAGTGCCGCCGCCTCTATTTTGCTCCACCAGTCCCATGCAGGGATGTAGATATAAGACAACCATGTTCTGCAACACATGTGCACATTTCTCATTTTGTGGATAGTCATGTCTCATTGACCATATTACATAATATTTCTTCGGTGGCTCTGCGTCCGTGGTATTCTGTTGTTGTGTGGCAGTAAGCTGCTACAATGAATCCTTATAATTATTGTAATAATTGTTCACATATTTTTCAAATATACATATCTACTTTTTATTTTCAGTCAAAATATATTTGTCATGTACAGCCAAAATAGAAAAATGGAAAGGGCAGAATTTTTTCTTTTGTTTTCTTTCTTTTTTTTTTAATTTATAGGAAATATGCCTTTTACAGATGATTAATTTCTAACTGTACCTAGTTATTGATAGATAAGGTTAATTAAATGTGAAATAAAAAAAAAGAAAAGATTCATTTTGTTGAGTGTTTTTTATATCATTCTTAAGCTGTCTCTCTTTCATTTTTGAAATGGTGGATTTACCATGTGAAATATTGGATCCTGTCCCTTGAGAAATCACATCGCCATTATCTTACTGTTTGTTTGTTTTTGTGTGTGTTTGTACCATTTTTCTGTGTATTTTTGTTTTGTTAGTGACAACTTTGTTGCTATGGATTCTTTTACATGTTGTAAGTGTGTGCTGTATATGGGATTTACATTTTCATGTAACTTGAAATTCTTGCACTTGTATCACCACTCAACATTTAGATGGGGGTCGGGGTGGAAAGGGTGCTCCAGTTTGGTCTGGTATTGATTACTGAACACCTCTGGAAATCTCACTTTTTAGGTAACCACATGACTTTATACTTGTAACTTTTCCTGATATGAGTTCCTTTCTGTAACGGATTGTAAAGTTTTATTTTCTTGGGAAACATTTGGAAGACGGAGGATTGCTGTTCCACTGGGTTCCTTAGCCTAGGGCTACAGAGGCCACTATTAACATTATTTGGTCATGAAGATGGAGGAAAGTTCCAGTGGTTCATCATAGTTTGACACTACATGGACATGCCAGGTTTGCTTTGTTTACTTTCCAAACTTTCTGAACAGTCTCCTAGCTTATGGAACGACTAAAACACCAAGCAGGTACATCCTCAATAATGGGAACCAGCCATACAGGTAATTATCGCAGTGCTTTGATACTTTACACACACCTAGCCCAATTATACTGTAATCTAATTGCAAAATTACATGCAAACATTGTGACGTCACATTGGGTACAGTTATTTCAAGCATCATAGCAATGTTTAAGGAAAAACAGCATGCTCTCTTTAAAATTCAATCTTATGAAGGTAAAGGGATGCAAAAAGTGGAAAAGAAAATGAGGAAATTGGGGTGTGTCAGGGGGCATGCTCCCCAGAAAAAATAAAAGGGAATAAAACTTGTGCAATCTAAGGCATTTTCAGGTATCAAATCAGACATTCACAGTGCTGTGAAAGGCATTTTCTGCACTATTTATTTCCTACACAAATACATATTAAATCACAAATTATACTCATTATGCTTACTTTACTTTAAAAAAAAAAAGCTGGATATGACTTTACTAGGAAAGGGCCCAGGAAATTGCTAAGAGAATTCCCATCCCTGAAAGGAAGTCTGGCAGAGATATATCAAAAACACTACAAAGTGTCTATGGGACACAAGGTCTTTTGCAGGTTGCAGTTCATATATGGGTGTTGTTCTTTTCAGATGGACAAAATAATGTTAAAGACAAGCATAATTTAGACAGGCTAGTTCAAACTTCTGATGAGAAAAACATTCAGAAAGTTACAAAAATTTTGAATGATGACATGCGAATATCATGTGAAGGGATTGCGCATGACATTGGTATGAAATGTGCATCATTTCACGCAACTTTTACATGTAAATTTGGAATGTGTTGCAGCAAGGTGGGTCCCAATTACCTTACTGAAAAACAAAAATGGGTGCTTGTCATTGTTGCAGACACTCTGTTAAACAGGTACAAAAATGAGGGTGACAGCTGTTTAACCCTTCAATCTCCACACCCTATCCACCAGCTGCAAAAAAAATTAACCCTCTGACTCCCTCACACTATCCACCAGCATCCTGCAGATAAAAAGATAAAGAAAAAGAAATTTTTTTCCTAGCTGTAATGCTTCATTCTTCTGAATGTAGGTTTTTAAATGTGACACACAATTTCTTTTTTCAAACTATTTAGGTCTAGTGGGGGTATATGTACACTAGTTTTGGTTTGACAGAGAGTCAAAGAATATGCAATAATACACTTTGTGCCTGTGAATTTATGTCTTCCACAAGTAATGAATGAATGGACTGTTGATGTCCTCTTTGTCCAGAAAGTAACACCAGCGACATGACTGAGCAAAAAGTCTAGAAAGTAACACCAGTGACTTGACTGTGCACAAAGTCAGGTCTTTCTACTGAATATCTTCTTGAGAAGGCCACTCAACTAGGCAGTCCATCACCACAGTGTCCATGTCTTATGTTTTGGTGTATCTGGGCAGCAAGGTTTCTTCTCAAACACTCCTTTGATCAATCTACACACTCTGGGGTCACTACCAACATCATACAATGTGTTTAACCAAATAAGCCAACACTGTACTCCAGGCTAAATACTATAGCTTCAAACTTTTGCATGTCTAATTCTGATGAAAATGTTATATCAATTACTTCTGTGGGTGCTGAAATACTCTTTTCTAGACACAAATTCCTTCCATTGTCTAATGTACTGATCATCAGACTTCAGGGTATAAGGCCTCCAAGATCCCAACATTAAGTATATGGACCATAGGAGTTCACGGTGATAGGCCTCTAAGATCCCAAAATGAAGTTACATGCATCTGCTATCAGCCTATCCTCTTTTGCCATTTGGTGTTTAACCCTTTCAATCCTGCAGCCTGTCCATAAGCTGCAAAAACTTAACTCTTTCATGGCTGACAATGCAGGGTGCTGGCAGACAGGGTGAGGGAGTCAAAGGGTTAACTTCTAAATTAGTTTGTAAACACTAGCAGTAACTTTGCCTGTTTCGTCAGTGGACTTCTGATCATTTTCTGAACATTGGGCTCTGCGTCTGTCCTGTCCATTACACTAATCAGGCCTACAGACATTGGGGCCTCCTTCCTGCCTCTCACTGACCCAAGAGCCTAAGCTCATCAGAGAATGTTGAACACAAGGGATGGTGCCAGGAAAGATATATCCACTCAAGGGAGCCATTTGCTCATACATGCATGCATGTCTATTGTATCAAAAGAAACACATTCATAGTATAAAAAGAAGAGACACACGACTGATACTTGTGTATGATAATCCAGTAATCCAAATATCAGCATAATGGACAGAAAAATGCGCACACTGGCACACCCTTGAGTCAGTTCTGACTCACTGTTGGGTACCAACTGACTTGCGCAGGGTGTCCAGCATCTCATATATCTACAAGTAGCATGACTAATGGCAGGCAAGGAATAATCATGATTACGACAGCATGTTTCTGATGAAATTAATGAGACCTGCAATCCAAAAGAAACATGAAACACTGCTAAATGATAGGGCATCTTGCCACATGGTGGACAGAATACTGTCATTATGATGTCATATCAATGGCACCCTCTGCCAAGCCCAGTCTATTCTCCAGATATTAGTCTGCCAGCCTTTGGTGTATTACCCCGGATAAAACAACCACTTTCTGGTGTAGTTTCTATGACATAAGATGATCTGGAAGTGGAGATGGCCAAGCAGGTAAATCATATTCAACACAACCTAACAACGGACATTTCCAATGGTCTCAACAGATGAGAATTGGTCATTCAGGACACACCATTTTACATCAAAGAAATAGTAGATAATTCTTGCGCCAATGTAAAATCAAATCTTCTATACAAAAATGGATAGAGACCCGGCTAGATTGTTAACTACAGTCATGTTCATTATAAACATGTTTTATGGGCGTTTATCATACACAAAATACGTTTACAATGAATTATAAAACTTATAAGTAGTTGTTCTGATTCTTTTTCCTTTTTACCTTGTTCATGCTCGCAACTAAGAATTACGTCAAAGTGGCAAGTTTATGTAATAAGGGAAATAACCGTTGTAAATGTAAGTTGCACAGCTTGGCCGGAAGGAGTAGCCTCCCATTACACAACATGGCTTCAGGTTTTTTAACCTTTGCATGTTGTATCGATGTTTATAGATTATCATATAATCAATCATTTCCACGAGGAGTCGGAAGAGACTAAAAGCTTAATAAAAGATATAAATAAAATAAAACAAAATGAAACAAAACAACACCAAGCACCACTGGATCCGAGTACAAGCACAGAAAGGTCACAAGCTGTCAACTGTGTTACATCTTCTCTTAAAAAGATCTCTGTGTTTTTTGGATAAGATTTATCACCTTCCAGAAGGCTCCCAGCAATCACAGATGAATGCATGTTCCACATTTCTCATGTACAGACCATGACTTTAGGTATACGTTCACACTCTTTCTGTGCGCCAAAGCGAATGAAATTCACTTTCTTCAGACATTCATAACCTGCAATTTTTGTTCTCTTTTGCTAGAGACCTCTTGACAGCTCATCCTTCCAGACAGTACTATTAATCTCAACTATATCACCTGTCTTCTCTCCACCCTATTGTCCACAAGTATGTATATCTAGGGTATCAGAAACTGTTTCGTTTTTCATAAACTGGTTTGCACTGCTGTGTGCACACGTGTGCACTTGTGTCAGTGTATGTAGCATATCTGCATGTGAATGTGTTGTGTGTGTGTGTGTGTGTGTGTGTGTGACTGATAACCAACTGAAATTTATTCCACAAAAATATCTGTCATTTGAATCAATATTCTCATGTGTAACTTCATTTCTGGTAGGAAAAAAGATCAATTAATATTATATTAGCAAAACTTATCACACTTTCAAAATTAACATTTGAGTGTCTTATCATGATAATTTCAAATGTACTTTTCTTAAGGACTGATACAAGTTCTTTCAGCTAAATGTTGTAAGTTGATTCCTTTGACTTTCCCTTACTTCTTGTTATCTTCCATGCCCCAAATGGGGTTAAAGGATCAATCAAACATTGTATGTTGTGTGTGTGTGTGTGTGTGTGTGTGTGTGTGTGTTGTGTGTGTGTGTGTGTGTGTGTATGTACGCATGTGTTAAAAGTCTATATACATGATTATGGAAGTGTATTCTTGTGTGCATGCAAGTACAATGTTCTTTCCTTGTTCACCATCATGCTTATATGATGCTTTTTTTAACTGTTGAATTATGTTGGAGGGCATGAGGATGGGGGAGCCTTGATCTGCTGTAAATTGTAAGCATCTGCACTGAGGTATGTTGAATGCATTTAAACATATATCCATACAACCTTTCTACAATCTCACGTACGATACACAGAATTCTGTTATTATAGTAATACAATGGAACAAAAACACTGGTGCTATTATTTTATTTATAATTACAAAGCAGACAAAGAGTCAACTACATTTTCACAAACGGCATTACGAAAAACAAAACATGTATGCTGAAGAAACATGCTTAAACAACAGACAGCATTAATGATGATAACTTGCTAGTCCTGTTAATTCAATCACTAGTTAACTACAGATCCATACATTTTATTGTGGCTTTAAATGTGACCTGCATCTGGGAAAGAACTGATATTCACATTGTTAGTTCATGTGACATGGGCACAGGAGCATGCTACTTCAAATTTATCCAGTACTTGTTACCATTTCAAACATATGTTCCAAATTTCATCAAAAGTTAAAAAATACAATTCCTACTGAAATTTCATTTATAAACTGTTGTTATGACTTTGGAATGAGTCATGTCCTTTAAATAAGAATTCACTGAAGTGGTGTTACGAACCTATTGGGAAAGATCTGCTGGGCATCCATAAACAAAAAAATCATTACAGACATGTTTTCTTCGCACACGCATGCACACATTGCTGAACTTGGTGTCAATCTGAGTCACTTTTGTTTTACAAATAAAAGTCAACATACACAAAAGTTTGTGTTCTAGAATCAGAAAGACCATGGGAAAGGCCCAAACACATACCACAAAGAAGAAAATCAACAAAGAGAAGGAAAAGACAATACAGGAAATGTAGATGGTAAAAATCTACAGCTGTTCATTGGTTTTCGGAGTAACAAACAGAAATGACAATTTAGCATCAATCCACAGAGCATGTAACAAGGTTTACAAATACAATACTATACACAATTAAATACAATTATGTACATAACTTCAGTGGTACATAATAGCTGGCCCTGCCTACCAGCCCACACATGTATCTATCTCATGTCCTCCTCCCATCATTCCTGCCTTTGTACCCATCATTTATCTATTGTGACAAACCAGAAATCACTATCTCTATCACTAATCAGGGGTACAAGCTGAACAATTTCTAATAAATAAATGACTGTTTTTCATCGTCACAAAATCTGATATGGGAAAACACAGAATGAAAAGATTTAAGCAACTGCTGACATCTGAGACTAAACTGGATTTTGTCAGGCTTAATGGAAGGTGCTGTTAAAAGTTTGCATTGTTGCATGTACCTTAATCCTTTGACTCCCACACCCTGTCCACCAGCATCCTGCATTATCAACCATGTTAGCAAAGCAAAAACTTAAACTCTCTGAGTCAGAGGGTTAAGTTTTTGCAGTTAGTAGATGGGGTGTGGGAGTCAAAAGGTTAAAAAAGTCAATCACAATAATATCTGACAACAGCCTGCTGTTGATACACTTCAAAGACCCATTAGCAGACAGGTTCTGAATGTCTCAATGCGACTTCCAGATTAAGTCATAAAGCAAGTGCAACACAGAACACTGTCCCCTACATCAATAACTCACCCAAAGTCCTAATGCAGTACTCATTATTTCACAACCAAGTATAAGATTAGTTCCTAAGAAATGTAAACAGATACTTTAACTACATTCACTTCTCACTTGAATAATCATAGTCACTTATTTTCAACCAAGGTGTTGATTTGTGTATATGTGAGCTGGATATGATGAAAACAGTGAGACAGAAAACATTTTTTACATACCAGTCACAGGATATTTCATAAGCTCTCTTTCCCCTTGTGAGTCTGAATCTGTACTTGTGGTATCAGGGAACACAACATAAGCTGACAGTGCATGTGGGACAGAAGGAAATGAATAGAAACAGAGAACAAACGGGGGTGGGGGTGGGAGGGGGGATGGGGGGGGGGGGGGGAAGAGGAGAGAGAGAGAGAAGATGACAGTACTGATTTAAAAACAAAACAAAAAAAACGAACCACCACTTTTTGAAATGGAAGCACAGCATGTCTTAAAAATTCTGGATATTCATTCTTTACTATGATGAATATACAGTCTGGTACTTGCTTCGTCACTGACATGAGAATGCCATTTCATCACGAAAATTGTCCCATCCAGACTTTTATTTAATTCTGCTCTTTGCTTTTAAACAAAGGTTCAATATAGTCCACATGTAGTTTCATTTTATCTTAGTAAAAAATGTCAAATATGAACACAAAGAAATGCACACATATGCAAGTGTATATACACAAAAAACACATCAACATAAAATCAACAGGTTATTATTTTACAAAGGAAGAGCGTAAGAACATGAAACAACTTAATAAAAAAAAAATCTACAAGTTTACAACCAAGACACAAATTCTATGTACACAGATAAACACAACATGCAGACCATTCTGGTAATATATGAAATAAACAGCAATGCTAGGACTGCACATCTGATGTGGTGTCATTAAGATTTTACCCAGAACATGTTCAAAATAGTGTTAAAACCCAAACACTAGTACACCAACAGATAACACTGGTTACAAAACAAGGTGATAGTTATCTTCCAACGAATCACATTCAGTTACTGTTCTCCTTTAGAATTAGAGTCTATCGTGTCTTTTCAGATGACCCCATTCTACACAATATTTATTCTGAAATCACAGTATATCAGTTATGTATTTCTGACTTTCCAATTTTCCATTTCTGCTTTTGGTTTATATGGAATTCTCTCTAATTGACTTACTGATAACTATGTTCCCATATACCGTTCTTAACCCTTTGACTCCTATACCCTGTCCACCAGCATCCACTAGCAAAGTAAATATTTAACCCTTCGACTCCCTCACCCTATCTATCAGCTTCCTACAGCTGGTGGATAGGGTGAGGGAGTCAAAGGGTTAAGTTTTTGCAGTTAGTGGAAAGGCTGCGGGGGTCTAAGGGTTAAAATATGAGTAAATCTGAAAGGTGTAGAAAGATCAACAGGGGAGCAGAAATCCAGTTAAACCCAATGCTGCTTAACTTCTTGGAGATGCGCCCTAAAATGGCTGCTGAAACTCTCGAGATGCACAGTTTTTGGTACTTTTTAAAAAAAATTAAGGAGAATATCCAACGACAATAAACCTATCCTGCTATATATGTTTTAAAAGGTCATTATGTCTACTTTGTAACTGTGCTGACAGCTTGTTTATGCATGCTTTCATTTTTTTCTGGATTACCATTGAAAAAAGCACACAAATAGCAAAAAAAAGAAAAGTTCCGGATGTACACACATATGATTTATTAAACTGCTGCTTGTAATCCATTAAATATCCATGTCACAAAACTACACTTAACATGTCACAGGATATACATTCTTCACTGAAAGTCACTGAGTTCTGCTTTTATGAATATTTTGTCCCAAAAATGATTAAATACAGGTGTAGAGTCTTCTGATTCTTCAAAATTTTTTTGTTTCGGGTACCGCAAAAACAAGCCAAAAATAGAGTTCCAACAGTCTCCTATGGTCAAAAGAAAAAGAAATCTACTTAGAAAAATGGTTAAACTTGCTGTCAGTATAATCTCCCTTATTATAGTATACACGTAGTCTCGGTTAAAAAAAACCGTATCATCTCCGCAGTTATAGCTGCGGAGCGTCACAGTCGAGATACGGAGCTCTGCAGCTATAGCGTTGCCATCAAGTTAAGTACTAAATACAAGGATATTTTCTGCTGTAGCCCATCAAAAACATCCGATCCTTTGAAGTGAAATTGAAGGTCTCCATGCATATGAGACTTCAGCAAAATGTCTATGAAATCATTGTGAATACTTATCATCACAAAGATTTAAACCGAATAGTACATTTTATGAGTTAAAACATAAAACAATTACAATACAAAAAATAAATATTTTTCAAATCACTTTAGTGTAAACACAACTAAATGATAACTGAATTAAAAAGACAGGATAATTATCTCCTTCCTGCAAAATATGCAACACTTGAAATCACAGGGCACACATGCTGATAACAGAACAGCAACACACATTCTTTCAAATATTACAAGTTATCACAATACTGAATAGTGTAACAGTCTCCTATATATAGTAAACCAACTCTTGAAGTAATGATTACCTCCCTTCCTACCATCTCCCAAAGCTGTTGCCCCCTTCCCCCAAAATGAAAGTGAGAGACAACTTTTAAAAACCCATCCTCTTTCAAATCTCAGGTGATGTCTTTCTTCCTTGCCATTGTGAAAAACACAGAAAACAGAAAATAGAAGAGGACTGAAAAAGGACATCAAGAACTTGAGAGAGAGGGACAGACAGGAGGAAAGATAGTTCTATCAAAAACAACAACAACAAAACCAAAGAAAAAAAAAAGATTATAATGTAACAAGTGAGAATGACTCAAATTATGAAACTGTACATCCACTGAAAGTTTTGGGATCATGGTCTGACATTGGAGTCTCTTTCTCCTTCACTGTGGGCAGGGTTGGTGGTTTCTCATCAGCCTTTTTCTGAAACACAGAATCTGATTTTTAGTTTGATTACAAACACATATACAAGCACAGACTCAAACAAATAATTCTGTTTTTGCTCTTCCTGTAATACACAAAAGGGGACTAACGAATATTCAAAAATTTGTAAATCACTGTTTAACTTATGACAATAAGATGTAAACAATGTGAAACAATCTGAAAAGGTATCCTTCTGAGCAATTCATGGCAAAATGAAAAGAGAATTATACTGAGTAAAATAATATCTGCCTTATGAAATCAATGTATTGTTCCTACAAAGGCAGCCTTTATCATATGTAGAATACTTTCTTTCCTAAACTTTTAGAATTTTACAAATCTCTACAGACCAATAAACATCTCAAAGCATGAACAAAAGCAACAATAAAATCTGGCAAATCCACCAAGTAAAAAAATCTATAGCTTCCAAAAAAGTTGTTTACATACAAATTAGTACCTTTTCTGGCTTCTCCTAACTTTACAAATGTTCACAAACTGACAGAGCATGAAAGACATCAGATAATGTCTGGCAAAATTATTTAAAAAGGAAAAAACCTAAACTTCTGAAAAGGCAGGCGTTGTCAACAATGGTACCTTTTCAGGCTTTGGAGCACGTGCTGTATCAAATTTACTGTAAGTTTCTGGAGTCCAGAGGGAATTGATGGCAGGGGCTTGGTACTCTTCAGGGCTGACCAGGCCATATGTTGCTCTCAGCTCCAGGTGAGGGGGGTCGTATGCCACTTTCTGGTGGTAGCTACACATTTATTAAATGTCAATTAAGGGGCATCATATGCCACTATCTGGTAGTAGTTACACATTCATCAAATTTCAATTAATCATTTTGTTTAAACTGTAAATCGCATAAACACACAGACACACATCACAAAATACATTTCATGAAATTATGTTTGAAGAAAGAACAATTCTCTTTAAAAAAAAAAATTAAGAAAAAAAAAGAAAAAAACTAAGGAAGGTTCAAACACCATTTTATGGTCATAACTAACATTCAATATAACACCAAACCAACAGGAAAGTTGTGGGGAAGGACATAACAACTTTCGTGTAGTATCATATATTTAACAAAACCATTTACACAATGAATGGAAGATTGGTGATTTGAGCGTTTTAGGGGTGGTGGTGGTCCTTGATCATGAAAGAAAAGAATACCATGGTGGTGGTTACACTCTCAATACTAAGAACAACTAGGAGAGGTTAACAATTAGTTCTTACATCAGTCCATTCTCTCGTTCACATTTCTCCAGAGTTCTGCGCACCACAGGTCCAAGCTTGCGGAAAAACAGATGGTTCTGGGGCCTTGCTGTGGTGCCTGCTCCTTTAGTAGCTGCATACTCCTTGCATTGCTGTTCTGATTTTTCATACACTGCGCAGAAACAGCCATCATTATCATCATCATCTTCACCTATGTCCATGTTTTCATCATCATGACTACCATCATATTCACCATTTTATCATTATCATCATGTCCGTCACATGCAACGTCATCTCCATTAAAAAACTGTACAATGGTTGAAATGACTATTTCAACAGGGCAAAATAAAATTATCCTCTTGCACAAATGCAAAAAAAAATTGTTTATACAGCACAATTCACATAATAGCCATGCCATTCTAATTACCAGCCCTCTCCTTTCTAGCACAGTTTTCAAATTGTAATTTTATAGTTAGCACATATGGAATTTATTCCAAGTGAAGGAAGGCTGTCTTGAGAAAACTGAAATTGATACTGATTTTACATAATGGTGAAATGGGATGTATCTTTCCAAAGACATGTATTCACATCTTTAAACCCATACCCAAAAATTGGCACACATACATAAACAAACAGGAACCTTCAAATATTCACTCTCAAAAACAGAAAGCTCCCTCAAGCCAATCAGTCCATAATTTTCAAGGGAAATTCATAATAAACAAAACAAACAAAAGAAAACCAGGGTGAAATACACCTACTTTTCACACTCTCCTGCAGACTGCGGATGGCTTCTCCACACTTGTCTTGGGCCAGTAAAGTTTCACCATTGTAACTGTGAGCCTGATAACAAGATACAGTGGCAACAATATTAAACAATGTCAGAATATCATTATAAACACACACACACACACATGCCATAATTTTAGAAAGGAGGGGGATAGATGACATTAAAATGATATCCTTCTGCACATTTTCTGCTCATCTTCACCCATACTTAGTTCAATATAGCGGGCTTTCGAGTGACCTGCTTGGAACATAACAGTAGTAATGAAAGACATCGCATAACCAAATTATGACTATGGATACATGTGAAAGTAACTAAAAAGATCACTCTTCTGCGATTCTAAAATAACTATTATACCAATATTGATGGATAAACACAAAATAACAATGTAGATTTTCTACCACTTTCAGCTTGCTTGATGAAACAAACATTTTTTTTTCAAGAGATGGCAGCTGAAGATATCAGAACTGTCTGCTGTCATACTTGGTAATCATCGAGTATTTTCACATTTTCAGATTTCACAGACAGTTGTCAAACTGCTTAATCAAAGATTCAAAATTTAGTAATGACAGTGTATGTTTGTTTTGCTGCTGATGTTGGTTCTGTTTGCTTGAATTGTTTGATTTTCCAATACAGCATCCGTTCATGATGACTCATTACTCAGCTGTATTGTTTCATTTCTTCAGATTGTCAGTGGCTAGACATGACCAGCAATGAGGTACATACACAAGCTGTATAGAAGTTAGCTTTCAGCTGACAGTACTTGCGCCATTTCCCTGCAATCTTCTCATCCAGGCTAGCGAGAGCACTGTCTGCAACCACATTAAATGTCACTGTTATAAATGCATAGGAGGGAGTGATCAATCTTATACTATGGAAGACAAACAGTAGATTTCAAAGAGGAAAAGTTAAAGGACATGAAGTTACCTGCCCAACATATGGAAAAAATAAGAGAAGTGTGTGTGTGTGTGTGTGTGTGTGTGTGTGTGTGTGTGTGTGTGTGTGTGTGCGTGTGTGTGTGTGCGTGTGTGTGTGTGCGTGTGTGTGTGTGTGTGTGTGCGTGTGTGTGCGTGTGTGCGTGGTGTGTGTGTGTGTGGTGCGTGTGTGTGTGTACGCGCGTGTGTGTGTACGCGCGCGTGTGTGTGTGTGCGTGAGCATACATGCATGTGAATGATTGAATGCAGACATCTGAGTTGTACATCAGTAGACGTCTGTGTTATACTGGATGATACCAAGCTTTGTTAGAAGGTGCCTGCAGGCCTCTTATCTCTGACTTCAGCTCTCTAGATTTTCTGTAGGGATTACCAGAGAGAGAGAGACAGCAACACAGACTTTTAACTATAAATCAAATACACTGATGCAGCAATATGGCCACTGATCCCTCCATGAAGAATGTGACAATATCAGCATCTGCAACAGTACTTAACCCTTTGACTCCCTCACCCTGTCCACCAGCATCCTGCATTGTCAACCATGCTAGGCAAGCAAAGATTTAACCAGTTGACTCCCTCACCTTATCCACCAACTTCCGGCAGGAAGCTGGTGGATAGGGTGAGGGAGTCAAGCGGTTAAGATTTTGCAGTTGGTAGATAGGATGAGGGAGTCAAATGGTTAACAATCAGCATTTCTTCCCCTCTGCTACCCAATAAATGTACAAAATAAATGTTTTAGTCAGAAAGATAAGACTGAGATCAAGATGCCCCACAGACTAACCTGCATCAGTGTAAAGTTGAGCTGTTTCATTGGCTAGCGCAGCCACAAGTCCACTTGAATGTTTCAACTCTATGGCTCTGGCTATCGTAACTGAAAAATAGAATAACAATAAACCTATCATAAAGCATAAGTTTTCTTGATTAAATTCTCAACTGAAATGATTTCAAGTACAACACACTGTTTTATACATCAAATATTGGCATGATGGAAATATCAATTATGAACAATTTCACGTTGATGAAGACATTCAAAGTTTTCAAAAAGGAAAGAAAAAAAGACGACCAGAAGATCAAAGAAAAATTAGACAGACTGGGAATGGTGGGTGGGTGGGTGGGTGGGGTGGAGCTGTTGCTGGTAAGGATCAAGATGAATCAATGATATAAATGGACAGACAGCAAATATCTACAAAATAAGAATACTAGTGGATCTCTACCTTCTTGTGCTTCTGCTGTGCACTGCTTGATGTAAGCATCCAGAACTCGAGTGTCTGCATCAGAGCCACTCTCAAACGAATCAATCAACTTGGGGACCAGTGTTTCCTGAGCAATAGGTAAAGTCAGTATTATGATTACTGTGAGTATGAGAAATACATCAGGCTTATGTATACTGTCACCTTAGTCTAGTTTACTGTTGCCAAGTTATAAATTCAGCTTCAGATAAGGCAGTAAAGACACTCAATAAAAACACACACCAAAAGAAACAAAACACACAAATAAATACATAAACAAAAACATACACACATACATGTTCACCGCTTCAAGAAAACCTTTGGTGCAGACTTCTCTTCTTGGTATATTTTTTCTATTCTGTGAATATTAATCAAGGTCAGGGTAAACATGAAAAAAAAGTCTTTACATTTAATTCTTGCGTTATTTGTTCAGTTAATGTATCCAAACTTTCAATGTCTTTCTACTGTTTTCTACTCTTTGCACAAATGTTTCAGACTTCGGACTACTTTATTACTGAAGGATAGTAACATAAGGTCTCAATAAACCTGTCTCACAGCTAGTCCTTGCCACTCTACACACAAAATATGAGTATAAAAAAAATCCCCAAATATGACACTTAAAATGTGAAACAAGAGATATCTTGAGTACAATTCAAAAGCAATAAACACATCAACAGAAACAAATAATTATTAGATAAAGTGAAAAAGTGAACCCACTTACTTTGACATACTTAAAGAGTCCAGCGGCTGTCCGCATACACTTGTGTACAGCTTTGGCTTCCTCCATGTCAGGCCTACAATCAGAAAACAAAGTCTCAAAAACTGCGGTGAGAACATGTTATTGAATAATGGAGGATGGAGTCAGTGGGATTTGGGGCTACAACAATGCAAGGCTATATGAGGCTAATGAAACACAACACTTTTGTGGTGAATTATGTTTTCTAATTATCCAGTTTTAGTTTCAGCTTTTCAAGATATCGTCTCCATGCTTAGAATAAATTCCATATACACTGACACCACTAATACAATGTGACAAAGGAGATAAAAAATGATCACAACATAAGTCATAAGCCTACACATAGGCCCTATGCTCTGGATAGGTCTTGAGGTCCTACCTATTAAGAGTTGGTCACTGGAGAAATCTAGGCTGCACTATCATTTAATGTATATATTATATGTCCATCTGCAATGTTTAAAGGGGGAAAAAGAACACAAATGCTACAAACTGACCACACCAACATTTTGGAAAAAGAACACAAATGCTACAAACTGACCACACCAACATTTTATTATCTAACAGAGCAGCCATCCATATCCCTTAACAATTAGATCTGGGAAAGCTGGCACTTCTGTAAGTCAACATGACTTCAATTTTACCATTGTGGATGAGACTCAACTGTGTGATCCTGTTCAAAAACCTCATGCATTTGATTTTGATTGGAGGCAAGAGTGAAAACGCGATCTGAATTGTGGGTCTTCAGATCTGTTAACATGCAGCATTAAGCACTAAGATTCACATTCATAAAAAACTTTCAAGGATAGTTACGCCTCAGATAATCAGTCCACTAGTCTGAATGAAGTACGAAATATGAAATTCTCTCTGTTGCCCCGGAGCTCTCTTGCAGAGTTGCCAGAGAATAAATAAGTAGTTCCTATTTTTGCAACATGATACTTTATTTTCCAACAGTTGAAGTTATCAGCTTAACGCCAGCTTTTAAATTTGCTATTGCGTGGTTGCTGGGTGTTCTGTTTCCTTAAGTCAGCCATTGACATGACTCACAGGGTCTTTGACATGCATATTTGTTTTACACACACATACACACACAGAGAGAGAGAGAGAGAGAGAGAGAGAGAGAGAGAGAGAGAGAGAGAGAGAGAGAGAGAGAGAGAAGAGAGAGAGAGAGAGACAGACAGACAGACAGAGAGACAGACAGAGACAGAGTCAGAGAGAGACAGAGACAGAGACAGAGAAAGAGACGAAGAAGGAGAAACATACTCTTCTTTAGCAGCTAGTTTAGCAGCATGCTTGGTGTACCACAGAGCCAGATTGACAGCCATGGACATATGCTCATACACTGCATCATGGGCCTCCCTGTAAAGTAGTGTGAACATAACCAAAAGCATTAGACTATATTCTTAGACATTTTTATATTATTATATATACTGAACTACTTAAAATCAAAATAAAAACCGCAAGAAACATAATCAAGCCACTCAGTTATTTTTTGTGTTACTTTGCTTTTAAACATTTTGTTTATGGTAGTGGACATTCTGAAGCATTATGGGTCTTTACAATCCTGAATACAACTGACGAAGGCTTCAATAATGTAATGGTATTGAAATAAATTTTTTTTAAAAATGTTGCTACTGAGATACTGCTCATAATGAGCAAGTTTACGCTAATGAAAAATGTTGGAAACATTCCTCATGATTCACATTTTGCTCCAGTTTGTAAGAAGGGAAAAGGGGGTACGGCAGAATCCGAACTTCTTAACCCTTTGACTCCCGCACCCTGTCCATCAGCATCCCGCATTGCCAACTATGCTGGCAAAGCAAAAACGGGTTAAATTTTTGCAGTTGGTGGACAGGGTGCAGGAGTCAAGGGGTTAACTACATAAACCAAAATCTTGGGCAAGCTGTTAAATACAACTGATACAATAACACTGCAATTTGTAAATTTTGTATAATACATTCACTCACGCTGTCAGAAATCACACATGGAGTCACAAGTCTAACTTCCTGACTCCAAATTTCTTTCTCAGAAGTTTTTAACATGCTTAAGCAACTATAAAGGCACAACCCCTGTAACAAATGCAAGTAATCTGTTAAAAAAAAAAAAGCATCCTCACTGTTTTCATGTAAAAAAAAAAAGGTCATAAATCCTCAAACCATCAAATATTGAATTCACAATCATGTGAACTTACACTGCAGTGGTGCCAGTCAATGTGCTGCTCCATTTGAAACCAACAACTTTGCGTAGTTTATTTTCAGCCTCATTTGGGTCAATCTGTTGATACAGGCCCTGAATGAGGGCAAAGTATTCATTGGCTGTACGTTCCATGGCCTCCACTGTATGATTAGGGTCAGTCAGCATTTCCAACAGCTTGGTGCGGTTAGTCCGCATGTCACTAAAGTAAAAGCAATAGAAATTCATTACACAACAACCACATACTGTGACATAGGGTGTAACTACAGGTAAGCATAAACTTGTAGCAGTTGCCTTGATAATCACTGAACAGTGTCAAAGAACAATTTTTTTTCACATTTTTGCTCCTTGTTGGGGCATGGAAGAAAACAATGAACAGATAAAAACAGAAAAGAATGAAGGGAAACAAAACAACCAAACATATCACTGTAAGTCCTATAAAAAAATTCCTTGATACATACACTTGATACAGCCACTAAAAAACAAACACACAAAAAACAAAACAAAAACAAAAACAAAACAAAAAACAACAACTGGTAAGCCTTATACTGCCTTGCGAATAGAGATTGATACCAAGGCCCATTTCTGACTCATCAGGTAGGCGAGGTACTCAGGACATGCTATGTAAGACCAATTCTTTATTCGATATAGTGCAAGCATGACTAGATATTCGCTAGATAAGGCAAAGTAGCACTGAGAGGATCTTTCTGGTGAGCTAAAGATGGCAGTAACTGAAGTCACTGATGTGTCTGATGACAACTTATTCTTCTATTGTAAAAGAAGCATCGCATGTCGACTGAAATCTACTTCCACCTCACAGTTTCATTGCACACTTTTTTGTCCTCATCACTCCCTATCTCACCACACGCGTGAGAGCATGTTAACTTGTAAAAATCCCACCCCAGCAATCATCACTAAACAATTTCCTGCCTTCTGTAAACAGGTTCTCACATCATATGACAAATACTAATTCAACAAAAGCAGTCACATGATGAATGACAATTCTGACAGAAGAGGTCATAACACCGAAAACTCAAAAACTGATTTATTCTGGTGACGATCAATTGTGACGCAACCAGGCTAAAGTGCAAAATGTTTTCATTACCGAGTGTTTAGCTCATTTTAAAATTTCAAAGTTTATGAATCAACACAAAGGGGGAAAAAGTATATATTCTAATGTCTTTGTACAACTACAAGTGTTTCTGCAGTTGGTGGATAGGGTGCAGTTGACAAAAGTTTAAACTTTTCAAGTGTATTTTTGACAAGGGAAGTAATGAAATCATAATAGCTTGATTTTCAAAATGTTGAAAAAGAATTTCGGGCGTTATTACCATAAAACTTGGGGTAAATAATGATTAGGTGTTATACTTATTAACTTAATAGACTCGAAATACTGAAATACATCAGTCGTTATAATTTTGACAACATAACTGTTTTTAACCACAGCTATGATGGGTGGTTTGTGACTGTAAGTGGGTTTCCCCGTGCTGCATCACATTTCATATTATCTTCTGATTATTAGATAGTAAGTTACATAATGAGAGTGTCATACATTTCTCTTGGAAGTAATCTGCCAGTAAAATTGTAAGCCTCAGAATACAGATCAAAATCCAAACTATACTGACCGCCTGCATTCAACTAAATAAGAACCAGAAAAACACAAAAAATAAAATCAGATCATGTATTCAATGTAACAAACAAGACAAGCACAGCTTTTTGGCCAACTGGCCTTTGTCAAATGTTCACACAAGACAAAAGTTCAATGAAACTTGAGGAAGTCTCGTTGTTTTTCCCCTACTATTTTATGTCTTTGTTCCTTGTTGTCTTTTGTGTAAGACTGACAAAGGCCAGTAACCAAAAATCTGCACTCATCTGTTTTGTTAATATCAAAATATTCAAATACATGTTCTGATTCTATTTTTGTGTTTTTCTGGATCCTACAGATAAAAAATATTTTATTCAAACACAGACACACACACACATGATCATACACACACATACACACATGCACACACACCTGTACAAAGACTTGGTTATGTCAGCATTGCTAGATCTAAACAGAATTTAAGCCTAGCTTTAAAATAGGCCTGATGCATTAAATTACCAAAATTGGTACTGGGTACCTTTAGTTGCCCTGTCAATGGTATTTCGCAAGTCTAACACTCGAAAAAGTAACACTGACAATGAACAAATCAGTAGCTCCCTAGGAGTAGGACAGGTGAAGTGTACGCTAAAACTAAAGCTAATAATCTAGACAAGAGCAAAAACAGTATTGAACAGTAGCATCTAGATACATAACTTACTGGCTAGAATATCAAAATTCCAGGTGTTCTCCTTCTCTAATTCAGCACACAGTACTTTCAAAAACAAATAACTGTTTATGTTTGATACATCTCAAAAATTCGGATGCGATAGCAGACGACTCAAACGTACTCACTTATATATCATTATATACTAATACCGCCAAGAATGACAAATGAATGTGGCACATTGATATACCTGAAGAGTTTCCTAGTAACATCATTCGTTGAAACTCCATGAAGCTCAAATGTAACAGGCGCTGTGGCCTTTAACGGATTGCGATGAAACCAGTACGCCATTATGTTGACAGACGACTTCACGGAAGTGTGAAGAAGGGAAACCACTGTCGCATCGTCTTATGATCATGACGTCATCCTGGCACTATGAATCCCCGATGACTCAACCTCTTTGTCAGAGCCCATCTCGAGCATGCTACATTAGCATGGGACTATTACACAATTACACACATTGTATTATCTCATGGGATCTCTTGCTTCTTCCTCTTTCTCAGCACGCCTCTTTCATCCATTCCCTCCCCTCCATGTTAAACATAGGGCCTAATAAACATGAAATATGTAGGCCATGCGATCAGAAACACCAAATCAACGGTCCTGCACAAGAAGGTTGAGACGAGGAGAAGAAAGGGACGACCAGACACCTTCTACTTCAACAACATCGCTGATATCTGTGGTCTGGGGATCCAGGAAGTCGCCCACAGATGTCTCAATCGTGTGACCAGGAGAAGACTTGTGACGTCGAGCGTGGTTCCTACTGCCAGTCCCGGCGAAGGAGTGAGATGAGATGATATAAGTATGGATACAGCAGGCTCAGATCGAGTGGAACTGAGTTTCAAATGTGATTGTGACATGCGAGCAATTCTGTTGCTAGTTTACTCTGTTGAGGGCAGTGTCTTCCCATTTGGTGGTATAAATACAACTGATAAGATAATTTGTCTTTAGTGTATCGTTGTATCACTCTAGTGGTTTTCATTGGTCACAATATCCTTGCATCAGCTTTCCGTACAGAAGCGTCTTTAGAATGAGGTTTTCGTCCAAACGGACAACGTGCACTGTCTAACTAAGCTGGCATTTCATGTATAGAAACTCTATGCTTGGCAAGCCACACTTCTTCAGATCTTGAAATCTGTACACTCAATCTTGCCACGTGATGTTGCAGATCTTACGTAGACGTTTGGTAACAAATATGTTCATAAACGGGAAGGAACTCCTTGCTTTTATTAATCAAAACGTTTTGCGTAGTTGTGACCTTGATCTGACCGGTGTCTATGAAGCATGCAGAATGTAAATTACTCTTTATTGCGCATTTTTTCGAAATGTCTTCAAGAAACAGTCCTCAAGCAGCCCTTTTCTAACTATTTTTACGTAGGGGCCTAGCTATGATTGTGACAACTCACTTATCTTAATTTTTGAAACAATTTCGCAACGTGCTGCAAATATCCATGTAGCTGACGCCCTTATTGTGCTGGCCCAGAGAGAAGCGAATTGAATAAGATATCTAATCTGCTGAGGCTTGGGGAAAGAAAAGAAGCAAAGGAGAGGCGTTGGGCATCGCCCTCAGATTATCTTACCCAGAGACCTTAGGTCTCTGCCCTCTCACTTTCTTACGATGTCAGAGTAATGGAGAAAGTTTTACATTTTCGTAAGACAGTTAACTGCAATAACAAATCAACCATTGCACCATGGAGGATAACTGACTTTTCGTAAACTCCCTGTATTAAATAAATGTGAAGTATTATTTTCTTATGGCATCATACTGAATTGTTTATTACAGGAACGCTTCGCCGAACATGAAAGAGTCACTTGCTTGTAATACATTACTTTGGGTTGATTAAGAAAATGACGATGCACCTATGTGTTCTTACAAAAGAGCAGCTGTTTTGGCGACTATAAGTTGAAAATACATCCGTTTCAAATCAAAGGGAGAAAACAAAACTAACAAAAACAAAAGCACATGATCTCTCCCGACAATGACAAAAACAACAACGCAAGCTTTACAAGCCCACACACAGAGAGAGAGAGAGAGAGGAGAGAGAGAGAGAGAGAAGAGAGAGAGAGAGAGAGAGAGAGAGAGAGAGAGTGAGAGAGACAGACAAAA
This sequence comes from Monoplex corrugatus, assembly GCA_030674185.1. NCBI lineage: Eukaryota > Metazoa > Mollusca > Gastropoda > Littorinimorpha > Ranellidae > Monoplex > Monoplex corrugatus. Next base: position 65,451,486 of record JAPXFY010000012.1, read on the forward strand.
AGAGAGAGAGAGAGAGAGAGAGAGAGAGAGAGAGAGAGAGAGAGAGAGAGAGAGAGGTAAACACACACATGTACATATGCTAACAACAGAGAGAGACAGATAGACAGACAGGTAGAGAGGAAGAGAGAGAGAGAGAGAGAGAGAGAGAGAGAGAGAGAGAGAGAGAGAGAGAGAGAGAGAGAGGAGAGAGAGAGAGAGAGAGATGTTAAAACAACAGTCTCAGAACTTAATTTTAAAATCAGTTCTTTATTCAGTCAAAATGGCAACAGTTATAGGCAACCTGTACACAAGCTTTAACTTGGATTGAGCATAATTATTAGCACATTACATTTTTTCCTGCGGGTAAACGTTGGTAGCATCCTTGTTTTAGGTGTAAAAAAAAACACCATGAATTTTTTTTCAAAATTAGTCATGCATTTTAGACAGACGACTTTCAAGTAAAAGAGAACAATCATCAGGAATTCGTTCTAATGTACCTACATTCACTTAAGAAAGAGAACAAATGCATCTATATCAAGCATGTCAACGCAATTGATTATCATAGTGCATGTAACATGCACACACACACTAACATAATCGAAATGTTTCGGTTCCAATCAACAAAGAAATGATCTAGAGTAGAAAACTGTATTGTGCCCTCTCTCCTTTTCATGTTATTGTTATAAACTGTTGATAGTATTATTGTTATCATTATTATCATTATCATTATCATTATCAGTATCAGTATCAGTATCAGTATTTTATGCTATCATCAATGTTTCAAAGTCACGTAAACTATTCCTTTCGTATTAAAACCCCCATGCCGATTAACGCAAAATTTAGCACATACAATAATCCATATATCGAGTTGTTACTTCAAGGAAAAATGTAGCCATTCTGAATAATTTGTTGTCATTACGTGGCAAAACTGTCCATTAAAATCCAGGGCAGCAAAATTCCGGAACTTTATGCATTAATAAAGTCGATGTAAAGGCGCAGATTAGGTTTTCCCAAGGTCCCATAGATTTTCAGCAAAGATACTACAGTTAGTCACAATAGATCCTAAACCTACGGTTCAGGCTAAGGTTTGAGTCAGCGTTAAGGTTAAGTCAGCTTAAGAATAATAATAAGAATAATGGACAAGAACAAAAACACATTTTTATTTATTTTGAGGGTAGTGGCACTATTTCCAGCCTAGTGTTAATACAGGGCAATATCCTATGAAACAGCTCCCAAGCATTTTGTGCTTTACAGAATATCTTACACGTAGAAACACAAGTCAACAATAGATCAATTGTAATTATAATCATACAGTATGAAATAGAGCAAGAAAAGAAAGCAATGGTACCGCAGCTTAGTTTAGTACTGTCAGAAGAAGCGGAGGCCAGCTATGTTTTTTAGTGGCGAAGGACTACCTAAAATGCACTTTTTCCAACACCGAGACCAGACCATTACAATAAGGACAGATCACAGGCCATCGTCATTATCAAAAGACTTCAAAAGGTAGCCATATTTCTTGGCGCCCGCCACCAGTTTATCCATGTTAGTGATGCTGTCATCCGTTGAAGGCTGAGTCGCTCTTGGGGGATAGGGACCGTGCTTGTTTTTCTTGAACCAAAAACTGTCCACGATCTTGCCGCCCTGAAGCAAATCATGCGTGAATCGGAATGAATGAATAAATGAACGAGTATCTATAAAGCCTGTAAGAATATCTGAACAAAACTGTGTGATTACAATGCTGATGTAATAACATAAACATAAATAGGACGGAAGGAGTCACAGGTAAACACGGCTGACAATTTTCTGTCATCCATTCTCCCATATGATTCCTCTCTAAATCTCCACCATCAATTACTCACTAATTTCTTCACCCACTCATCCTTTGGGACACACACACACGCACACAGACACACACACACATACACATAGATACATGGCACTTGGGCATAAACTTAAAAGTTACAGCTATTAAAATTGTTGAAAATTGTAAATTTTTTAAAGGTTTCCTAAAAGAGTGGATGATAGTGGGTCTTCCTAATGTCCTGGGATAAGACATTTAACTGAGAAGGATCGGCCTTCCTGACGGCTTGCTGGCTGTATCCGAATATGTGCTGGTATGCTCTTTGTTTAGGGACCTCAGTCAGCAAAGATATAAAATCACAAAAGTATGGAACCAGTCTGAAGAACAACGAAGACGATAGAAAAATCGAAGAACACCGAAGAACCAGAGGTCAGAACGTAAGAACTCGTAGAGTACCACAACCCATAGACGTTTCTATTTACATGTATAACATCTTTGCCACAATCGGAAAATAGGCCTGCCATTTTTAACAGCAAAAACGTTATTGGCAACTCAATGGGCGATTTCTTCCTTCTTCTTATTTCGTCTAACCACTTATATCATCATGGTGTTGCTGGTGTGACAAGCGGAATTTACTCCCCGCGGAATTTACTCCAGAGTAAAAACCGTGTGTGCCAATTTTTACTGGGAGTAAAAGCGGCGTACAAGAAATTTACTCCCTTGACCGAGCAGAAAGTACTCCCTCCACGAAAAAGTTGGTCCCCAGAATTTTACTGGGAGTAAATTGCGCGTACGCCAAATTTATTCCCTTCCCCCCTCTGCTTCTTCCATCATTTTCTCTTTTTTTGAGGGGTAGAAGGGGGGGGGGGGGGTCGGGCGTCTCCGAGCATTCTAGGGGTCTGTGTTAGGGTATCCTTGCAACTGATACTGGCAAAGTCTCTCTCCTCACACTCCTTGATCTGTCTGCAGCCTTTGATACCATTGATCATGGTATTCTCCTTTCTAGACTTCATCATACTTTTGGCATCTCTGACATTGCTCTCTCCTGGTTCACTTCTTATCTACCAAACAGAAAACAAACTGTTCTCATCAATGGCACTTACTCTCAACCTGCATACCTCACCTGTGGTGTTCCACAAGGATCTGTCCTTGGCCCTGTTCTTTTCACTCTTTACACCTCCCCCCTGTCCACCATCATCAACTCCCACTCTATAAAACACCACTTCTATGCTGATGACACCCAACTTCAAGACAGTGACTCACCTGATAATATACAGCGCCTCCTGACTCGCACCACTGAGTGTTACTCGGACATCAAAAATTGGATGACATACAACAAACTTCAGCTAAATGATGACAAGACAGAAGCTATCCTCATTGGCACCCGTCAGAAACTTTCTCACCTGCCTCCTCTTTCTCTCCCATTATGTAACACATCAGTCCCAATTTCTGATTCAGCTAAAAATCTTGGTGTCTGCATTGACTCTACCCTCTCCATGAACAACTTTGTTTCTCAAACTGCCAGATCTTGCTACTATCATCTCCATCGTATAAGCCTGATCAAGAAGTATCTCTCTGTGGAAACAACTGCAAAACTCGTTCTCTCCTTCATAATGTCTCGCATTGACTATTGCAATTCACTCCTGTCCGGTCTTCCTGCCTCCACCACTCACATCCTACAGCGCATTCAAAACAATGCTGCACGCCTTGTACTCAAAAAGAAAAAAGCTGACCACATATCTCCTCTCCTGGCACAACTTCACTGGCTCCCTGTATCAAAGCGCATACAGTACAAACTAGACATCATGTGCTACAAAAGCCTCAATAACGCAGCCCCCGATTACCTGTCAAGCCTACTTGAGATCTATGTTCCCTCACGTACCCTCCGCTCTGCCTCCGATCCTCTGACTTTTCGCTTTCCACGCACTAAGCTCAATACCTATGGTCCACGAGCCTTCTCTGTTTCTGGTCCGCTCTCCTGGAACAAACTTCCTCTCTCAGTCCGTCAGCAACCTACTTTTGTCTCCTTCAAGTCCGCTCTCAAAACTCACCTTTTCTCCTCTGCATAAAATCCTGACCTCACTCAATCCCCTCTGCAGCCTGTCTCCACTCGGAGGGGAATCACATTGCAATATATAATTGTATATCATATGCTCTCTATAATTTTCCATTGTTTTTATTCTTTCTCCCCATTTATAGCCGTGTGTGTGTGTGTGTGTGTGTGTGCGTGGGTGCGTATGTGTGCGTGCGTGCGTGCGTGTGTGCGTGCGTGTGTGTTTCAGCGCTTAGATTTGATTTTATCAAGATTTTGCGCTATATAAATATTGTAATTATTATTATTATCTTAGTTAGGTTTAGGAGTATTTGTCTGTGCGTTCGTCAGTGTGTACCTGATGCATAAATGGCTGGACGGGTATTTTGGAGTGTTTTCGGGCATCTTTGAATATTCCAGGGGTGTTTTATGGTATCTTGGATGGGCTTAGAGGTATTTGTCACTGCGTTTGTCAGTGTGTACTTATGCATAAATGCCTGGAGAGGTAATTTTTGGGTGTTTTAGCGTGTCTGGGAGTAGCTTAGGGATGCTTGAAGGTGTCTTATGTGGTTTTAGAGGTGTTTATGAGAGCGTTTGTCAGTGTGTACATATGCATAACTACCTTGAAAGGTGGTGTTTTTTTTTGGGGGGGGGGATATTTAATGTTGTGATGTATGGGTAGTTTAGGGTGTCTTGGACGGTTTTAGAGGTGTTTGTCAGTGCGTTAGTCAGTGTGTATCTGATGCATAAATACTTGGAATGGCGTTTTGGGTCTATTTTAGAATGTCTGGAAGTTTTCGGGGGGGGGGGGGGGTTGTCAGTGCGTTCGTCAGTGTGTACCACATGGATAAATGCCTGGAAGTGTGTTTTCGAGGGGTCCGACGTCTTCGAGCATTCTAGGTGTGTTCCTTCCATGCCTCTCACTGTGTGGAAGATCACACCCACTACTTCTATCACAGTCAGGAAGAAATTCGTATCGTCTTTCCGTGACAGGTAAACAGACCCACACACACAGCGCGAACGAGGTCGGCTCGCTGGCTGAGTCTGGGCTTGACGGCACGGTCTGTCGAATGGAGGGGAGTAAAATCTCGCACGGGAGTAATTCTGGCGTGTGTGCGGGGAGTACTTTTCTCGTGAAGGGAGTAAAAACCGCGTTACGCGGTTTTTACTCTGGAGTAAATATATCTTGGGGAGTAAATTCCGCGTGTTACACCGGTAGAAAGAACTGACGGTCAACGGTATGCTGGAAAACCTGAAGAGGAGAGATGCGGGTGATGTCATGCTCTTCCTTGGTCTGCCTCTCGCTCTAAATCCAAATACGTTTTTGTTCTGTGCTTTTGAGTCAACATGGAGGGGTTGCATTTTGGTCAGTTGACCGTACCATCTAATTCTCTGCTGATGACTATGAACTGTGATGATAAATTAGTCTTGTGCCCACTCTTTCTCTATCTTGGTGTTTTTGATCGTGTCATGTCTGGTCTTGTTGTCAGACTTTTTCAAATAAAGTATTTAGTCTCATCCTCGGCATTGGAAGTAAAAACAGACCAAGTCAGGCTAACAGGGCTTTGAAGAAGACGTGTGCCTGTCAAATCAGTTGTGGAAAATTTAACGCTCAAGAAACAAAAAGAAAGACAACCTTCTCCTTACACTCGTACTTCATTCTGGAGGATATTTTTCTTACCTATCACAATGAATTCATCTGAAAGTCAATGATCTTCGCGAGAAAAGTATGTACAGCACCTAACATTCCTTTTAATATTTTTTTTGCTGTATGTGTATTTTTTAACGTTTAAAAGGGGATTTTTTCTACATAATTTCATCAGGGGCAACAACTTTCTGTTCTCCTACGTGCGCAAAGTAGATACAGCATACAGGATCAGGATAAAAAATATTTGCATGCAGACTTCCAATTAACGTCTAGTGGAGGGAGGGGAAATCCTTATCTAAATTACATAATAAGATAACTGACGTTTGCCTTTTCAGAAACTTCTAACTTCCATTCTAGACAGGGTTTTATGTACTTAGGTAACCACTTCACTCATCACAAGGGCGGTACCTGATCATCAGACACCTGCTCCATGTACAAGTGTGTGGCGTTGTGAATGGTCATACGAGTATAGCCATAGTCGTCCGAACGGAATGCTGACCAATCGGCAGTGTTATTGATGAACTTGTCGTGGTTCTCTTGGCAGCCCTGAACAAAAGAAAGGAAGTGAAATTACACTGACTTTGCCATGTTTCTTCTTCTACAGGATGCAGAACGTGAAGTGCTGGCTACTCAATCAGTAAGTAGTATAAAAAACACACACACACACAGATATATATATATATATATATATATATATATATATATAATTATATATATATATATATATATATGTATAAAAACAGATAGACACATATATCTCGATATACATATATACACGCACATATACACACGGACAAGCAAACACATATGAATTCAACTTGCTCATATATGAATCAAGAATAAGGCTAGAAAGTAGAATACACAGTCTGATCAAATGTGTGGCAAATAGCTGAAGGAGAACTCAAGACCCTGAAACACACTTGGGGTACCATATACATCCTGGCCCAAAACACACAGGAGTAACGGATTTTTGTTGCTGCCCTATATTCTAATGACAAGATGTACAAGTAAATTACTCATCACAACTTCGACACCTGTAGATTTCAACATAATATACCGTACATCCGTTGATGGTGGTGATAATAAGTGTGGTGATGCTGACAATGTATAATGCCTTCAGTGTCAACAGAATCACTTCAAACTGATGTTTGAAGTCTATTTATCCAAGACGGGTTCACCGCAATCAGAAATTCCATATACCCTACATCCAATCTGTCCTCTGTAAACTGGGAGACTCCTTGAACCTGTGCAAAACCTCGTGCGCTAGCTAGGTCTTGAAATGGAAGAGAGATTATGTAAGGATTAAGAGCGGTGGTGGAACAGAGCTTATCAAACACTTACCTGATACTACCAGAATGATTGAAAAATAAAGATGGGAAGCAAACAGACCAGTTTTTATTCCTGGAGGCTGGGATTGAGTTCCAGATCTCAGATCTTGAGTCCACGGCTCTAGTGCAAGAGCCAGCCAGCCCGTTTTGGTGATAGTGAGGGTGATAATGATGACGATGTAGAATGTTTACAATGTTAGCATAATAACTTACAGCAGATCCTGTGATGATGTGCACAGGAGCACTAGGGTTCGTGTAGGGCTCTGCCTGGCTTCCGTTGTACACCTGGACAGAGATTTTTATAGCTGTTATGTTCACAGCTGATCAACGTAAAAGAGTATAGCGTATCTTTCCTTATGGGTCTTTTTTACATCGAAAGAAATCCACTCGACTTAGTGAGTGAGTGAGTGAGTGAGTGAATGAATAAGGCTAAGTAAGCAAGCCTGAGTTTTTGTTGTTTAAAGCCCAGCCGACTGCGCAGAGCCATATCTGGGCTATAACCGCTTCAAAACACAAAACTTCAACAGAAAAAAAAAATAGAAAAGAAAATTAAGTACACATATGAATGCATTCGCGCACATAATCTAAGGACATGCCCCCGGCGTAGGACCATTCCGTCCGATTTATCGCACGGGGGAGATTTAAAAAACACACCTGAATACAAATATAAGCATACATAAGGACACCAAAACATATATAAAAACAGGCATAAATTACCTAAAATTGCTTCTGCATATCTCACCTCCTTAGAGCCAAAAATGCACTTAATACATGTACCCAGTTATCAATCCGAAGAAAATGTACTTAAGACTTTATCGAAAAAATACAGGTGAATGTACCATTAAGGCAGAAAATAAGTAGAAATGACAGAAAGCAAGGCAGCAAGGCAGAAACAAAGAGAGTGACAGAAAAGAGGAAATTTCTAGAACAGAATTTCCAGAAGGTGGGGATACTATTTATACTGAAAGAGCCCCTGGCAACCCAACAGGGGAAAGCAAGCCTAAGCAAGCAAGCAAGCAAGCAAGCAAGCAAGTAAGCAAGAAAGTAGTAAGTCTACTAAGGCCTGAACGATCTTCGTGTTTATACGGACGCAGAACATTGAATTCGCAGTGTCATTGTTTAGTAGTTTACAGAAACACAAAAACACCCACCATGCCCTCCCCCCCTCTCCCGGCAGGGTTTGACTGCCCTAGTAGCATGGTGTACTTTGGTTTGATTTATATGTCAAGATTTAGTGTTTTATAAATATCATTATAATCCATTCGTATGTTCGAACTTCAAAACACTGTACTATTCAAGGGTATTAAGAAGCATTAGGTCCCACTGGACCTGTCTTGTAGCTGCCCTTCCTACTCTACATAGAGTTGCAAACCACGACCCCCTCCTACAGTCTTTCCTTAATAATAATAATAATAATAACAATAATAATCATAATAATAATCATAATAATAATAATCATAATAATAATAATAATGATACAACCACCACCACCACCACCACCATTACTACTACTACTTCCTCTCTTGTAATAGTCAATTCGATTACATTAATTAATATTTTTAACATCTGTCATTCTGTGGCGTACATATCTTATGTCTGTTCCATTCACGTTTTTCATGTTTAAAGATTTCATCTGATTATTTCCCCTATGACACGTTCACCCTTTGTTATATATGTTGGTGCCCTTCAAATCAAATTCCTGTCTCCTGTGTCTTTTCTTATTCTATTTTCTCCCATCGTTTCATCCTCTTTTCTTCTTCTCTTCTCCCACCCCTTCCTTTTTTTCTTCCTCTCTTCTCTTTCCCTTCCCTTCTCTTGCTCTCTATGCTCATCGTCTCCCTCTCTTATAAACTCTCTTTCTGTCTTGTCGTGGATTCTTTGTTCCATGAGTTTGTTTACGTCTGTAAATTCATGCTGCGTATCAATCCCAGTGTACTGTCTCACCTGAAGGTCTAGACCCCACACCAGGTCTAGAGGAAGGGGAAGAAAAAAATCCTGTTTCAAGGAGGGACTGATTTCACGATCTCTCGCTTTCAGTGCTCACGCTCACGCATTCGCAGTGTGTATTTACTCGCGCACATGTTTGTTTGTATCTCATTTCAGTATCTGTAAAACCTCAAAGTGATACCTTCCTGTTGTAGACAGGCCAGAGGCGTTCGTAGGAGTGTTCATGGGCCCACAGCATGAGGTCCACTCCGTACTTATAGAACAGATCCTCTAGGGCCAACGAGTGTAAAATGGGGATTCCCGTACGGATCTGTAACATACGACTGAAGTTTTGTTAATGCACACAATGTTTTACAAACATAATTTATCATGACACGGGCAAAGATACCTCCCTGTCGACGCTGTTGCATTACCTGAAGTCTGTATTGCCTGATTCTATTTTTCGTATAAGGAAGACAAAGGAGCGTCACTATCATCATTGTTACATTATACACATAAGGAGGACAAAAGAGCATCCCTATTATCATTCTTACTTCACACAGGAAGACAAAGGAGCATCCCTATTGTCAGTTATATCACACAGGTGGACAAAGGAGCATCCCTATTGTCACTGTTACATCACACAGGTGGACAAAGGAGCATCCCTATTGTCACTGTTACATCACACAGGAAGACAAAGGAGCATCCCTATTGTCAGTTATATCACGCAGGTGGACAAAGGAGCATCCCTATTGTCACTGTTATATCACACAGGTGGACAAAGGAGCATCCCTATTGTCAGTTATATCACGCAGGTGGACAAAGGAACATCCCTATTGTCACTGTTATATCACACAGGTGGACAAAGAAGCATCCCAACTGTCACTGTTATATCACACATGAAGACAAAGGAGCATCCCTACTGTCACTGTTATATCACACTGACACAGGTGGACAAAGATGCATCCTTATTATCATTGTTACATTACACAGGAGGACAAAGGAGCATCCCTATTGTCACTGTTATATCACACAGGAGGACAAAGGAGCATCCCTATTGTCGCTGTTATATCACGCAGGAAGACAAAGGAACATCCCTATTATCACTGCTACATCACACACATAAGAAGGACAAAGGGGCATCTCTACTATCATTGTTACATCACACAGGAGGACTAAAGATCATCTCTACTGTCATTGTTACATCACTTACATAACGAGGACAGATAAACATCACTATTATCATTGTTACGTCACACACATAAGTAGGACAAAGGAGAATTCCTATTATCATTGTTACGTCACACATTTTGGGAGGACAAAGGAGCATCCCAATTATCCTTGTTACACATATTGGGGGGACAAAGGAGCATCCCTATTGTCACTGTTACATCACACATGAGGACAAATGAGCATCCCTGGTATCATTGTTACATCACACAAGAAACATCTATATTATCACTCTTCTGAGCTACTGCAGTTACTGCGAAGTAGATTTGTAAACCGCATTTCTTACAGAATCAAGTCAGTTGACAAGGACTTTTATTTATTTTCTTACTCTTCCATGACTTTGTTACTCATGTCAATAACTGTTTTTTTTGTTGCAAATACAGATACTATGCATAGCAGAGTATAAACTCTTAATCGTTATGACATGTATAAAAAAGGATTTTTGTTTAGAAAAAAGTATTTTGTCTCTCCCATCTAAACACGCTGTGTTGTCATATTTGCATCAATCAATCAAATGATCCGGTTGAAACTTCAAGCAACTTCCTGTATGAAAACAGTGCTTCGAAATTCTAAATATTCGTAAGAAATGTGTGTGTATAGCTGTCTCAGGGAGAGACCCCATAAGACATCAGACACTGCCGGATGGCGATGTCATGTCTCTGCTGGTTCCTTTGGGGATGAAACATACTGTACAGCTGTCGTATGATAGTGCCTGATGGTGGATAAACCCCTTTATAATGCTCTCATACTTGTACAGATGTGAACGAAAAACTCACAATGCTTTCTTTCTTGGTACAGTCATCTTTATCATCGTTGGAGCAGTACATTGGGCGGTGAGCCATGGTGATGATCCAGGGACGTTTGGCACGGTTCTCTGGTTTGGATGCTTCCTGCACAGACAACGGTCTGATTTAAATTTCTCAACGACGAGATTCCTATTCTGTGTGACCCAGTGTATTGTACCCTCGTCTTTATAATCATGTTCCATGTTTATCTTGAGCTGTATTTTCAGTTTCTTGAGAAAAAAAAAAGGACAAAAAAAAAAGACACGACAGTACTCAGTCTATACTGTTTTGTGCATAAGTTCACTAATCAATAAGCTCCGGATTTATTTCTGTGGACGCACGGGAATAGGGTTTTGGACACTGATGTTAACTCTTTGACTCCTGCACCCTGTCCACCAACGCCCTGCATTGTCAAGCATGCTAGCAAAGCAAACATTTAATCCTTTGAATCCCTCACCCAATCCTGCAGGAAGCTGGTGGATAGGATGGAGGAGTCAAAGGGTTAAGTTTTTGCAATTGGTGGACAGGGTGCGGGAGTCAAAGGATTAATCAAATGAAAATCAGTCACCGAAGATTTATTCGCTGTTGGTAGACAAAGCTGTACCAAATTTTGCTGCAGAAATACGACTGAAAACGAACTGTGCTGTAGACTTACATGTAAATGGACAAATCCCTTACTCTATCTTCCATCCTCACCTTCCATTTCGTCAGCGCACAAGATTTTGTGCAAGCTTATATGATTTGCCAGAAAGCTGCAGACAAATCTGGGAGAAGCGCATATGGCATCGTCCGAGTCTGATGAATCCTTCTCAAACAAATTCCAAAATTTCCATTCCAGTGAGTTTTTTTTTATACACATTAACTGGCCTGACCTGCTTTTTATGCATATACTTTACATGCCAGGCACGCTATCTGACCCATTTTCATTATCTTTGTTGTTGTCGTATTTCTTGTGTAATCAGATTAGTCGTGTGATGCACACGTGCTTAGTGTCATGAAACCTTATCGTTTGTATTACAAACAGGACAAATAAATGAGTACACACATCCACACACACACACACACACACACACACACACACACACTATAAGTTTTTACGTTTTCCACCAACGATTGTAGTAGACAGGACAGAATGACTGCATAATAGTGACAAAGTTACACAGCAGAGGTTATTCAAGATAAGTCAGACTGTACAATTACAGACCGAGATTGAAAGGGACACATTTACTGAAAGTTATTTAACTCTTTTCAGATTTGGTGTTTGACATTACTAGCCGACGTATGGGACAGTGAGCGTTCTAAAACAACGAGTACACAGGTACTGTCAATCTCCGACTTGAATAGAGGTGGGGTTGGGGGTAAAGAGAACACTAAAGCAGAATATGTCAAACGTAATGTGCTAGGTTAAAACATGACAAATTTGTGACATGCTGAAATTACGTTGAACTGCCTGACATAATGATATATTCCTATAGCTCAGATACTGTCCGGCAGCAAAATCAGCCTGTGGTTTCTAGTAATCTTGGAACGGATCCTAATGAGTCAGTCCCGCACCCAGCTTCAGTGTTTCTGCCACCAGCCCCTGTACATGTATATACCTGACAGGCAGGTCACCGGAGATTCTTTATGTTTACTGTGTTACATGGGTCATAACTTGCGAAAAATTAATGTACAAAATTAGTCGCTTACGAGCACTTCTTTTTCGCTCTGTTTCAAGCGAAACGATATTTTGGTACATTAAAAAAATCAATGGAATAACACGACAATATTCCAAAATTTCTGTTGAAAGAAATATATTAGCGTAATACAAATTTTTAACATAAATGAGTAGGAATCAGAATTACCTCCAGATCTTTCTGCAGCCAGTGGAACTGTCTAACAGGCTGCATGAATCCATAGTACAAGAAGAAGTAGTACTCCGTGTTGAAGGAGATGATGTGAGCTGGTCCCATGTTGAAACTGAAATCAAGATATGTATAGTGCTAAGAATATCATCAACTGCAGTTATACCTGTAGTGATGTTTTGAGGATGCAAAACATTGAAAAATTAAGGTCCTCTCCTGTTTTTGGACCAAAAATGCATGTGCGTATGTGTGTGCGTGTGCGTGCGTGCGTGTGTGTGTGTGTGTGTGTGTGTGTGTGGTGTGTGTGTGTGTGTGTGTGTGTGTGTGTGTGTTGGTGTGTTGTGTGTGTGGTGGTGTGTGAGAGAGAGAAGACAGATACAGAGAGAGAAAGAGAGAGGGAGAGACAGGGAGGGAGAGGGGGACAGAGAGAAAGAAAGAGATAGAGAGAGAGGAAAGGGGGGACAGAAAGAGAGAAAGAGGGAGGGGGAGAGAGAGAAGAGAGGAGAGAGAGAGAGAGAGAGAGAGAGAGAGAGAGAGAGAGAGAGAGAGAGAGAGAGAGAGAGAGAGAGCGACAGAGACAGAAATAAAGACAAAGACAGAGAGAACGGATGGCAGGAGGGAGAGTAAGAGTCCTGACCTGAAAAACATCTGGTCACTGAGCTCATCATTAGGCATGACAAAACGGTGCCTGTAGTTGGTGAAGTTACTGCAACAGAAAGCTTTCATTCAACACAGAGAACTGTTCAAAGAAGACAGACAAAACAGGAGAAAGGAAAACAAAGCATTCTGACAATCTCCTTTATACTTTTTTCCCCAGAAAACCCCAGGTCACTGTGAACTTGAAAAACTTCAGATGAAATACAATTTGACTTGAAGTGATGATTATGACAGACTGTCAGAGTAATAAAAATGGAATGTAAATATTGTCAGAAGTTCCTGAGAAAGTGCTGTCCACACACCTCCCTTAAGAAAAAGCTGATTTTAGACACTTTTGTGGTCCGTGTGACCCTGAACTTTTTCACCATGACTTTCAAGTTTACCGGTTAGGACTTTTTCAACGGTCTACAAGCGTTAAGTTGCTTAACACACATTCGGTACAAGTCCAACCAAAAACAGCTGAGAAGATTTTAGTTTAGATATTTTTACTACAGACGTACAAATAGGCAGACAGACAAACACCTCTCTCTTGTCAATGTGAAACAATCTCCTACCCACTTTTTTCACAGGAATAAAAAGAATTTTAAAAACAACTGAACGTACTTAGGAAACAACTTACAAAAACAATCACACAAACAAGCAAATCGTCAACCTATAAAATACATGGAAATTGAATGAGAGAAAGAGAGGAGAGAGAGAGAGAGAGAGGGAGGGAGAGAGAGAGAGAGAGAGAGAGAGAGAGAGAGAGGCAAAATTAATAGAGAGAGAGAGGGAAGGAGGGTGGGAGGCTGAGAGAGGTGAGGTTGGGTTGGATAGAAGGAATCAAATTACTCACAACTTCTCTTCGTGGTTGCCTGGGCAGGTCATGTAAGGGATGTTGGCAGCGATGGGTTCTATCTGTTTCATGAACTCATCCCTACTCTCCCATCATCCTGCACATGCAAGACATGCATGTTAGTAATCTTTTATGTTGACTTTTCTTTTTGATTTAATATTTCTTTTTGAAATAATACAATTTCTCTTTCTGTTTTATTCTTTTTGTCACAATGGATTTATTCTGTGAAAATCAGAATGCTCTTCCTTATTAGAGAGCATCAGTATAGTGTAACGACGTCCCTTCTCTCACCATCTCCTCCCCCCCCCGTGTTTCTTTCCCTCTGTATACGAATAGTTTTGTTAATCTATGTATATGCATGTTCTCCATAACTTTGCCAACATATTCTTTTATGTGTGGTATGTAATCGTCTCACTCGAAAGACTGTGGAGTGGAGTGAAAATATATATTCTTGTCCGATCAATGCGCGAATCCCGGCCCTCTGGCTTTTTCTCTTTCTCGGGTGGGCGCTTTTATGCATTAATCGCCCTATTATTGTACTTTCTGTACTTTTTCACCCATTTTCTACACCTTAATGATTACAGAAGCCGGCACAGGTTTTACAGTACGATAAGGATGATGGCAGTGAGGATGATAACACTGATGTTAGGGTGTTCCATCTAGGATTGATCTCATGAAGGGCTGTACTACACGCTTACTGTCATAACATAACTTAGTGTCAACCGGACCCGAGAGATACAAACAACTGCAGTGTTGGTAAAAATATTCACACATCCACGAAGTGGATGAGACTCGGCTGTGTGGTCCCAGTCTTACCAATGAGCCCATAGCATGCTCAACTCTGGCTTGGAGCCGAAAAATCTCAGCTACTCGTACTTTTGCTTTTATTCCTGGATGCAGACATTTGAATGTCATAAATTAAAAAGGAATGAGCGAAAAAGAATCCAATATTGCAAATACCATCTAAACATGACTATCTGTTGCAGATGTGAACAATGTAAACGTAATTTTAAATATTGTACACGTACTTGATTTGATGTTATGATTATGTAACTACTCATGCTACGCACTGTGTGAACATATTCATGTATGCGTGTATCTGTAATCAAAGGCATGTCTTTGTATTGTTAGATCTTGTGAATATATATTCATTTGTTTACGTGTGCGCCTATGCGCGTGATATTAGTACTTATTCTGTAAATGTGTAATGTGCAATTAGTTTGGACTAAATTGGAGATGCTGCTACACAAAATATATTGTTAAAATGAAAAAAACATGTTCTTCTTATGATGAAGATGATGATGATGATGATTATCATCATCATCATCATCGTCGTCATCATCATTGTCACTACCATCATTATCATCATCACTTCATCATCATCATCATCATTATTGTTATAATCATTAATATTATTATTATTATGGTTTTATTAAGATTATTATCATAAATGTTGAAGTCAGTTATAACACTCCCTGGAATGTACTGCATATTCTTGGGACTGTGGCGTTGATACTTGTGGGATATTGATCTTCACAGTTTACCAAAGCGTGCTGTTTGAGACTGAACTGATTATTGTCAGGAGTCATGACAATACCTTGTTTTTATGGTGTGTCATCTGATATGATGTTGTGCTATCACTTCTTTACAGGGAAAAATAGAACCGAAAAAAATCCCCACCCAACAGATAACAAAAACATTTTGAAAACAATACCAAAACTGATAAGATTACAAATGTACGCGACCCAAGTTATACCAGTCCCCGTGATGTAGTGGTTCGCGCAACAGACTACAAATTGGATGGTTGTGGGTTCGATTCCCTGTCAGTCCTCTTCAAAAATCATTGTGGGAAGTTTTGGCTCATCTACTTCACGGATGCGTCATTGAGGGTGTTGCTCAAATCTTCTGATGAACATCGCAGTTGTCTTTATCTCTTGGGCCTGCTTGACGCCAGGACACATTATGACATTAACTTGATTAAGCGTGCAGGGGAAGGTGAGCAACGAGAAAATCTCTCCGAGTGCAATGATTTAAAAAAAAGATGACCCAACTTAGAAAAACCAGGCTTTAGTTAAAAAAAAAAAAAAGAAAAAAGAAAAAAGTTTCATTTCTGAGTTTTTCCAACTCGTTTTAAAATTTCAAATGTATAAGGGAACATAAGAAAAAAGAAATAATATTTATCTGTTACAGTTTTCGTTTTAGACGCATTAAAATTCTTTAACTAGCATACATTTGACAAGGGAAGAAATAAGGTCATAATTTTTAAACTGTTTTTTAGGATTCTTACAGTTGTAAAGCTTAATGAAATTGAAAATGTACCGAAGACTTAGAATACAGAAAATTCTCCATCTTCATAATTTTGACCCTATCCAGTTAGTTTTGGTCGTAATTATGACTAGCTGACTGCGTCTTTAGTCGGGTTGTCCTATAATGCGTCACGTATCTTATACGACCTTGAAGGTCATGCAAACAATATGTGTCTCAGTTACCTTACAAGACCAGATTAAAGGTCAAGACGTACAGCCATATATCAACATTACCTTTTTCTTACATGTACGAATTTATATCATCTTCTGTTATCAATTGTTTGTTGGTGTTTGTTTCTTGTAAAGCTTAAAAAAAGTTAAAACACTTTAAAAAAAACCAAACTTAAAGGTCCTGACTGATATACAGTAATGATAGTAATGATAGAACACCGACCATGTTGAAGAAACTAAACAAAACAAAACCCAAACAACCGATGAGTAACAATTATGCAAAAATGTACAACACTGTAAAATGGAAAGTCTGGATAAAAACTTTAAAACTGAAACACTGCCTGTGTGTGTGTGTGTTTGTGTGTGTGTGTGTGTGTGTGTGTGTGTGTGTGTGTTTTGTGTGTGTGTGTGTGTGTGTGTGTGTGTGTGCGTGCGTGCGTGCGTGCGTACGTGCGTACGTGCGCGCGCGCGCGCGTACTAATTAATAAAAGTTGGCAAAATAATGGCATAAATCATGAAATCGTAGAATGCACAGTCTGATCTATTTCGTAAAACAAGGCTTTCAACCATTTGTATGAAAAATGAAAACATACGCTATAGAATATGCTACTAAATCTAATAACATAGGAGATGAAATAAATCAAACTCACGTTATTCAAATCATAGGCAAAGTCACCTGGAAAGAAAAACAATCATTATGAAGAGTGAGCTGTTTTCTTTTTATTTATTTAGAAAAAAAGAACACTCATGAAGAATTTGGCTGTTGTCCCGTCTGTCGACGGATTAATGTAATGAATACTAATGAAATACCCCCATATTCAAGTCACATATATGTACATACATACATACGTACATATATACATACATACCGACAGGCAGACAGAGACAGACAGACGGACCGACCGACAGACATGCACTGACACTGACCGACACACGCATTTATATCTGTAACGTAAAAGGCACACGCGCGCGCGCGCGCGCACACACACACACACACACGCGCGCGTTTTGATTAAAATATTAAAAAGTATGAGAAATCAGTGACTTACCAACATGGAGGGCGGCATCATACATGCCCTGCATGGTTTCCTGTTGCAGACGGGGCAATGACTGAGCGTTGACGTTGCCCAGATCACCATAAACTAGCAGACGAGGAGACCAGTTTTGCCCGCTCTTCATGGGTATGAACGAAAACAAGGCACTCCAGCCGGCTTCACTACTGCCACAACGATATTCTGTAGACATGATAGTACGCGACAGTAAAAGCCCAAACACTGTTTGAAACAGTAGATTATAATGGCGTCATAACCGACAATACATCCACAGACTTAGACAACAGTAAATCGGCAGGCTGCACAGACACATTCATTGGAAAATGTAAACAAGAAATTGTCACCGATTGGGCCCTAGCACTAGGCCTAGCAGGTAGACTGACAAATGCTGGTCCAGGGGAAGTAACTCTCTTTGTCGTTTGTCTTTAAAGCAGACGTCAGTCTAGATCTAAGATTCATTTATCTCAGTAATTGGTTTCATACCTTATAAGGTCTGTCACTCTACCTGTTAGAACACAAAACGACGGAAAAGTTGATGACACTGGACAAGAAAAATATGGTAGAGATGTGCACCATAATGAAAAGATTCGAAACTAGTCCAAGAAGATTCTAAAGCCAGTCACTCTTATACAGTGTTTAATGTTATCAGCGACCATGATGGTGAAGACTGCGTGTAGTACTCGTGTTACTAGTGTCAGTAGATCTAGCAAAGATCCAACGTTGGTAGATGTACTGGAATGTATCGGAGCTTGTGAAAAGTATCGGGACGTTTAGACATCAGGCGCCTGTTCGAGTTGTTAACCCACCGCAGCATCAAGGTTGCTTGGTTTCTAATGCACGAAGAACACATCACGAGCTGTGGAGAGACGGCGACAAGATGAAGGTGAGAAATTGTTCAAATTCAGATGTGTACGGTTTCGTTTTCTCAGATTTCTGATCATACATCTGACATCATCATTGCAATGTGTGCGTTCGCGTGCAGCTTCGCTTCTGCACTTATGGCATTCCACTATAGTAGCAGTTGTATGATATGTCAATAAGAATAAGAGTAAGATACGAATAGTTCATAACTGTATTAGTGTATAGCTATAGGGGGCAAAGTATTTTCTTGCAGTATTTGTATCTCGTATTCGTAGGCTACTGGAGAGGGGGTTGTTGCGTAAAGGAAAAAGAAAAGGTTCTCCTATAGCCTTGAACTTATTTAGGCCTGAGGAGATAGAGACCTCAAATTGTGCCAGGAGTACAAGCATATTGAATAAGAGCAGCGTATGTCTTTTTCTGCTTTACCTTCCGCGGCCTGAACGGGGCCAGATATCCATTTAAAGCTGAGTAAAGTAGAGGTAATATACACAGTTCGTTTCCTCATGCCAGATTCAAACCCGTGCAGTCGGACTGGAAGACGGAAGCTCTTCTTCATCTATGCTAGCCAAGGCCGGGATGCGCGATATACTGAGATCCTCTAAGAGCATTGTGAATCATATTACACTTTTTAGAACATTGTTGTCAGAATCTACGTGGTCTAAAATTGAAAGAGCCTATCTGTAACAATAGCCTATAATTGAAATAGCCTGTCTGTAACACTAAGATTAGTAAGAATGCTTCTAAGGGATAGAGACGTATTGTGCATTTGGCCCATCGAACAGTTCAAAGACCTGAATCTTAAATCGAGCAGGGCATTGGTCAGGGCAGTTTTTCTGTTTTTTTTGTTTGTTTTTATTTTAATTAGATGATAAAATCCAAGTCCCGTGTGGAAAATGCGCTCAACATATTTAAAAGAACCAGTGACAACCAAATTGTCTGTCGAATTAATTTAGAAAAATGTAATTGATACATTATAATATAATATATACACAAGCACACATACAGAAAAAGGAAGGGGATGAAAAAGGACAGTTTGTATCGCAATGACGCGGACTCCCCGGAGAGAGTAGTCGTTATGTCACGCAGACAGTTCGTTGTAACAATACAATACAATACAATACAATACGATACGATACGGTACGATATAGTACAGTGCGATGCAATGCAGTGCAGTGCCGTGCAATTCAGTATAATACGGACATTATAGTTTCAGTTTCTCAAGATAGCGTCTCAGCGTTGGGAATAGATTTGATATGCATTGATGCCATCGTGGAGAGATCGAAAATGATCGTGGCTAAGACAAGCCATAACCCTGCATATAATCTCCGTGCGCTGATAAGGTATGTACCCTACACTACACTAGACTACACCGGACTACACTACACTACACTACACTACACTACACTACACTACACTACACTACACTACACTACACTACACTACACTACACTACACTACACTACACGACAATACAATACAAATCATAGTACAGCATAACACATTAGTCTATGGCCACCAAGGAGCCTACTTACTATACTTTTGTCCCGGGGTCAGACCACTGACTTTCACCCTGTGTACGTACTGCAAACGACCGATTAGTCCTTCGTTTCTGTAGGACCGGCTGGAACCTTGGGAAGTCATGACGGTAGTAGAATGTTCAGCATAATACTGCACAGTCGACGTCTGGGTGTCACTCTCAGTGTTCCACACCACGTACATTTCCGTTGTCGGGTCCTCTGAAGTGGAATTTTAGAAATTTCATGACACGATTTTCTAAACATTATCCTCCCTCCAAACTCGTAACAGATTGGGGCTGGAGGAGGGCTTAGAAGGGAAATGGGTGTAGGAGCAGAGATAAGAGGGCTGTGTATCTGACTGCATGAATACATAGGAGCGTTCGAGCATTTTTATGTTTTTATTTGTATATCCGTGTGTGTGTGTGTGTGTGTGTGTGTGTGTGTGTGTGTGTGTGTGTGTGTGTGTGTGCGTGCGCGCGCGCACGCACATGCGTGCGTGTGTGCATACGTATATGTAGAACATAATAAATTCCCGCTGGCTTTATGCTAGAGGCCTTTTCCAGCACGAACTTGTCAAATCGGTAGCATGGAGTTGTAAGCCCATATAAATGTTGGTCTGTCTTTGACCACAGTGCTTTGCTTTCGTCAGCACAATATTTTTTTCCTTTCCACGCACACACACAGACACACACACACACACACACACACACACACAGACACACACACAGACACACACACACACACACACCCGATTTCCTTTACACATACACACACACACACACACACACACACACACACACACACACACACACACACACACTCACAGAGTGTCACAGTCACACACACACACACACATACACACACACACACACACACACACACACGCACACAAACACAGACACAGATAGACAGACAGACAGACAGACAGACAGACGGACAGACACACACACACACACACACACACACACACACACACACACACACACACACACACACACACACACACACACACACACACACAAGATTAAAACTGTGATCCCAAGTCAGGGTCGTAAGTAATCGGAAACCGCATCCTCGTACAAAACTCGTATTCACTCGTTTGTTGTTTTGATCCTGGTGGTAGTCCTTGATTATTTCGTCACTAAAAAGTATCCCTTAAAAACGCAGTGACGTAGTGATTAGCGCAACAGACTGGCGGCTGGAAGGTTGGAGGTTTGAATTCTATCAGTCATAATCATTGTGAG
>JAPXFY010000012.1:65477701-65485201 GCA_030674185.1 Monoplex corrugatus
GCGTAATTTCACGATTGCTTAACTATCTTCTTTTTCCTTTGACAAGAACTGAACTTTCATTCACCCTTTTCAAGACAGGACATATCACATCTGACACACTGAAAAGCCCACTGGTTTGCCTAGCCTTATCTCTGGCAGTCTGCCATCGCTGTGAGGGAGTACCTGGTCCTGTTCAGCGTTGGGGAAGGTAAAACAACAAGGGAGATGAGATGTGCACTGTCCTCGTACATGTACATTTACCGTTAGCCTAGCGAAAAGATGAGGTCTCTGCGACCTCACTCCAGTGCGACCTCAGGGTTAGGGATCGACCTTTATTATCGTTTACCTTTATCTCTTAGTCATTGAACAATTGGTTTGTCTCTTGTTTACAGCAGCGCGTATGGCGAGCGTGGTGTTTAGTTGAATGTTTTCCAGTAGTAAGAAGCACGACTGGGATTTTAACAAAACATGATCAACTTGCATTTATTTTTTTATGTTGCTGCTTTTGGTCTTCATTTAGAACAATCACGTCTGCATGTTGTGTACTTTAAGGACACCAGGTACAGAAACAGTAACACGGTACAAATGCAACTGACAGCAACAAAATATATTGACTACTCAGCAGAAGGCGCACTGTTATTGTGCCACTGAACTAGGGAGGATTAACAGATCATTCTTAAACTCATCAAATCATCACAACCATATGATTAATCGCACAAAACTCCCGTTTCCCCCTCCCCTGCATTCCTGCTCATCCCCCCCCCCCCCCCCCCCCGCTTAGAGCCTTAAGAGATAGAAACGTACAAATATACATGGGATTTTCCCATTCTACAGCTACCTAAGACTGACAGACCAATAAGTGCTGATATACAGTGATAAACATGACAACAAACAAAAGCATATATTACACACACATACACGCGCACACGTATGACACACACATACACACACACACACACACAGACATACACACACACACACACACACCACACAAACACACACACACATGCACGCCTATATATATTGCGAATAGTAAAGTTGCAATTCTAAGTCCCTTGTATATCTATCTATCTATCTATCTATCTATCTATCTATCTATCTATCTATCTATCTAATAATCTATCTATCTATCTACCTATCTCTCTCTCTCTCTCTCTCTCTCTCTGTAAACAGACTCACAAAACACCATTTATTTATTTATACGGCTTTATAATCAAAATGATCACAACTGACAGCTATCAAGCAGACCCCCTTGTTCTTGTTTTGTATTAACATCCCAGAGTGTTTACGTTTAGGGACTGATAAATCCCCAGACATGTAAAACGCTTCAATATTGATTAAAGGAGCCCCTAATACGGTTACATACATGTAAAACACGAACCATCGTTTCGACATATGGTCATGGTTTCTAAAGAAGAATACAACCAGAGCAGCTTGGCGATAAATAGGAATCCAGGCGATTAATTTGACATCAAACAGTTAGTCCCCGGCACTTATCCCCGGGGCCAGAAGGCAGCACTTTTCACGACTGGCATCGTGACTATTCCTTCAGGGTTGAAATAGAAGGAACGGCTCCTCTGCTGTGCAGAGTTATGTACAGAGCTATGCACGTTATAAAAATGATTTTCCTTTTTTCAGTTTCAGCCACAAAAACGAACAATAAGGAGCAGCATGCACGTTCCTGTTAGCCTGTTAGACATATATACAAGACGTATACTTTGTACGTTGTTTAGGGGTGAAAGCCCATAACGCACTCTGACTGGTTTTCTGTCTGAGCTGATCTGAATGTCTGACAGTGTGTTTAGTTTTGTTAAAAAAAAACAACAACAAAAAGCTGGCGTCCTATTTCTCTGCTTAATGTTGTATATACTTTAAGTTCGACATATATTTCAAACAAAATCAAAAAGGTTTTCCCAATACTTACCTATGAAGGTCAGACAGTTTTATGGCGAACAGATTTATAGGAGATACTATGAGATTAACATAGGATTTGATAAATTATTTAAATCTCCATAACAGACCAGGTAGTTATTTTGCATTGATTTTGAAAAAGCTTTTGATTCACTTGATTTGGGATTTATGTCCAGAGTTTTGAGCACCCGTGGGTTTGGATTTACTGTTTTCCAGTGGATTGAAACCTTCCATAGAAACAAAAAATCAAGTATTATTTGAAACGATCAGACTACAGAATGGCGTAACGTAGAAGGAGGGTGCAAGCAAGAATAGCAAAACATCTGTGGAGAACCAGACAGCAGAAGATGTTCCTTTAATGTGGCTTGATCATCCTGTTCAAACATGATGCTGTAACTGATTAGTTCAACAACGAGATGCCCTGTTCCATATAAAAGAAGAATGACCCGCAAGCAGAGAGTCTAGGACTATTCCAGTTATCTGCAAGAGAATCTGCGAGGAAGGCACGAGTTGCGAGACGCAGTCTAAGGGAGGTGACAACATCGTAGAGATTGTGCTGAAGTCATAAATTGATTCTCTCCCTTCCTTAGGAATGGCTTGAATGTGCGTTTAGATTGTCCCAAAACAGACCCCAAGGTCGCTGGGTTGTTAGATGGTCTGCCACACTCATTTTTCCCCTTAATATTTTACCTCTCCTAAATTTGAACAAATGAAGTATCCAGCCACGAGGCCACGCATAAATAGTATTGTGAACCAGCAAAGTCTTTTTCCAAAAGAGAAATTTAATGTTAACATTACGTTGTCACCAGCAGGCAAAATAAGTAAAACCTATCATGGCTTATAGGCCGTCAGTTTTGCACTATAGTTCAGATCATGGAATTTATAAATTTGTTTCTAATTTTACAAAAGCATCTCGTCTTCCTGTTGACAGAATGCAGATAAAGTTTTAGTTCTTTTTAAAAAAAAATTTCCAGTCTTACTCTGTAATGCCTGTTTCATCATCAAGTCCCCAACAAATCAACATCTCACTAGATTAAGTAGCCATTATATACACTGGCATGGTGTGATTATGCATTCCTTGTTTTAAAAGTTACATGGAATTCACAATAAAGTTGTTGCCGATTGAACCAAATCATCAAAGTGAATACTGTGAACTTCATAGTTATGTATTCACTATCTCTTTGCGAGTTAATTAAAGAAAAAACATACAATTATACATTGCATCGTTGTGAGTGTAATTTATCAGTAAGGCAAAACCGTCAACGATGGATCACATGCGATTAAAAACCTGCAATTTTGAATTATGAATCAGTTCGTGTTGTGTAGGCAAAAAAGCATGCCTATTTTGACATGGTCGTGCCTCGACCTTTACACTTTAGGACCGAAATGCGGAATGTCACAACCACCTACGGCGTGAAATAAGTATCAGGGGAAAGCAGTTTTTAGTCATGTCTCTACGCTGTTTACCGTGTTTCGTTTGTAGGAGGAATTGTTGCTGTCTTTTACGTTCATTTGTTTCTTTTGTGTTTATCGAAACAAGTGCCCCCCTGGGAACATTAAGAGCTCAGAGGAGGTGATTGGAGGATAAAAAACGAGGCGGATTAAGACGTTTCGGCTGAAGTTGGATGGTGTATGGTGTGAGAGGTCTCCATCTTGCGTTGGTGGCAAGGGTGCTATTACAGACTGCGTTTTCCTTCTGTTTGTTGATAAACATGTGACATAGCTTAACTCTTGTTGGGATTGTGGAATTTCTTTTTACACGTTTCTGTGTACTGATGTAAATAACCGTTTGCAAAATACATTTCTGTTGGGGACATCGAAACTTGTTTCTGTAAAAAATTTAAAGAATTGCTAATTCGGGTGTCAGACCGTCAAAATTAAGAAAGAGTCACTGAATAGAAAAGTCAGGCCATTATTCGTACGTGATTTCATCTCTTACATTTCATTTTTCCTTTTTATCAAAATTTCGGTGGACTGCGCGGGATTCTCTGTATGTTAATTTTATTGAAGTAAAAACAGTGGGCATCAGCCCTACACAGATACAGAGTGAGCAGCAGTCCTATGCAAATGAAAACAAGTGTAAAAAGAAGAGCTAAATAATGTAAATAAATACCGGTATAAGTAATCACAGACACACAAAATGCGCCACACACACACACACACACACACACACACACACACACACACACACACACACACACACACACACACACACACACACACACACACACACACACACACACACACAGAGATGAGAGAGAGAGAGAGAGAGAGAGAGAGAGAGAGAGAGAGAGAGAGAGAAACACACACACACACACACACACACACACACATGCATACAGAGATGGACTCACACAGGATACCCTTGACCCAGGTTGTCATTTCTCTCTCTATTTCTTTCTCTCTGTCAGTCTGTGTCTGTCTCTGTCTCTCTCTCTTAAACACACACCAACACACACACACACACACACACACACACACACACACACACACACACACACACACACACACACACACACACACACACACACACACCATACACATACAGAGTGGACGTTGAGCTTAAGTACACTCAGCCTGTTAAACGTGCGACCCGTGACCCAAGTTGTCATCCTCCCTCCAACCGAGTAGCTCGTCCTGGTCAGGAACTCGACTGCTTTGAAAAAAGT
Source organism: Monoplex corrugatus (assembly GCA_030674185.1). NCBI lineage: Eukaryota > Metazoa > Mollusca > Gastropoda > Littorinimorpha > Ranellidae > Monoplex > Monoplex corrugatus. Next base: position 65,482,261 of record JAPXFY010000012.1, read on the forward strand.
TGTTCCATCCAGGGATGCCATGTTAACATCACTTTCTCACGTCGTTAAACCTGCCAGCCGAGGCGGTGGTGTATCGAAGTGTAGCACTTGGAGCCAGCCGTGAGAGGTTTGGGAGAGAGATGGGGACCAGTGTTTCCATCCATCTTACAAGTAGGATGCAGCTGCCAGAGAACAAAAGTATTACCCATATCCATATCCAGAGTCCCCTACACCATAGAACTCTAGTTTGCGTCAGGCAGTGTGCATTTCCCTTCGTTTTTCTTGACAAAACCGTGTCACGTGGGGCTCGTTCTCAAGACAATGTTTAGGCAAAAGGTACAGGGGCCCTTTTACCTGGAGATCTTTCTTGAACCAGTAGATCTGACGGACAGGGTAGTACCCGTTCAAATAAGGATAGAAGTACATGTAGTACTCTGTGCTGAACGAGATGATATGTGCTGGTCCCATGATATTGCTTAATCCCGACAATGATAATAACGATGAAATTAATGATGTTAGTAATGATAATGATGATGATAACAACAACAACACCATCAACAAAAACAATACAACAACAAACAACAACAACAACATTAACAATAATAACAATAGTGATGATGATGATGGTGATCATAATAATAACCCATTGTTGATAAAATTGAAAAACTAATACTAATACTAATATTCTTATCAGTATTAATACAAATACTAATACTAATGTTAATAAGCTAAAACACTTAAAACACAATTAACCAACTATAGAATACGTGCTTTGAATTTGTGAAGGATGAAGAAATGTATGAGTGCGCATGTATGTGTGCCAGTGTATGTGTGTTTGCGCGCGCGTCTGCGTGCATGTTCTGCCACGCGTGCATAAGTAGTTGGTTGGTGGGTGTTTATATTAAGTGAACATTCCGCTGTTCGTCTCGATATTCTTGTTATTGATGTAAAATAGCCTGGGGCACCGTCAATTCGGTGAAGTGGCATTAAGTAAGATTACTTCACTTGGCTGTCATCATTATTGATCATTACTATTGCATGTTTGCTTTTTGAAGCAACGGATCACATTGAAAAAAAAAATTCAACGGGAATTTTTTTCTGAAATTTTTTTCACTCGTCTGCTCAGCGTGTAAGCTTCAAGTGTAAGCTCTGTGGTTTTGCCAAGGTATTTTGTGGAATCATTGGGGAATAAAGAATTATGCACCATTGCACGATCGGAAAGACGAACATCCTCTCCCCTATCACACACACACACACACACACACACACACACACACACACACACACACACACACACACACACACACACACACACACAACACACACACACACACACATACACATACACAACACACGAGCGCGCGCGCGCGCGCCACACACACACACACACACAGACACACACTTATTCACTCAAACATACCACCACCACCACTACCACTACTAACACCACCACCACTTCATTGCAACACTGACGCAGAAGGACTGTTCTTGAGTACATCAACGTTTCAGCAAGACAAACTACGTGCGTACCTGCTGTCCCTTGATACCACATTTTGTTCAGGAATAATTTCAAAACCAACAGCACATAAATAAATGATTATGTACTGAGCCGCAGCCACGCAACGACTGCTTCATTTCTGGGCCTGGCGGTGATGATCATGTTCAGGGCTTCGAGTTTCGATCGGGAAATCTAGGTTCAGTTGTTCGAAAGTCGCTATAAAAAGCAACAAACAAACAAACAAACAAACAAACAAACAAACAAACAAACAAACACACAACAAACAAAATGTTTTTCGATATATCGTGAATTTTTCTTCAGGGGGACATCAAAGTACACAAGCCTTCCTCCATCTACAACCAGAATCTGCCTCTATTGTAAGTCCATGCGGAATTCTATTATTATATCTCATCGTAGGATTGAAACAAAGCAACACAACACAAAGCAAACACGAACTAAACACATTTGCACAAGTGTAAATAATACATTAAACGATACAGCCTAAAAAAAAAAAAAAAGCAGCAACAAAAAGTACACCCTCTCAAAAAGAAAACAAAACAAAACAACAACAACAAGAAAGAAACACTACCAACAACAGCAGAAAACAACAACAAAAACAACAACAAAAAACAACAACAATAAAAGCAAACCAAACTAAAAACATAAAAACAAACAAACAAACAAAAAACAAAAATAACAACAAACAAATCCCAAAGATAGGCCTAAAAGTGAAAAATGCAAAAGGGCTACTGAGCGTGTCAAACGTAATCAGTAGGAAGAAACTCTGGTGAGAGCCGGACAACAGATCGTCTTCAGAGGATAAGCCCCCGTAATCTTGACCGTGCTGAGTCCAGACCATGACCCCTGGAAAGGCCCTCTGCTGTAGCATTCTAATTTTAATAGAATAAAAAAAGGTAACATCTAAACAAAAAGCAGTTTTTTTTAGTAAGTTTTATAGATGGCTGGATCACTAAAATAAACTAAAATAAATGAATAGCCATCCGAGTAGAATAGAACAAAAGCAACTAAAATGAAAGACCGAGAGAGAGAGAGAGAGAGAGAGAGAGAGAGAGAGAGAGAGAGAGAGAGAGAGAGAGAGAGAGAGAGAGTTTTGCCCTTCTCAGTAAATTTGGATTTCGGGCTTTTTGACTTAATATCTGATTATGATTCCCTTCTCCTATCCTTTTCTTCCATCTGTCTCTTCTTCCATCAATCAATTTTTTAATATAAACTTGTTTCGTCATTATTCAATGATCATATTTAGTTTTCAAATATTAGCAAGAATTGGGAAGATGAGGTGCTCTTTCTAGCAATGCTGATACAGAGAGCGTAATACTAGTAATATCTAATAAGTATATTTATATGTAAGAGTCTAAGACTGAAAAAAATAGAGAAAGAAAGAAGCTCCAGAAAACAAGTCCCAAAAAAGTGAAATGTGATAACGAGAGAGAGAGAGAGAGAGAG
>JAPXFY010000012.1:65492701-65527701 GCA_030674185.1 Monoplex corrugatus
AAATGAAGTTATCTTTACCTTGTAGACAAACTACGTACATATTGTAAAAAATGGAGCACTTGAACATATTGAGAACAACCTGCCAAATGGAAATATGTGATCACAATTTTATTTTGGTGAAAGAAAGAAGAAAAGAAAAACAGAGGGGAAAAAAAAAAAGAAAAGAAAAGTAAAGAAAAGTTTAATTCGACCTAAAGACATAAGAAACGCCTTGCGATATGCAAATACTAAGCCCAGCCAGAAACTTTCTATTTAAATTGATAAGTGAAGTAAGAAAATATGTCAATACCTAACAGTGGAAAATGTATTCTAGTGTTATGTTACTTTAATTATTGATGCGTTTGACGGTTTCACAGGAATGTACTCAAAGCGAATTGAAAAGCGTTATGCACTTTCGCGGGTTGGCTTGCTCATTTGATGGACGACCCAAGCAGCGCATGTGGAATTGTCTGAATGCATTCAATCCACCTCGAACTAACTCCGAATTATAAGCTATAGTAGTTTAAATTCTTGGAAAACGATTCACATTACTTACTGTACCAAATTTGTATTTGTAGGTGGTATTTTGCTGTAGTCTGGAATTTGTTTCTGGTTGAAAAAAGGAATATACATGTACACGTGTGAGCGTGCGCTAGTGTATGTATTTTGTGTTTGTGTTTTCTCAGAACAACTGTCAATAATTGTCATTGTTGAAGAACGTCGTATGCCAGTGAGACGTACCAGAACGATTAGAGTTTGGTCCTCTGTGCCTTGTCTCCACAGCGATACTGTATTTGCTTGCTTGTGCTGTTTCTTATACTTGCCCCCCACCCTTTCTTTTTTTGACAGTTGGGCACTCGATAAAGCTTCAGTTAAAATGAAAAACACAAAGATCAAGATCACTCGGACCAAAAATGGTTTTTAGCTAATAACGTCTACTGTTGGAAAATAAGATATTATTTATCATTTAACATTATTTTATCTCTCATTCAGTCTCATTATCTCATTCTCTCTCTCTCTCAATCCCTCTCTTTCTCTCTCTCTCTCTCTCTCTGTCTCTGTCTCTCTGTCTCTCTCTCTGACTCCTCAAACATGCTGTGTTTCCCACAAGAATAAGTTAAGTCAACTTCTCTCGATAAAAAATAAAGAAGAGATAAGAAATATACCATTATTTCTATGCAAGTCTCTCAAAAGGATAACATATATTTCATAGATACCCATGAATTTTTTAATTATCTTTTTTGTATGTTGTTTTTATGTGAATGTTCCAAAGTTCTGATAAGTAGCATCAACAAGACTTTTTTTTCAAACTGTTGTTGAACCTTGTTTTTGTATTTCTCACCCCTTTATGAGGGACAATGGCCTAAATGAATAAATCATCTGAAGTCTGAAGTTTGAACTCTCTCTCTGTCTCTGTCTCTCAGTCTCTGTCGCTCTCTTTCTCTCCCTCCCTCCCCCTTCTGTCTCTCTGTCTCTCTTCCTCGTCTTCACTCTTGTGTAGTGTTTATGGCATGATCGCGGGTAACATATCTTCGTTCCCCCCCCCCCCCCCACCCCACTCCCCTATCTGTCTGCGCGTGCCGCTAACGTTCGTGATGTTGGGTATCGAATTATTACATGACGGGCAAAAACAGCACCAGAATAAGATCTGTCAGATGTTCCCCTATTTTTTCCTGTAACACTTGCTCTTTTATTGAATTGTATTATATTTTAGAATGTCGTCACACGTTTTTGGAGCTAGCGTGTATTTATTTCTTTTGTTGTTTATTTCATTAGCGTCAGAGCCACAGAATCAAACTTATGCATCAGAATACACTACCTGAATTACATATAAGTTATAACACAGGAACATTGTCATGTTAAAAAAATTTCTTTTTGTGTGGAGATGAGGGGAAGGCACGTTTTAAAGATGAGAAAACACCAGACCCAGAGAGACAGACACAGATGCACACATCCAGACTACACGTCACACTATAGACTCATAATTCTGTACTACGCATGTACGCGCTGGAACACATACACACACACACACACACACACACATACACACACACACACACACACACACACACACACACCCACACACCCACACACCCTCTCAAATCAAACTGGGCATTTATGGAAATGAAAAATTGACACAGGAACCGACATCCCATATGCACCTCTTTCTAAGGACAAAAAGGCTAAAGTGTGTCTTCTACCAACCATTCTGAAGATCGAGATATTCTCAATCATTGGCAACAGAGGTGTTTTGGAAGCATTTTTATTAATATTGTTAGTTTATTGTTTTATTATATAAGATCATTTATTAATATTAACATCATTGTTACTATCATCATCGTCATCACCATCGTTATCATCATACAATCATTATCACCATCATCATCTTCTTTCTTCTCGTTTGTTTTACTAAACTTTCAACAGACAGGCTTTTGAGATGTACCGTTAAAAAGAAAACAAAAGAAAACCAGACTGAACAACAATACCAACAGCAATAAAAACAACAGTAGCAGCAACAGCAACAACAGAAAACAGAGTTATTTTGTTTCATTGTTTGTAACAGTCAAGAGGTGTTAACGCGTGTGAACATTTTCTTCAGTTCAAAATAAACATCAGGGAAGTTGGATGTAAGTCTTGTGAATTTATTTCTTTTTTGCCTTTTGTATACTCTTGACGAAGGTCGATGTGCTAGTCAACCCCCTTGCACCAACCTCTTTGGCTGGAAAACTAAATTTGCTCAGGTGTCTGGCTAGACTGGCATCCTTTTCCGTCTTAAAGATATGGCTTCCTCCATTCTACTTTCATACAGTACAGTGAGTTCGATCATAATCATTTGTTTCGATGAATGGGAGTGGAGAACTTTGTTCGATCTCATGCCACTCTCGCTGATAGCTTCTGTTTTTTTTTAATTGTGGAAGATCATGCTGCGCGTTCCCAGTCCTCCCCTCCATCCAGCAGACCCCGCTTTCATGCTTCAGGACACAGTTTGCTATCTCCTGTCGTGTAGAAGGTTGTTGGAGTTTCTGATGGCACGTTTTATCCCCTGGCAGTGCTGATCGCATGTGCGATCTCCTGAAGCACTTGACTGTGCCACGATGTTTACTTTCCTCGTGTCAGCGCTACCTTGCGTAAATTCAGGACATGTTTTATTGTTTGTGTTGACAGAGCGAGCACTGTCATCTGATTTTCCCCATTTTACCAGATCAGTACATGAGGGCAAGAGATCATAAACAAATGTGAGGATGAAACCGATTCTAATGTCATTCCAGTTGAGACTTCTTTGGAGTGCATTTTCCAACGTCGTCCATTGCCCATGCCGGCCTTGTGGGACTGTCTTCTGGATTCTTTTGGCATCTTCTTATTTCTTCATCTCTTGTACCATCATATTTCTTTTTGCCATTCCGTTGGCCTTTGACCACCATTCCACTCTTGTTGATTCCAGTTTCTACCTATTGGTCTGCGTAAGCCCTGTCATTTTTCTGATCGTAAATCTTTCCTTTACTGCACCCACTGCCTCCCGACTTCTTCCTGATCCCATTGGGCTGGCTTGAATTCACAGCCTTATCTGCTGAGACGTCAAGCATCCGAAGAAGCTTGAACTTTCCCACCTTGTACTCCTCGGTAATGGATTTAACGGGTAGCTCCAGCATTGCCTGGCGACAGTGTAGTGCAGTGTTAATGAGACCCCGTAGGACACCACGCCGTTTCCTCCTGTATTTGCTGATTTTCGCCTCCTTTGATTCCACTGTGCTAGTGGAGATATCGTGTATCAACAGAGGTGAGAGAAGCTTGGGAATCAGCATGAACTACGGGGTTCTGACTCTGTATTTGCCAAGAAGACCACGCTGGTCTATTATTTTTCGGCTTTCTTCCGGCATTTGCTTGGTTTCCTTACCCCTTCATGTATCTTCTAGGGAGTCATCATACAACTTTCCGAGGCGTTAGACTGGTTCTTCTGTCACTGTTGGAATGGTTTGATTGGGCGTCAGTAAACGTCACTGTTTCGGCTACTTTACCTGATGACAAAAACATTGTAATCTGTATGTGCATCAAACAGGCGGGATACAAATGCTGTCCTGTGCATGCTTTTTAACCAACCAACCAACAACCAACCAACCAACCACAACCAACCAACCAACCAACCAACCAACCAACCAACCAACCAACCAGCCACCAACTAACCAACCAACCAACCAACCAACCAACCAACCAACCAACCAACCAACACAAAACAGCAAAACAAAAAACAAAACAAAACAAAACAAAACAAAACAAACAAAATGGTATGATTATAGGCCAGTATAAACGAATGATCCCAACACAAAGTGAGGTCTGAAAATGTGTTTATCATTCTGGCCAAACATCACATTCGTAAACTCTTCAGCCACAACAATAGTCTTAGCTCATTCCACGCCAAACGTGTTTGAATCCGTTTAATAATCCTGTCACAGAACAGAAAGCTGCAAAAATGTTGAAGGGATGGAATTTATAAATCTATTGCTATTCCAATGATTGAAAAATATTATTTGAAGCTTTGCTTTGACGACTGGCAGATGATTAAACTACTTTGAGCCTCTTCATCCACGCAGCTTATAAAAATAAAGTTAAATCTGGATTTTAGACATACATCAGTCTTTAGAGTATCTAAGCTTTCAGGATATTTTTTTCATCAATGTTTTAGGGTGTTTTCTAGGGATGTATTAGTGGTGTTTTAATGTATTTTCGAAGATTAATAAGGATTCAGTAATTTTGGTTTTCCAAATTAGATGCACGAACAGGGCTTATCCTTCACAACTGCAACAGAAACATTTCTCTCTCTCTCTCTCTCTCTCTCTCCCTCTCTCCTCCCTCCCTCTCACACTCCGTGTGCGTGTATGTGTGTGTGTGTGTGTGTGTGTGTGTGTGTGTGTGTGTGTGTGTGTGTGTGTGTGTGTGTGTGTGTGTGTGTGAGTGAGTGTGTGTGTGAGTGTGTGTGTGTGTGTGTGTGTGTGTGTTTGTTTGAGTGAGAAAGTGTTCGTGTATGTGTGTATGTGTGTGTGTGTGCGTATATGTGCGTGCACGTGAGTGTGTTCATGTGTGCGCGCATGCACAAGACTTCTCATTTTTATTCCATAAAACAAACTGGCACAGTATCAATTTTCTGTTTATTTTTCCTGTTCCCTCCCCCCCCCTCAACCTTTGATGGGTAAACTTGTGAAAAACCTGTGGAAATCCTGAACTGATCTGGAGTGATCAACACACGAGGAGAAAGTTGTCCCTGGACATTCCATGATTACAGAAAACGTCACTTCTCTGTGACCCCCGAGAGACACAGCCGACAATTTCAACGTGAAGGAGACGACAGCGAACCTAACTCTGTTGAGCTGTTCCCGTTAGGATGTCTGCCTTGCTGCCCTACAAACAGTCAAGCAAGCGGTGTGCTTTCTTAGTTTGCCCCCGTGTGAAGAGAGAGGTGTGTGTCTGACTGTCTAACAAAGATGCCAGAAAACGAGATTGCTTGTTGCCAGATTGTGAAAAATGCGCTGGTAAGTCATGCACATTGTGAGCTTAATGCACCGGTAGTCATGCTCATTGTGAGCTTAATGCACTGGTAGTCATGTTCACTGTGAGCTCAATGCACTGGTAGTCATTTTCATTGTGAGCTTAATGCACTGGTAGTCATGCTCATTGTGAGCTTAATGCACTGGTAGTCATGCTCATTGTGAGCTTAATGCACTGGTAGTCAAGCTCATTGTGAGCTTAATGCACTGGTAGTCAAGCTCATTGTGAGCTGAATGCGCTGGTAGTCATGCACATTGTGAGCTGAATGCTCTGGTAGTCATGCTCATTGTTAGCTGAATGCGCTGGTAGTCATGCTCATTGTGAGCTTAATGCGCTGGTAGTCATGCACATTGTGAACTTAACGCGCTGGTAGTCATGCCCAGAGTGAGCTTAATGCGCTGGTAGTCATGCTCAGTGTGAGTTTAATGCGCTGGTAGTCATGCTCATTGTGAGCTTAATGTGCTGGTAGTCATGCACATTGTGGGCTTAGTCTTATTGGCATTCACGGCTGTTTGGGTGTTCGGAGCTTGTTCAAGACAGATTCCATATGCGCTTCACCCAAATCTGCCAGCAGTTATCTGGTAGACTATCTGAGCCTACGCAAACCCCCATATGCGCTGGCAAGGTCTTGAGGGATTGAAGTCGAGATATCAGATCTTGAATCCACAGCTCCATCTGAACCAAACAACCCACTAAAATCAGCTTACTTTCGATATGAATGATACTGGCGTACCTTTTATCAGCTCCTGCCATCGTACCATAGACCTAGCTATGTTTAGAAATGAACTGGTTACATGGTCAGTCAGTCTCTGCAGGGGTGAGCACCATTTGAGAATAGAGTAAAAAATTTGGTCATGGAGACCAGAAACAGAGCGGTAATGGTTTCTGAGCAGTGGGTATTCACTGACTTTGTATGCTGTCTAGAATGACACAAACAGGATTTGTTTCCAGTGTCTGAGCAAGTGATAGTCATCCTTTGTGGTTTGTGACCACGTCACCTTGATATGCAGTTTCTTTTCTCGAAAACTGGCATGAGATAGGTGTAGAAAACATTGATACGTGTACTTTTCATGATGGTCTGCATACTATGATGCGTTGGAATGATTTCTTGATAAATTAGCGCGACTGATTCCTCACTGTACTGTACTTTGTAATATCTGTATGAGTAGAAATATGTATTTCTTCTGTCGATAACTCTGTGTGTGTGTTTGTGTGTATTTGTGTGTGTGTGTGTGTGTGTGTGTGTGTGTGTGTGTTTGTGTTTTGTGAGTGTGTGTGTGTGTGTGTGTGTGTGTGTGTGTGTGTGTGTGTGTGTGTGTGTGTGTATGTGTATGCATGTATGTGTGTATGTGTATGTATGTATACATATGTATGTATGTACAATGTATGTATGTATGTATGTATGTATGTATGTACGTATGTATGTGTGTATGTATGTATGTGTGCGTGTGTGTGCGTATGCATGCTTATTCAATCGTTTGTATGGGCATGCATGTGTATGTGTTTGTGTACAAAAGTTCACCCAGCCTTTTACCCTGTAAAACAAACTGGCACAGTGCCGATTTTCTTTGTGCATTTTCCTGTCGCCCAAACCCTCAACCTTTGTTGTGTAAACTTGTGAAAACCTGTGGAAATCCTGAAGTGATCTGGAGTGATCAACAGACGAGGAGAAAGTTGTCCCTGGACATTCCATGATTACAGAAAACGTCACTTCCCTGTGACCTCCGAGAGACACAGCCGACAATATCAGCGTGAAGCAGAAGACAGTAAATCTAACGCCATTCAGCTGTCCGCGTCTGGTTGTCTGCCTGCTGCCATGAACACTGTCAAACAAACAGTCAAGCAGTCTGTGTTATAATCTCCTTTATCAATCTGTCGAGAGTGTTTCATATCGACCAGAGGTGTGTGTGTGTGTGTGTGTGTGTGTGTGTGTGTGTGTGTGTGTGTGTGTGTGTGTGTGTGTGTGTGTGTGTGTGTGTGTGTGTGTGTGTGTGTGAACGTGCCTGTGTAGTAGGTAGGGGACAATTCCGGGTAGTAGAAAGGGGACTATGTGTAATTTGGAGACGTCCCCAAAATACACAAAATTAAAATTGGCTCAAAATCACAAAATAAGCCTGAAATGATATACCGTTGCGTATAAAATGCAAATTACGTAATTAAAAAAAAGTCCCCTAATTACTACATATTATGCTTGCAGTAATTTGGGGACGTCCCTTTGTTACTACATCCCACTGACCCTGTTCTCACACAGATTGAGTCACACAGCTTTTCAGTCTTAGTCGGTTTAAAAGTGTATGTCTTTGGCTTCTTTGCTGTCTGTTCTTTTCTTTATGGTTTTCTGTCTATTGTTATTGCTGTATAAGTGCTGATGGTGTTATTGTTGTTATTTTACCATCTTCCTTTTAAAGAAAATAACGGATTTTGTTGTCTAGCACTGTCATTAATAGATTTATTGACTGAAAACTTAACATTTGTGTTGATTAATTTCATGGTGTTTTGTTCTAATAGTTTAAGACACTTAATTTTTAAAAATTAAATGCTGTCTGTACGGCTTGATTTCAATTGTTAATTTATCTATTTGTTTATTTATTTATTTGTTGTTTTGTATGTATGTTTATTTGTTTGTTTGTTTGTTTACGTGTTTATGTATTCATTTATTTGTTTATTGTATCCATCCGCCAGAGTGACTCCATAAGTGCTTCACCACAGACCTACCTAACATCACACAGACATGTAATTAGCCTTGTCGGACTGTTAAGGGCACTTGAGATATACTGCTCCGACTTTGGAGTTTGTTCATGAGGGATTTGTTGCACTCTGACAATCCCTTATGCGCTCCACCAAATCTGCCATGTGCTGTCTGACAGACTATCTAAGCCTGCGTAGAACTGTATGCGCTGACAAGGTCTTGAAATAGTTACAATATTTTTATTTATAGTAGTTAGTTACAATATTTATATAGCGCAAAATCTTGATAAAATCAAATCTAAGCGCTGAGAGGGGGGGGGGGAGGGGTTGGAGGACAGCACCTATGAGACACTTGACTGACAGCGCCAGAATCATTAAAACATAAAGATGGACAGTGAACTCGCCAGGTTTTTTTATGTTGCTGGCTGGAACTGGACTCGAGACATCAGACCTTGAGATCCAGGATTCAGATCCAACAGCCAGCCAGCCTGCTTAAAAATGAGAGACAGAAAATGCACCCTAAACTACACTCACACACACGCACGCACATACGCACACGCACACACATGCACGTGCACACACACATGCATGCACAGACGCACACACACGCACGCACGCACACACACGCGCACACACTCACGCACACACACACACGTACGCGCGTACACGCACGCACGCACATATGCACGCACACATGCACACACACGCACGCACACACACACACACACGCACGCACGCACACACGCACTTGATGCCGAATCCTTCACGTACACAAATCCTGGTGTGGTAGCAAGATCGGCACAACAATACCGATGTAAAAGAAACAAAACAACAGAGAAAGAGCCAACCTACACGACCTTAAAGGCCTGTTGGTTACCTTCGCGTCCATTTTCATAGAGAACAAATATCTACATTGGAGGCCAACCCATGGAGATTAGACAGAGTGTTTACTTCTCCGAGATGGAGGTAGACTGCTATATTGAAATATACACTTGCTCCTCCTTGCGCTCCTCTGTTTGGTTCAGCCCTACCGGGGAAATGGGAGGGACATATGAGGGACGATTCCAATCGTGGGTTTCATTCCACTGATTCCCACCAAAGTTCTCTCCAATTGGTTCCTCCCGAATTCCCCCTCCCCATTAAATTTTGTTTCCCCCACCCTGAGTCCGGCCCTTTGGATCTCTCCCAAATCTCCACCCCACCGCCGTTCCCCCTGAAGTTCTTTTCCATTTATACCCTTCCCAACAGCTTCCAATTTTCTCTGAGAGTCCCTCCTCAAATTTCCTCTCAGTGCTCCCACTCCCCAAGATCTAACCCACAGTTCCTTGTCTTAAGTTAACCCCCTCCCCCGCCCGACTCCCCTTCATTGGTTATCTTCTCCTGAAGTTCCCTTTCCCAAGTTCCCTTGTCGAAAAATTCCTGCAATGTTCCCTGCCCTTGCTCTCCTTGCCCTGTAATTCCTTCCCCTTGGTTCTCCTTGAAGTTCCTTCCAACTTATCCTCTCTTTCCACCCCAAAATTACATCTCATTTATCCTCCTGGTTCTCTCCCAAATTTCCACCCCATGGTTCTCCTCCCAAATTCAGCTCACTCCCCCCCCCCCCCCCCCCCCCCCCCCGACAGACTACCGTCGTTTTCGTTCCTCTTAAAATCCTTTCCTCTTGGTGCACTTCCTTCCTATTTTGTACTCTACCTTTTACTTCCTTTATTACCTCCCCCTAGAGTTCCCTCCCATCGTGTCCTCCACCCTGAGTTCCTCCCTTTTGTTTTCCTTACTCAGAATTCCCTTCCTTTGGTGCTCTCTGAAGTGTCCACTCCAAAGTTATAGTTTGCCTTTCTCGGTTACTTCCTGAAGTTCCCATCTATTTGTAACACTCTCAAAAAAAAACAAAAAACCTTTACCCCATTATTCCTTCTCATTTGGATATTTCCTCCCCTTCCCTGAAGTTCCCTGGAAGAGCCTTTGCCTTATCCTCCCTGCCTGACGTTCTCTCCCCTTGTTTCCCCTTGAATTTCCCTCTCACTTGTCCCCCTCCTACTCCATTGCTTCTCCCAGACTTCCGTCCGCCAACTTCCCTCCAAGTTCCCTCTTTTTTTTTCCCTTTTAACCGCCACACCCTTTGTCTCCATTCCCAGAGTTTTGACTTTTGTTCCCCCACCCAAATGTCCCTTCATTTGTTTCACCCTATTTAGAGTTTCCTCCCTCTGTTTACCTCCACCCAGAGTTCCCTCCTTCTGTTCTGTCACCCAGAGTTCCCTTGCTCTGTTCCCTTCCTCCACCTGGAGTTCCCTCCCTCTGTTTTCCTCTTCAACAAGAGTTCCTTTCCTTTATTTTCCTCCTCAACCAGAGTTCCCTCCCACTTATTCATCTCCACCCGGAGTTCCCTCATTTTCTCTCCCTCCCCCCCCCCCCCCCAACTGAAGGACCTTCTTCTGTTCACCCCCACCCCACCCGGAGTTCCCTCTGTCTGTTCCCCCCACCACACCACACCTAGAGTTCCCTCTTTGTTTCCCACCACCCAGAGTTCCCTCATTCTATTTCTCCCACCCAAATTCCTCCCTCTGTTCACCTCACCCGGAGTTCCCTTCCTCTATTTCCCTCTACCCAGAGTTCCCCTACCTCTTCCCCCCATCCAGAGTTCCCTCCCTCTGTTCTCAATCCCCCATCCAGAGTTTCTTTCTACTGTTCCCCCCATCCAGAGTTCCCTCCCTCTTTTCTCCACTCCCCATCCAGAGTTCCCTCCCTCTTTTCTCCACTCCCCATCCAGAGCTCTCGGGGTTGTGACCTGTGGATTTATAGTGTGGCAGCACTTCACGAGCTCTGTTGTCAAATCATTTATACAGTGTCTGCATAGTGATTTGCGGCTCTATATTGATTGTCGAGTGTTGTTAGACACCATGCCATCAGCAGCGCTGGAGTTTAGGGCAGCTTGTGGCTGCTTTCTTTCTGTTTACCAGTATTTTATGTTTAAACGTTCACTTTCAAAATTGCGGAGGCCGGGACTCCAGGTGAAAACGTTGAAGGACGGTCCTGTCTGTGGGTTACTCCTGTCAGTTTTGTTCTGGGGAAATTTGTTGGCTCGTTGCGGTGATGTGGAGGCGAACCCGGGACCAGATAAACGCAATATGCGTCAATATACAATTAATTCCGTCATCAGCTTCTCCACGTGGCTCTGACAACAAGGATCCCTCTCTGATGGACCTGATGTCCATGCTTACCATTTTAAACTCCAAAGTTGATGACCTCAGAAATGATTTCAAAAGTGTACGGGAAGAATTGGCCACGTTGCACGGGGAGACAAATGCCATCAAGGAAGAACAGGAGTCTCTGCGTAAAGAAAACGCTGAACTCAAGGAGCAGAATATGAATTTGGAGAAGCAAATCGACGACTTGGAAGGCCGCTCTAAGCGGAACAATTTGATCTTCTACGGTCTGACGCGGAGGGAGAACGAGACCAGCGAGGACTGTGAGGGTATGCTGCGAGACCTCCTCATCGACAAGCTGGACATCGCTGGGGAGATGGAGTTCGACCGAGTCCATCGACTGAATTCGAGACCTGACTCCCCTGTCATCGCCAGATGTACCTTCTACAAGCTCAAGGTACAGATCCTAAAGGAAAAGAAAAAGTTAAGGGGTACAAATATTTTCATTGGGGAGGACTTTTCAAAAGGCGTGAGGGAACTAAGAAGAAAACTAACACCACATTTGAAGAAGGCAAGGCAAGATGGCAGTAGGGCAGTGCTTATGTACAATTATTTACTGGTTGACGGGAAGAAATTCACTGTCAACAATCAGGACGAACTGATTGCATGTAAATAGGAAACGGCCCGCCCATTTTTTGTATACCAGGAGAAGAAATTGATGTGGGAGTAGGTCCAAGAGCTTCAGAGACACCTGTTAAGCTTTGAGAGGGTCAGTGCAGAGATCAGGAGCAACTCGCGCGTGATTTTAGTGCCAGTGTCAAAGCCAGTAGTGAACTCGCTGCTGAGGGCGGTTGTCTTCCGCCCACTGTTTGCACACGTGGGCAACGCAGGCGCATGAGAAATGACAAGTTGTATCATAAATTTCCTTCCAGTAAAAAAGTCAATATTAATTTATCTTTTCTTCACTGGAATGTGAATGGTTTGATTTCAAAGTTGATTGATGATGATTTTCTTTCGTACGTTCGTTCTTTTGACTTTATATGTTTAGTTGAAACTTTCATTGAGACATTTGATCCTTCTCTTTTCTTTAACTACACAAGTTTTTGTTTACCTGCTGTGAAATTTACCACAAAGGGGAGACGATCTGGTGTTGTTGTTTGCCTTGTTAAGAATGTACATATGACGTTTATTAAGCAAGTTGAAGTTAAGTCCATTAATTTTGGTGCGTTTCTGTTAAATAAAAGATTGACTGGCTTGGATAAAGATATATTATATGTTTTTTCTTACGTACACCCTGAGGGTTCACCATTTTATGTGAAGTTTGATGTTGAAAATGGAATTACTTTGTTAGAAAATTACTTGACAGATTGCTTATTAATGTGTGGAGATGTCTATATATTACTGTGTGGCGATCTGTATAGTCGGACTTCTAATATTTCTCACCATTGTCAGGATATTGAAAATATGTTAAATTTCCAACATGCCAGCCATCCAATCAGTGTAAACCGATGTTCTAAAGACTTAGACACCAATAGCTATGGAAAATTATTGTTGAATATGTGTACTGCCTTTGATTTGTCTATACTAAATGGAATGTGTCATGGCGACCAGCAAGGTTGCTACACCTTCATATCTGACAATGGATGCAGTGTCAATGACTATTTTTTTATTTCTTGTGATTTATATGCTTTATTGCATGATTGCTGTGAGCTAAAAGTAACTAATAGAATAGACTGTGTGTGTGTGTGTGTGTGTTTGTGAATATGTGTGGGTGTGCATATGTATGCATGTGTGTGCGTTTTAGTAGGTGTGTGTGTGTGAGTGTGTGGAAGTGTGTGCGACACTCTGTGTGGGTGTGTGAGTGTGTGTGTGTGTGTGTATGTGTGTGTGTGTGTGTGTGTGTGTGTGTGTGTGTGTGTGTGTGTGTGTGTGTGTGTGTGCGTGCAGCGGCGGAAACATGTATGTTAGAAAAATTCATGATAAATGTGAACATGTTCGTTTGAGACAGGCAAGAGACATGTAGATTTAACACTAATCACTTGATCATTTTTATCATTGATATGAACTTTCATAACAAATTCTATGTTTTAAATAGCTATGCTTTGTTGTCAGTGGACATTCTGATTTTACTTGAGAAAGACATTAAAGTCGAAAATTTGACCCCTCTACAACAAGGTGTTCGGCTGTTGTGCACGGTAAGAATAGACTCTGATCATATGCCTGTGGAATTTTGCTTTCGTTTTGAGGAAGATGCACATGACAAAAATCAACAAGACCGAACCTTTAGATTGGAAAAGTTTATGTGGTGTGATCATAATGCTGATATTTATATTAACAACATTAATTCACAGGAGTTTCAAGATAGGATAAATAGAGCAATTAATATGATAGAGGTTGATATCAATCATGCTTTAGATGTATTTAATATGTGTATCAAGGATGCTGGTGAATGTATGAAAAAAGAGATAAAAGTGAATGAAAGGAAAGCAAAAGATTGGTTTGACAATGAGTGTCATCAGAGTAAAAGGAATGTACGTAGATTACTTAATAAATTTACTCGAACTTTGGATAATGGAGATCGTGACCTGTATTGTAGGGCTAGACGAGAATACAAATACTTGTTAAAGACAAAAAGAAAACAATATAATAATGCGTTATTAACAGAGTTAACTGATTCAGTAAAAAATCAAAAACAGTTTTGGGAAAAAGTTCATAAACTTTCATTAAAAAAGAAACAACTTGTTAACAGTATTGATGTCAATGCTTGGTTTGAACATTTCAAAACACTTTTAGATAATGACATTGATAATAATAATGAACCACAGTTAGTATTAGAGGGAGAAGATGAGGAGGATGAAGATTATCTAAACCGCCCTATATCAAAAGAAGAAGTATTGCTAGCAATCAGAAGAATAAAATATCGTAAAGCTGCAGGACCAGATGGTATAATAGGAGAATTGTTAAAAAATGCATGTAGAAATGACTTGATTCTGAACTTCTTTGTTACATTCTTCAACTCTTTATTTAAAAGAGGCGTTTATCCAGAAAATTGGACAGAATCTATAGTCTTACCTCTCTACAAAAAAGGTAATTCAAATGACCCTAATAATTATAGAGGAATTTCACTAAGTGACGCAAGCAGCAAAATATATAGTACCATTATCAATCAAAGATTACAAGAATGGGCTGAAATGAATAATATTACCGGAGAATACCAAGCGGCTTCAAGCGTAATTACTCAACTATTGATCACATATATACTTTGATGGCATTTGTTCAAAAACAGTTCTCTTTAAATCGCAAATTGTATGTTGCTTTCATAGATTTTGAAAAAGCCTTTGATTCTATTAATAGAAGTATTATGTGGTCTATTTTATTCAAAGCTGGTGTACATGGAAAATTGCTGAAATGTATTATGAGCATGTATGCGTGTGTGAAAGCCAGAGTTAGATGTGGAAGCAATATGTCTGACTATATTCATTGTACTTCTGGTGTGAAACAAGGTGATGTATGTAGTCCTGTCCTTTTTTCACTTTTTATTAATGAATTAACATTAGAAGTCGTGAGAAATGGAAGGCATGGTGCACAATTTACAAATGATATTTTAGAACTGTTCATTCTTCTTTTGGCTGATGATGTCGTTTTGCTATCTGAGACGGTTATAGGGTTACAAACGCAGTTGAATTCGTTGTATTCTGCTGCTACTAAACTTAAATTGAAGGTTAATATGACAAAAAGCAATATTGTTGTGTTTAGAAAGGGAGGGTATTTAAGTATGCAGGAAAGATGGTTGTATGCTGGGGTAATAATGCCTGTAGTAAATGTTTATAAATATCTTGGGATCTATTTTTCAACTAAACTGAGTTTCAATGTAGCCCGTAAAGATCTTGCCAGCCGAGGTAAGCGTGCTCTACTTTGTATAATGCAAAAACTATCAGCCCTAGAAAATAATTCACTTGAATTATTTATCAAGCTTTTTGATTCCCAAGTGCAACCAATTATACTATATGGGGCAGAAATTTGGGGTTTATACAATGCCGCTGTCTTCTGTGAAAATGTCCATCTTTTTGCATTGAAAAAGTTTTTAGGAGTTACAATGAAAACGCCAAATGACCTGGTTTATGGTGAAACTAATAGGTTTCCAATATATTTGAATTCTGTCATAAGGAGTATTAAGTATTGGTTGAAAGTAACACAGATGAACAATTCTAGGTTGCCAAGAAAGGCTTATAATATGTTGTATGCGTTAGATGCCAGGGGAAAGGTAAACTGGGTATCTAAAGTAAGAATTAAGTTACATGAGTTAGGGTTTGGTTATGTCTGGTTAAATCAAGGTGTGGGAGATGTATTTTGTTTTATCCGAACACTTCGAGAAAGGCTTATTGACTGCAGGTGGTAGGAATGGACAAGTCATATCCAGGACAGTACAAGATTTGATTTTTATAAACAATTTAGTTTGATGCACAGTGTCCCTACTTATTTAGTGATGAATATGAATAAACAATTGAAACATGGCATGACAGTTGTTAGACTTGGCATCTCAGATCTTTTCAATCATTATCATCGATATAGAAGACACAGTGATACTGATCTTCTTTGTCCCCTATGTAAAACTGCAGAAGAAAACGAAGTACATTTTGTTCTTTGTTGTCCTGTTTTAAATAATCTGCGGTCTCGCTTTATCCCAGAAAAATACTATAGAAACCCTTCTCAGTTCAGACTTTGTTTACTAATTGCATCAAAAAATGAAACAACAATGAAACAGTTTGCTTTCTTTTTATACAAAGCGTTTAAATTTCGTAGTACTGTTTGTAACTGATAATTGGAGATATCTATGTACATGTATATTGCTATAATTACACAGTTGATTTTTGTGTATATATTTTTTTGTTGAGATGTATGCTCACATCAACCCCTTCAACTGAGGGGCCGTGGCCTTTGTTGAATAAATGGATATCGTATCGTATCGTATCGTATCGTATCCCACCCAAATTCCCTCCCTCTATTCACCTCACCCGGAGTTCCCTTCCTCTATTTCCCTCTACCCAGAGTTCCCCTACCTCTGTTCCCCCCATCCAGAGTTCCCTCCCTCTGTTCTCAATCCCCCATCCAGAGTTTCTTTCTACTGTTCCCCCCATCCAGAGTTCCCTCCCTCTTTTCTCCACTCCCCATCCAGAGTTCCCTCCCTCTGTTGCCCCCCTGGAGTTCCTTCCCTGTGTTCTCCCACTTAGAGTTCCCTCCTGCTGTTCCCTCACCTGGAGTTTCCGCCCTCTGTTACCCGTCGGAGTTCCCTCCCTCTGTTTCTTCCCCACCAGAATTCCCACCATCTGTTACCGCCCCATAGTTCCTTCCATCTGTTCCCCCCACCTGCAATTCCCTGCCTCTGTTTCTTCCTCACCGGGTGTTCCCTCCTTCTGTTCCATCCTACACCTGGAATTCCCTCTCTCTGTTCCCCCACAGAGTTCCCTCTCTCCGTTTCCCTCCCCCCCCCCCGATTTCCTCACTCTGTTTCCCTCCAACCTGGAGTTCCTTCCTTTTGTCGCTCCTGGAGTTCCCTCCCTCTGTGTACCCCCCTCCCCGAGTGTCCTCCCTCTCTTCGCACCCCCGAGTTCCCTCCCTCTGTTCCCGTCCCACCCTTCGGAGTTCCCCCACTCTGTTCTTCTTCACTCCACAGTTCTCTCCCTCTGTTCTACTCCCTGGAGTTCCCTCCCGCTGTTCTCTGCCCCCTGGAGTTCCCTCCCTCTATTTTACCCCTGAAGTTCCCTCCCTCTGTTCTAACCCCTGGAGTTCCCTCCCTCTTTTGTACCCCCTGGAGTTCCCTCCCTCTGTTCTACACTCCCTCGAGTTTCCTCCCTCTGTTCTCCACACTTCCCCCCTCCCCCAGAGTTCCCCCATCCAGAGTTCCCTTCTTCTGTTACACCCTTGGAGTTCTCTCCCTGTGTTTCCCCACCTGGAGTTCCTGCCATCTGTTACCCTCCCCCCCCCCCCCCCCCGAAGTTCCCTCCTGTTTCTTCCCCACCCAGATTTCCCTCCATTTGTCACCACCCCGGAGTTTCCTCGATCTGCTCCTCACAACCAGAGTTCCCTCCATCTGTTCCCCCCCACCCAGAGTTCCCTCCCTCTGTTTCTTCCTCACCAGGAATTCTTTCCCTCTGCCCCCACCCTCACCCCACACCTGGAATTGCCTCTCTCTGTTCCCCCACGGAATTTCCTTCCTGTGTCCCCCCCCCCCCTCTGGATTTCCTCACTGCCCCCCTCCTGAGTTCCCTCCCTCTGTTTCCCCCAACCTAGAGTTCCCTTCCTTTGTTCCCCCCATTCTGAGTGTCCTCCCTCTGTTCCCCCAAGTTTCCTCCCTCTGTTCCCCTCTTGAGTCCCCTCCCTCTCTTCTTCCCCACTCTGGAGTTCCCTCCCTCTGTCCTATCACCCTCTGGAGTTCCATTCCTCTATTCTACCCCCACTTCCCTTCCTCCGTTCTCCCCCCACCCAGAGTTTCCTCCCTCTGTTCTCCCCACCCAGAGTTCCCTCCGTCTATTTTCCCCACCTGGAGTTCCCTTCCACTGTGCCCACCATCCAAAGTTCCCTCCCTCTGTTCTCCACACATATACCCACCCTGAGTTCCCTCCCTCTGTTCACCCCACCCAGAGTCCCTCCGTCTGTTTCCCCCAACCGGGAGTTTCCTTCCACTGTTTCCCCCATCCAGAGTTCCCTCCCTCTGTTCTCCACTCCCCATCTGGACTTCCTTCCGTCTGTGTTTCACCTCCCCCCCCATCCAGAATTTCCTCCCTTTGTTCTCTACCCCCCCCCCCCCATCTGGAATTCCCTCCCTCTGTTCTTCACCACCCCCATCTGGAGTTCCCTCCCTCTGTTCTTCCCCCCCCCCCCCCCCCCCGCATTCAGAGTTCCCTTCCTCTGTTACCACCCTGGAGTTCCTTCCCTTTGTTCCCCCACCCAGAGTACCCTCCCGTTCGTCCCCCACCTGGAGTTCCCGCCTTCTGTTTCTTCCCCATCCAGAGTTCCCTCCCTCTGTTCCCCGCATTTATTTCCCCCCTTCAGAATTCCCTCACTCTGTTTGCACCCAGAGTTCCCTCCCACCCCGCCCCCATCTGAAGTTCCCTCCCTCCTCCCTCCACCCAGTCCAGAGTCCCCTCCTTCATTTGTCCAAACCCCCCCCCCTCCAGAGTTTGTTCCCTCTGTTCACCCAACTTGAGGTCCCTCCATCTGTTCTCCCCCCTCCGGATTTCCTTCCTTCATTTCTCCCCTCTCCAGAGTTCGCTCCCTTCGTTTCTCCACCCCGAGTTTCCTCTGTCTGTTCTACCCCCCATCCGGAGTTCCCTCCCTCTGTTCCCTCCCTCTGGAGCCCCTCCCCCTTTGGAGTCCCTCTCTGTTTCCTCTCTTCACGAGTTCCCTCCCTCTGTTCCCCCCTTAGGACATCCCTCTCGCTGGTCCTCCCACCATCCAGAGTTCACTCCCTCTTTTCACCCCACCCCGAATTCCCTCCCTCCATTTCCCCCAACCTACCAGGATTTACCTTCGCTTCCCCCACCCCATCCAGATGCCCATCCCTCTTACCCTCATTTCTCCCCTCATCCAAAGTTCCCTCACTCATCTATCCCCGCCCCCCACGTCCGGAGTTTCCTCCCAAACCTGGAGTTCCCTTCCTCCTCCTCCCCAGAATTCCCTCCCTTTGTTTCCCCCAGCTATCCAGAGTTCCCTCCCTCTGTTCTCTCCCACCCAACCTGGAGTCCTCCCCTCTCCCCATATCCAGAGTTCCTCCTCCCTCTGTCCCTCTCCCCCCAGTTCCCTCCCTCTTCCATCCCCCTGAGTTCCCTCCCTGTTCCCACACCCCAAAGTTCCCTCCCTCTGTTTCTCCCACCCCACCCCACCCCACCCCACCCCCATCCCGATTTCCCTCTGTTCTCAACTCCCCATCTGGAGTTCCCTCGCTGTTTCTCCCCCCCCCCCATCCGGAGTTGCCTTCTTCTGTTCTTCCCCCGTACGGAGTTCCCTCACTCTGTTACTCAAGATCTGAACAAAAACAATACCTGGACAGGAAAACGGCGTCTGCTGAAGGCAATTGATAGTAACACAGAAAGGTTACTAGAACTGTGTTCACACTCTGAAACCTCCAAGATAAGATACAGGGGCAAAGCAGGACCACCAGCATGGTATTAGCCGTGTCCCAAAGAGTATCGATTCCCCTGCCAGATACATAGAAAAAACAACGCTGAAGATGAACCAGAAAAAATACGAAAAAAGAATAAGAACGCGTATTTAGTACAAGACAAGACTGGCGCAAATTTTCCGCCAACTGGCCTTTGTTAAGCATAAGATCACAAACACCAGATACAAAAATTAGGAGAAAAACACAAACTTCCCTGCTGCTCTGTCCAGTGTGAGAAAAGGAATGAACTGCCAAGCATCTTCCAGGTTTCCAGAGACGCAAATGCCTTTGCTGTTAGTATGGCAAAACACTTTACCCGACGAAGAATACCAACTTAACTGTCACTTGGGCGAAGCGACTGCAGATGTCAACAAGCTATATCTGGAAAAGCAAGAAAATTTCTCTCAAACTAAAATTACTATTCTAAAACTCCGTTTTGTCAACTGTATAATTTTGAAGCGTGGTACTTGAAAACAAGCCAGAATAAAAAACAAACAAACCCAAAACTCGAATCCTTTGACTTCGAGTAGGTACCTACGCAAGGTCTTGGGCATCAAATGGAAAGTCAGTGACAATGATTAACAGATCCCAGTTACCATCATCATCTGCAAGCGTCGACTGAGTTGGCTGGGCCATGCTGCTATACTGCCATCTTCCAGATATGCCAACCAAGTCCTGAACTAGAACCCAGAGAACAGCGAAGGAAGGGAAGACCAAAAATGTACAGGCGCCAGACGGTCGACAAAGACCTGCAACTGGTGGATAGACACTGGAGTGATGACCTGGGATTCTGTACAGACCAAACCCGCCGGAGCACTCTTGCAGTCATACGCGTCAAGCGATACGGGAGAGAAAAACAAAACAACAAAACCTGAGACCACAACAATGCACGCTCTGTTGTCCCGTCACCTTACTAGTCTTTATGTTTGTGCTGGTGGTAGTTCTGTATCATTTCTATTGTTTTTTCTTCTTTTTTTGGTAGTTATTGTCATCGTGTGTTCTCGTTGAAGTCGTCGTTGTCTTCTCGTTGAAGTCGTCGTTGTTCTTCTCGTTGAAGTCGTCGTTGTTCTTCTCGTTGTCGTTGTTCTTCTTTTTTGTTGTTCTTCTCGTTGTCGTGGTTCTCGTTGTCGATTGTTCTTCTTGTTGTCGTAGTTGTTCTCGTTGTCGTCTTGTTCTCGTTGTCGTAGTTTTTCTCGTTTCGTTCTCGATGTCGTTTTTTCTCGTTGTCGTTGTTTTTCTTGTCTTGTTTCGTCTCGTTCTCGTTGTTTTCTCGTTGTGTCGTTGTTCTCGTTGTCCGTGTGCGTTGTTCGTTTCGTGTCGTTCTTCTCGTTGTCGTGTGTTTTTCTCGTTGTCGTGTTGTTCTCGTTGTCGTCGTTCTCGTTGTCGTCGTTGTTCTCGTTGTCGTAGTTGTCCTTCTCGTTGTCGTTGTTCTCGTTGTCGTAGTTGTCTTCGTTCTTCGTTGTCGTGTCTTCTTCTGGTTGTGTCTTTCTTCTGGTTGTCGTCGTTTTCTTCTGGTTGTCGTCGTTCTTCTTCTGGTTGTCATCGTTCTTCTTCTGGTTGTCTCGTTGTTCTCGTTTGCATCGTTTTCTCCGTTGTCGTCGTTGTTGTTCTCGTTGTGTTTCTCTCGTTGTCGTCGTTCTTCTCGTTGTAGTTTTCTTCTCGTTGTCGTCGTTTTGTTCTCGTTCTCGTTTCTTCTGGTTGTCGTAGTTGTCGTTCTCGTTTCTCGTGTTCTTCTGGTTGTCGTCGTTGTTTTCTCTTCTGGTTGTCGTTCTCCTCGTTGCCGTCGTTGTTTTTCTTGTTGTTGTCGTTGTTCTCGTTGTCGTCGTCGTTGTTCTTCTCGTTGTCGGTAGTTGTTGTTCTCATTGTCGTCGTTGTTCTTCTGGTTGTCGTCGGTTGTCTTCTGGTTGTACTCGTTCTTCTCGTTGTCGTTGTTCTCGTTGCAGTTGTTCTCGTTGTCGTCGTTGTTCTTCTCGTTGTCGTAGTTGTTCTTCTCGTTGTCGTAGTTGTTATCTCGTTCTTCTGGATGTCGTTTTCTTGTGGTTGTCGTCGTTGTTCTTCTTCTGGTTGTCGCTGTTCTCGTTGCCGTCGTTTTTCCCGTTGTTTTTCTTCTCGTTGTCGTCGGTTCTTTGCGTTGTCGTCGTTGTTCTTCTCGTTGTCGTTGTTCTTCTCGTTGTCGTAGTTGTTCTTCTCGTTCTCGTAGTTGTTCTCATTGTCGTTGTTCTCGTTGTCGTCGCGGTTCTTCTGGTTGTCGTCGTTTCTTCTCTGGTTGTCGTCGTTATTCTTCTCGTTGCCGTCGTTTTTCTCGTTGTCATCGTTGTTCTTCTCGTTGTCGTCGTCGTTGTTTTCGCTGTCGTCGTTGTTGTTCTTGTTATCGTCGTTGTTATTCTCGTTGTCGTCGTCGTTGTTTTCGTTGTCGTCGTTGTTGTTCTCGTGTTGTTCTCGTTGTCGTAGTTGTCATTGTTCTTCTCGTAGTTGTCGTCGTTCTTCTTCTCGTTGTCGTAGTTCGTTTCGCTTTCGTATTTGTCGTCGTTGTTCTTTTCGTTGTCGTAGTTGTCATCTTTCTTCTTCTTCGTTGTAGTCATGTTGTTCTTCTCGTTGTCGTTTGTAGTTGTCGTCGTTGTTCTCTTTGTCGTCGTTTCTTGCTCGTTGTTGTTCTTCGCGTGTCGTCGTCTCTGTTCGTTGCTGTTGTTTCTACTCGTTGTCGTAGCTGTCATCCTTGTTGTCTCGTTGTCGTAGTTGTTGTCGTTTGTTCTTCTCGTAGTTGTCGTTTTTTCTCGTTGTCCTAGTTGTCGATTGTGTTCTCGTTGTCATCGTTGTTCTTGTTGTTGTCGTCGTTGTTCTTTCTCTTTGTTGTCGTCGTTATCATTGTCGTCCTTGTTCTTCTCGTTGTCATCCTTGTTGTTCTCGTTGCTGTTCTCTGTTGTTCTTTCTCTTGTTGTTGTCTCTTGTTGTTTTCTTCTTCTTGTTGTGTTCTCGTCGTCGTTGTTCTCGCGTTGTTCTCGTTGTTGCTCTCGTCGTCGTTGCATCTCTCGTCTTGTCTCTCGTCTTGTTCTCGTTATTGTTTCGTCGTTATTGTTTCGTCGTTTTGTTCTCGTCGTTGTTTCGTCGTTGTTGTTCTCGTTGTACTTGTTTCGTTGTTGTTGTCGTTGTCTTCGTTGTTGTTCTCGTTGCTGTTGTTTTCGCCGTTGTCCTCGTTTCTCGGTGTTTTCGTTGTTCTTCTCATTGTTGTTATTCTTTTCGTTGTTGTTCTCGTTGTCGTCGTTGTTTTCTCGTTGTCGTCGTTGTCTTCTCGTTGTCTTGTCGTTGTTTTGTTGTAGTTGTTCCTCGTTTGTTGTCTCGTTGTTGTTCTCGTTGTTTGGATGTTCTCGTTATTGTTGTTCTCGTTGTTTTTTGTCCTTTTTGTTCTTGTTCTCGTTGTTGTTGTTGTTGTTCTCGTTGTCATCGTTGTTCTCCGTTGTTTGTTGTTCTCGTTGTTATTGTTCTTGTGTTGTTTCTCGTTGTTATTGTTTTGTACTCGTTCTCTGTTCCTGTTGTTCTGCTGTTTGTTCTGTTGTGTTTCTCGTTGTTGTTGTTCTCTTGTTTTGTTCTTGTAGTTGTTCTGTTTGTTGTTGTTGTTCTCGTTGTTGTTCTCGTTGTGTTGTTCTCATTGTTCTGTTCTCTTGTTCTTCTTGTCGTCGTTTTCTTTCTCGTTGTCTTCTGTTCGTCGTCGTTATCTCGTTTGTTCTTCTGTTGTCGTCTTTATTCTCGTTGTCGTCGTCTTTTTCTTCTGTTGTCGTCTTTGTTCTTCTCGTTGTCGTCCTTGTTTTCTTTTCTTTTGTCCTTGTTGTTCTTCTCGTTGTCGTCCTTGTTCTCTCGTTGTCGTCCTTGTTCTTCTCGTTGCCGTCGTCGTTCTCATTGTCGTCGTTTGTTCTCGTTGTTCTTCTCTCTTTTTATTTTCGTTGTGTTGTCGTTCTTCTCATTGTCGGTCCGCTGTTGTTCTCATTGTCATCGTTGTTCTTCTCATTGTCATTGTTCTTCTCATTGCTGTCGCGTTCTTCTCATTGTCATTGTTGTTCTCATTGTCGTCGTTGTTCTTCTCGTTGTTTCTCATTGTCGTCCGTTGTTTTTCTCATTGTCGTCGTTGTTCTTCTCATTGTCGTCGTTGTTCTTCTCATTGTCGTCGTTGTTGTTCGTTGTCGTCGTTGTTGCCCTTCTCATTGTCGTCGTTTTTCTCGTTCTTGTTCTCGTTCTCTGTAGTTGTTCTCGTTTTTTCGTTGTCGTTTTTCTAGTTGCTTTTCTCGTTTTCTTCTTGTCGGTTTCTCGTTGTTGTTGTTCTCGTTGTTCTCTTTGTTATTGTTGTTCTGGCTGTTGTTCTCGTTGTTGGTGTTCTCATTGTTTTTGTTGTCCTTGTTTTTTTTTTGTTCTCTTGTTGTTTCGTTGTTCTTGTAATCGTTCTTCTCGTTGTCGTTGTTCTTCTGTCGTTGTCCGTCGTCGTTGTTCTTCTCGTCGTCGTCGTCGTTGTTCTTCTCGTTGTCGTCGTCGTTGTTCTTCTGTTGTCGTCCGTCGTCGTTTGTTCTCGTTGTCGTCGTTGTTCTTCTCGTTGTCGTCCTTGTTCTTCTCGATGTCGTCGTTGTTCTTCTCGCTGTCGTCTTTGTTCTTCTCTCGTTGTCGTCGTCGTTGTTCTCGTTGTCGTCGTTGTTCTTGTTGTCTTTGTTGTTCTTCTCGTTGTCGTCGTTACTGTTCTTCTCGTTGTCGTCCTTGTTTTTCTCGTTGTCGTCCTTGTTGTTCTTCTCGTTGTCGTCCTTGCTGTTTTCGTTGTCCTTGTTTTTCTTCTCGTTGTCCTCGTTTTTCTTCTCGTTGTCGTCGTCGTTCTTCTTCTCGTTGTCGTCGTTAACGTTGTTGTTCTTCTAGTTATCATTGTTGTTGTTCTCATTGTCGTCGTTCTTCTCCTCGTTGGCGTCGTTGTTCTAGTTGTCATTGTTGTTCTTATTGTCGTTCTTCTTCTTCTCGTTGTTCTCGTTGTTTTCTCGATGTTTTCTCGTTGATGTTTTCTCGTTGTTGTTCTTGTTGTTCTCGTTGTTATTCTCGTAGTTACTCTCGTAGTTGTTATTCTCGTTCTCGTTGTTGTGTTGTTCTTGTTGTTGTTATTCTCGTTGTTCTCGTTTTTGTTGTTCTCGTTGTTGTTGTTCTCGTTGTTGTTCTCGTTTTTGTTGCTCTCGTCGTTTTGTTGTTGTTGTTGTATTTCTCGTTGTATTTCTCGTTGTTGTTCTCGTCGTCGTTGTTCTCGTCGTCGTTTTCAACTTTTAAAAATTTTTCTTTTCTTGTTCATGTTGGCGGTCTTGGTGCTGTAAGGCTTCGTTTTTGTTTTTGTTGCTCTTGTTTTCCTGTTTTCGTTTGTGTTTGTCTTGTATTAGTTCTGCTTTGTATTTTCTTCTTCCTGTTCCTATTGGTGTTGTGGTGTTGCGACACTGGCATTTGCTGATAATGTTATAATGATAATGTACTCCATGATGTCGGGTTTTGCTCTTCTACCCTTGTTCTTTCTTCTTGATCTTTGTTTTTATCCTCTTTTTCTTATTTTTCGGGGGTGGAAGGAGGCTTGCTTTTGTGTAGGCTCTTTGGTTTGCTCTGTGGTTACGTGTATGCTTCGGTTATTTTCGATTGTAGGGTCAAGTTTGCTTTACTTGTCCTTCTTGCCTTTTTTTCTTCATCTGAATTCCAGTTCTTTCGTTTGTCTTGTCCCACGTTTTTTTTCCCCTGTCTCCTTGTTCCATTTACTTATTTCTTTGTTTCTTTTGTTCTTGGCTTTCTTTTGCATTTCTTCCAAATGTTTTTTCTCCTATTCTTTTTGTTTTTTGTTTCCCTTCTTTTTGTTTCGTGATTTTGTTTGTTATCGTGTTCTTATGTTCTTGTTTCAGTTGTTGCCATGTCTTAGTTCTCCTGTTTTGTTTATTTGTTTCCTCCTTGTTTTCTTGATCATACTTTCCTCTTTCTTTTGTGTTCTTATTCTATTTTGTTGGTAGTTTTATTAATCATGGTCTGCATGTACTTGTCTGTTGTTTTCGCGTTTAATTTTGTCGCCTAGTTTATGCTCGTTCTGCCTTTGGCCTCAATGCTTTATTTTGCATTTTTTTTGTTTTCCTTTTCTAGCTTCTTTGATCCTCCTCTTGTTGGTATAATTGTTCTTGATGTACTTCATATTCTCGAATTTTTTCCCTTTTACTTTTCTTCTTTATGCTGTTCTTGGTGTTTTGCTGGTGGTGTTTTTGTCGCTGTTGTTATCATTGATGTCCTTTTTCTGTTGTCGTTTTGCTTCTCATCGTTTCTGCTCTTGCTGTTCTCTTGGTTTGCTTGTTGCCACCGTTTTTGTTTCCATTTCTGTTTCTCTATGTTGTTCCTGTTCTGGCTGTTGTTTTCAACTGCGTAATGATAACAATCAGGGATTTTCTTTATATTGCGTATTGGTCGGTTTTTCTTCTAGTTTTATGTGTTTCTCTACTAGTTTGTGTGTTTTTGTTTTAATTTTGATTTTGTGTTGTTTTGTTTTATAGTGCAATCTTTGTGATTGTTCCTTATCTTCTTGCTCAGTTTTATGCCGTATCTGTTGTTCTTGTTGTGTTTTTCTTATTTTTCCTTCTATTTTTCTTGTTCTTGTCTTTCTTGTTTGTGTGTGTGTTTTCACTTCCTCTTCATATTTTTGTTCCTTTTTATTTTACATATTTTTCGCGTGTTTTATTGTATTTGTTTTTCTTGTTTTCTTGTTTGGTTTCTCCTTCTTTGTTTTTCTTTCTGGTTTCTGTAACATATGTAATGGAAGACTTACTTGCTTTTGATCTTCCTGCTGCTGCTGCTGCTGCTGCTTTTTACGATGCAGAACGTACGCTACTATCCTGACGTGGTGTGAGGTCATTATGGGCAAACTGCAACAATGTAAGACCAAAATTGTATGTGCAAAGACTTACACAAAATACGTAAATAGACAAATAGAAAAATTGAAAAGTCCAAATGATTTAACGTAAATGGATACAGACATATAAAGTAGACAGTGGATGCATGCTTAGACATGCCGATAGACAGGGGCAGACAGATGGGTGGAAGTACAAGATTCCACGACAAAAGAACTGCCTCTGGCAAAATCGTGTAGAAAACTCGCTTTCATAGGAAAACAAAAACACATGCACACACCGGCAAAACAAAATCAAAACAGACAATCAATTAGTCATACGAACTTAACATACAAACAAGCCTATTAGTCTCTGAACGGTTGCACAGTCGCAGGAATCTGGAACAGATTCAAAAGGAAATGGCAGATAAAGTGTTCTGGAAACTTAAGCAGCATTTCAGGTCACTGCACTCAAATTAGGGACTATTTCCATTTATGTTTAAAAAATGAACTCCTCTTGGTTTGAAGAATGTACCATTTTGCGCTGTATAACTAACATTTCACAACAAGAAAGAAAATGTCAGTTGGCCAATTTTCTCATCATTGAATAAGAAAGAATGTTGTGTCCGTTATGCTTTTGTATATGTACAAGGTCTGTACAGATACACATTAATGCATTTTGTTGTGTACGTATATTTGCTGAAGTGTGAATCACGACTCCTGCCAAAGATGAAGTTGAAAGAGGACGTGCAGTGTCTTCATCTGAGGGAGACACGATGGATGAGCAGACAACACCATCCAGCATCGTCTCAGCAACACCATCAACATGCTCAATATGCTGAACATCTTGTGGAGGTTTCCCCAAATCATCATATGCCCTGTCGCATGGCGTTGGCGATCATGGCCCTCCATACGAATCTATCTTTTCTCGCTGCAAGTTCATCTTTCACCCTCTTTCTTCATCCACTCCACAAGTCTGTCCAGTATTTTCTCCCTAGGTCCACTTTGTGATCTTTTTGCCTCTTCCTTTCATGTTGTGACTCATAAAATGTCCTATAAATGTTGCCCGTCCTTCCCCAATCCTATTCATTAATGTTTTTTTTGTTTGCCTCTTTCAAGACTGTTTTTGTTTTCTTTGCTCTCCATACAACCCTTTAACATTCTTCCTAGAAATTACATTTCAGCTGCCTCAATCTTGTTGACTTTGCGTGTTGACTGTCCACGCTTCGCATCTGTACAAAAACATCGGCTCTATATAACTGAAGAACTCTCCCCGGTGCCAATCGACAGGGATCTGTCGTCAAGAACGCTGAATGCTTTCTTAGCCTGTCCAGCTCTGCTGGCCATCTCCAAAGTTCATCCGCTGCCTGGTGAGATGACTGGAGGACTGGATGACATGGTGGTCGGTGAAAGACAAGAAACCCCGTCAGACGGCAGATGGCACAGCATGATGGGACAAGCTGAAGGGTTTGAATGTCTGGGAACAGTCATCTCACCAGTTCCCCCAAATACAATACAAATATACAGTGGAATTGTACCAGAGCCGTGTCGTTTTCATCCCACTTTAAGGCTCAGAATGATGGAGGATGACAATGAGCGACCTTATCAAGCTGTCAACCCCACACACAAGAAACGTTTTGAAGAATCAGAGGAATCATCTGGCCTAACACCATCTCCAACCAGTAACTACTCGAAGAGAGCAGAATCACATTATCCAGACTGCCCTTCACTGGACATAACAATGAAAACAATAACAGTAAGGCGCCAAATCTTGATTCAAGATTCAAATCAAGGCACGCACTCCCATCATTCACGAAAGCAATCACCAGCAACAACCAAACCTCCAGGGCACAAACACAGGCAAACTGGGGTGGTGGGTAGGGTGGGGAACAGGACAGGAGTAGAGCATCTGACCCCTGACCCAAGCCGTCATCTTCTGTCTCACACACACACACGCACGCACGCACGCACACACACACGCAAACACGCAAACGCACTCACACACACACGCACGCACTCACACACGCACGCACGCACACTCAAGCACACACACGCGCGCACACACACACACACACACACACACACACACACACACACACACACACACACACACACACACACACACACAGATGCTAAGTTCGACAAATGACCAAAGCCTGTTCGACAAATGACCCTTGACCCAAGTTGTCTTCTGTCACTTTTTTTTTTCCACCAAGACCCCAGAAAGGCAAGAAGACTAATTGGGTCTCAAGGGAAGGGAATTGAGAAGTGAACCTTTATCTCCAATACTAAGTTTCTGCCAGGTCAGTCGGGCGAATGTCCGAACAGAACAAGGAGATCTCAAGGCCCTGAAGGACATACACAGGCCGAATCAGAACAGAAGAGGGGAGGATCTTCAGTGTTCTAGATGCCAACGATATATTTGGCTGAGTCGGTCCGTCATCAGATGGAGAATAGATTGGCACAGCCATCACAATGCTGGTTCTCACCACCTCACTACCCCTCCCGCAACCCTTCCCTCTATCTATCCCATCCCACCCACCCCCAGTTTTCAGTTTTGGTCTAGTTACTTACCGAGTCTTCAAGAAGATCGGACAAGATGGACTAGACTGCGGGGAAAGGTAAATGACGCCTTGTGGTGTCTTGGGGTGTTGACACGGGTCCTGGATGTGCGGGGCTTTTTGTCCACTGAAGGCACAGTGAAGGAGGATCACAGTCTCTGTCGCTTTTCTGTTGACACAGGAACTTTTATTAGAATATGTAACAATAGTTATGATTCACAATATTCTGGTCATATATTTGTTGTGCCTGGGATTTAAAAGGCCCACCGTTCTGGATAAAAACAGTAATAATCATTGTTCACGATATTTTGGTCTTGTGCTAGTTGTGCCTGGAATTGAAAAGGCGCACCAGTAGTAGGCCTCCTTCGGTCATGACTGACCATGGACAAAGTACATCCGTTCTAATGTCTAGATGGGCTGTCTGCTTGGTCCAAGCAGCGTCGCCTGTGACTGTACAGACCAGTGCGAGAGAGGCAGTCTCTGTCGCAGCGGTCGCATGTGTATGCTGATGCTGGTCTGTTGGCTGTCATCCCTTTTCTGCGAACTCGCTTTTCTGCTGCAGCAGCTGACAGTTTGTCCTCACCAATCCGCAGCTGTTTCTTGAGAGTAGTTCTCCAGCTGTTGCGGTCGTCTGCGAGGTCCTCCCAGGACTGTGTTGATCTCAAGCGCCTTCATGTCACGCTTGCAAACGTCTTTGTATCTCAGCTGTGGGCGGCCAATGTTTCTCTGCCCTGTGGCAAGCTCACCATAAAGGATGTCTTTTGGGATGCGACCATCTTCCATGCGGCGAACGTGGCCCAACCAGCGCAGCCGACGCTGTCTCAGCATGGTATGCATGGTTGGGAGGCCAGCGCAGGTTAGGACTTCGGTGTTGGTCACCTTGTCTTGCCAGGAAATGCCAAGTATGCGCCGTAGGCTTCTCAGGTAGAAGGTATTGAGCCTTTTCTCCTGATGAGCATGCGTGGTCCACGCCTCGCTGCCATACAGCAAGGTGCTGAGGACACAGGCGTTGTATACAGCCATCTTTGTCTTGTGGTCAGCTTGGGATTTGTCCACACCCTTTGTGTGAGGCGGGCTAGTGTTGTGGCTGCCTTCCCGATCCTCTTGTCGACCTCTGTGTCAAGGGAGAGGTTATCGGTGATGGTGGACCCAAGATATGTGAATTGATGGATGGCTTCAATCTCGTAGTCATCAATGGTGATGGCTGGTGGAGATGGCGTGTCTTGGCCCAGGACGTTTGTCTTCTTAAGACTGATGGTCAGACCAAAATCTTTGCAGGCCTGGGAGAAGCGGTCCATTAGTGGCTGCAAGTCCCGCTGAGTATGGGTCACAACTGCGGCATCGTCGACAAATAGCATGTCTCTGATGAGGGCTTCACGGACCTTTGTCCTTGCTCTGAGGCGGGCGAGGTTGAAGAGCCTGCCATCTGATCTGGTCCGCAGGTGGATCCCTTCTTGCGCTGTGCTGAACGCATGCCTCAGGAGGAGAGCGAAGAAGATTCCAAAGAGGGTTGGGGCCAGGACGCAGCCTTGTTTCACACCGCTGCGTACGTCGAAGGGCTTGGAGAGGTTTCCGTTGAACTGCACCATCCCTTTCATGTTTGAGTGGAAGGACTCAATTAAGCTGTGCAGTTTGGGGGGGCAGCCGATTTTTCGGAGAGCCCTGAAAAGGCCATCTCTGCTGACTAGGTCAAAGGCCTTGGTGAGGTCAATGAATGCCACATACAGGGGCATCCGCTGCTCTCTGCACTTCTCCTGGATTTGGCGAAGGGAGAAGACCATGTCTACCGTGGATCTCTCTGCTCGAAAACCACACTGTGATTCCGGGTAGACGCGTTCAGCCAGTTTCTGCAGGCGGATTAGGAGGACCCGAGCATAGACTTTGCCAACAATGCTGAGAGCGAGATACCTCTGTAGTTGTTGCAGTCGCTCCTTTCGCCCTTGTTTTTGTACAGGGTGACGATCTTGACGTCCCTCATGTCCTGTGGTACAGATCCCTCATTCCAACACTGACAGAGAACTGCGTGCAAAGGGTGCAGAAGAGAAGACTTGCAGTGCTTGATGAGGTCTGGGGGAATTCCGTCGTTGCCAGGTGCCTTCCCTGATGCCAGGCTATCAATGGCCTTGCTGAGTTCGTCCGCAGTTGGCTCTGCGTCAAGTTCTTCCATTACCGGCATGCACTTGATGGCATCGAGGGACACCATGTTCTGTGTGGAGTAGAGGTCGGAGTAGTGTTCCGCCCATCTTTCCATCTGTTGGCTAGGATTGCTGATTACTTCCCCAGTGGAGGATTTGAGGGGGGCGATCTTGCTCTGTGTTGGTCCCAGTGCCTTCTTGATGCCATCATACATTCCTCGGATGTTGCCTCTTTCAGCAGCACTCTGTATCTCTTCGCTGAGCTCTGTCCAGTACTCGTTTGCGCAGCGCCTGGCGTTAAGCTGAACCTTACTTCTGGCAGCCCTGAGGATTTGCAGGTTCTTCTCACTGGGTGACCGCTTATACTTGGTGAGTGCGGCACGCTTGGCCTCAACAGTGGGAGTCATCTCTGATGATTTGGCCTCAAACCAGTCGTGGGACTTCACAGTTTTCTTCCCAAAGGTGGCCATAGCAATGCGGTGCATGGTGTCTCGTAGCGTTTCCCATCTCTCAGTGGCAGAGTCTCTGGGCTGCAATGCATCGTATTCTCTCTGAAAGGCCTCTGCGAACTGTTCTACAAGATCTGGCCGAGACATCTTGCTGACGTCAATGCGAGGGTTCCCTTGTTTCTTTGAGCAGTGGAACTTCTTTGGTTGTAGCCTGATCTTGCAACATACCAGAGAGTGGTCTGTGTCGCAGTCTGCGCTGTGATAAGAGCGAGTGTGGAGAACGTTTTTGATAGTGGCACGTCTTACTAGGATCAAATCCAGTTGGTGCCAATGTTTTGAGCGGGGATGCCTCCAGGAGACTTTGTGCTGAGGCTTCGTCTTGAAGAAGGAGTTGGCGATGCACAGTTCATGGCAGGCGCAAAACTCAAGCAGTCGCTGTCCATTCTCATTCATTTTCCCCACTCCAAAGGAACCGAGGCAGAAGGGCCATGAGTCATTGTCTGCACCCACTCTGGCGTTGAAGTCGCCCAGGAGAACAAGTTGTTCTGTCCTGGGGATGTTCCTTATGGTTGATGCAAGATTTTCGTAGAACTCATCCTTGGTGTCTGGAGAGGCGGACAGAGTTGGGGCATAAACGCTGATGAGAGTGACATAGCCTTCGGTGGTGTTGAGGCGGAGAGTCAAGTGTCGTTCTGAACCGCCGCTGCCTGGTTCAATCATGTTCAGCAGGCTATTCCTTACTGCAAAGCCTACTCCGTGCTCTCTTGGGGCATCAGAACTCTTTCCTTGCCAGAAGAAGGTGTAGTCCCTTTCCTTTAGTATTCCCGAGTCAGCCAGCCGTGTTTCCTGCAGAGTGGCAATGTCCACATTGAGCCTCTTTAGTTCGTTTGTTTATGACGGCGGTTTTTCTGGCGTCGCTGATGTCTTGCAGATCTTGGGAGAGCCCAGGCATCATTGTTCGGACATTCCAACAGCCCAGTTTCACTGCTGATCCTTTTCCTGATCCGTTTCTTGAATTTGAATTTTTCTTTTTGTTTGGTGCGGTAATTAACAACCTGCTTGTCAGATTTTCTCCTAATCTTCATGCACCCAATGAAGAAGGCAGGTCGTGGCGGGACAGCACCTAACTGGCTGGGGGTTGCCCAGCTTAGGCGGGCGGTAGCTGTCCAGTAAGACACGAAGGTCTCTCCCACCGTCAAAAGCAACCCCTGGCGTCAGCTCTACGCCAGTTGAGCAATGACTTATCACCGGTATCTTCCCGTGTTGTGCTGACACTAGTGTTAGTAGCGAGGCTGGAGTGTCCTCTCCAGGTTGTAGGTGCAGAGTGTTTGTGGATGAATGGACGGATGTAAGCCTGGGCAGTGTAATATGGAAGACAGGACTGTTGCCCATGCAACTTGTCCCCCCTCTCCACCTCGCTGACAGATCCAAAGGAACAGCAGGGCTGTTACGTTTT
This sequence comes from Monoplex corrugatus, assembly GCA_030674185.1. Lineage (NCBI taxonomy): Eukaryota > Metazoa > Mollusca > Gastropoda > Littorinimorpha > Ranellidae > Monoplex > Monoplex corrugatus. Next base: position 65,525,677 of record JAPXFY010000012.1, read on the forward strand.
GGTGCCAACGCGGCCGCAGGAGCTGCCGGAAAATGACAAAGTTTGCCATCCAACCGCCTTAGGGGCCCCACACCGGATTTACTGTCAGGGTTTACTCCCTTAGCTAGATGGCCGCGGGTAGCTCTCCAGAGCTGGCACCCTTTGATGGATCTAATTTATTTCCACCAGGGTTTCTAGCCACCCTCCTCACCATCCTCCTGAGAGAACTGGTGGGGTTGCTGGTTTAGTCGCCAGCAATTCGACCCTGTGACAGATAGTACTGGGTTCCAGGTTACCAGTAGCGGATACATCTATCCGACCTGACTGAGGCGCACCATTCTAGATGAAAACGGTAACAATCATGCATGGTTCACAATATTTGTCTTGTCATTCTTGTGCCTGGAATTGAAAAGGCCCACCGTTCTAAATAAAAACGGTAATAATCATGGTTCACAATATTTTGGTCTTGTGCTTGTTGTGCCTGGAATTGAAAAGGCGCAGCGTTCTGCATAAAAACGGTAATAATCATGGTTCACGATATTCTGATCATATGTTCGTTGTGATTAGGATTAAAAAGGCGCACTGTTTCAGATACTGATATACCTGATGGACTGAACTCCGAACTGGGCTGGATTGTGGTGTTTAGTTGTTCATAACGAATTTCAAGGTTTCCCGTGTGACAAACGGGCCGCTCCTTCCGGGGAAGGGAAATCGCCAAAGTGCGTTGTCACATTTTTAATGTGTATTTTTTGTTTATTCATTAACCATATATTTCGACAATTTTAACAGATGCAATTTATTACCGCATGATCTTCAACATGCGCGAGATATATACTGTACAGCACTTAAGTTTTCTTTCATCTAAAGACTAGCAATCAGACCACCACTCAAGGTCCAATGAAAAGGGGAGGGCAGACACATACGATCAGTAATGGAATCTGGGTTTCTTGTATCCTAGGTTGATCAGATTTATTGTTTTTGTTATTTCATTTAATTTAAAGCCCAGCCGGCTGAGTACAGCCATGTCAGGGCTACAATCGTTTCAAAACGTTATTCAATACTTCAACAGGAAAAAAAGAAAAGTACACATATCAACGCATTCGCGCACATAATCTAAGGAGATGCCCCTGGTATTGACCACTCGGTCCAATTTATCGCACAATGGGTTTAAAAATCATACATGAATACAAATTTAAACATTACTAAGGACACTAAAACATATATAAAAACTGGCTTAAATTAAATTAAATTGCTGCCGCTTATGTCATTTCCCTAGAGCCAAAAATACGCTTAATGCATGCACCCAGATATCAATCCTAAGAAAGAGTACGTAAGACTTTATCGAACTCATACGGGTGAATGGACCAGCAAGGCAGGAAATGATAAGAAGAAATGACAGAAAGCAAGAGGAACAAGGCAGAAACAGAAAAGAGGACATTTCTAACACAGAATTTCCAGAAGGTGGGGGATATTATTTACACTGAAAGAATCTCCGGTATCCTCACGAGAGAGAGAGGGGTGATCAGCGTTATAAAGTTTGGAGTTTCAAGATGAATTCATTGCACTTAGACAATTCCATATGCGCTCTACCAGAATCTGGCAGCAATTACCTGATCCTATTCCTTGAACCTGTGCAAAACCCCTACGTGATGGTTAGTTCTTTACGGGGAGGAGGGAGGTTATTGTTATTGTTATTATTGTTGAAAGCCCGGCCGATTTCGAACAGCCATATCATGGCTATAACCGCTTCAAAACATACAAAACTTCAACAGGAAAAAAAAAGGAAAAGAAAATTAAGTACACATATTAATGCATTCGTGCACATAATCTAAGACATGCCCCTGGCGTTGACCACTCGATCCAATTTATCGCACAGGGGATTTAAAAACACGTGAATACAAATACATACCTTAGGACACAAAAACATAGAAAAACAGGCATAAATTACCGAAAATTGCTTCTGCAAATCCCACCTCCCTAGGGCCAAAAATGCATGTACCCAATTATCAATCCTAAGAAAAAATACGTAAGACTATCGAACACATA
>JAPXFY010000012.1:65532701-65537701 GCA_030674185.1 Monoplex corrugatus
GTACCGGATACTATCATGGCGGAGACGGTTGCCTGGTCCGACTGCACTGTCAGGCGTGAATGGGACAAAGTGCGCATGCGCCACAGGAAAAAGTTTGCTAAGTTGCAGGCTAAACCAAAACATGACGATTGCGTGCCCATTACTCCCGTCAGTGATCAAGAAACGCAAGAAATCAAAAACAGGTGGGTGGTGAATCTGTCGGATCAAAGTTTGACTGAAACAGAATTGTCAGTGTTGAGAAAGGGGCTCAATTTTGCGGTCACTCCAGACAAACTTCCCATCACGGAGTACATTACCAGCATTGAAACTGCGTGTCGATGGATTGGTCCTCAAAAAGTAGAGGCCACACACTTACGATCAGCGTGTGTGAACATCCTCAAACAGAGCAAACCCCCCAAATCCAACATTTCCAGGGATGAAAGACTTGCACTACAGGGATTGAAGAAGAAGGATTCCATCATGATTCTCCCAGCCGACAAAGGCCGTGCCACAGTCATCTTACCCAAGGGGCAGTACTATGAGAAGGCGTACAATCTGCTAGATGAAAAAAAGACATACCAACAGCTGAGCAAAGATCCCACCAGCAAGTATACTGCCCGTCTGACCAAACTACTGCAAGGCCTACAGAAGTCAGGAGAACTCTCCTCAGAACAGTACCGCAGATTGTACCCCTCAGCTACTGATGTGCCTAAGTTCTACGGACTGCCTAAAGTGCACAAGAAAGATGTATCCCTCCGTCCCATTGTCGCCTCTAGAGGATCCCTGATGTATGAGACGGCCCGCTTCGTTGCAGACATCCTCTCGCCTTTGGTAGGAAAGACAGAACATTCCATTGCCAACAGTGCAGACCTGGTGAAGAAGCTGTTGAAGTTTGTACCACAACCTGATGAGATTCTGGTGTCCTATGACGTCACAGCCCTGTTCACCAGTGTCCCTGTGAAGGACAGCATTGACATCAACAGGGAGAGGTTACAGGTCGACAACAGCCTTCAGCAACGCACCAACCTGCCAGTGGAACACATCTGTGAACTGCTATCCTGCTGCCTCAACACCATCTACTTCACCTTTGAAGGACACTTCTACCAACAGACCGAGGGTGCAGCCATGGGGTCCCCCGTGAGTCCCATTGTCGCCAACCTCTTTATGGAAAATTTCAAGGAGAAAGCTTTGGCATCGTTCCACACTCCTCCACGCCACTGGGGCCGCTACATGGACGACTCTATGACTGTACTGAAAAGATCAGTGGTCGAAGACTTCACGAACCATCTCAACAACCAACACCCTGCCATCAAGCTCACCTATGAGGTTGAAGAGAACGGCAGCATCGCGATGTTGGATACCCGCATCACCTGGACGGAGACAGACCTCCCTTCTCCATTTATAGAAAGCCGACCCACACGGATCAGTACTTACAATTCGACAGTCACCAGCCACTGGAACACAAGCTTGGAGTAATCCGCACCCTCACCCACCGAGCGAAGACCATCTGCTCTATCGACACCGCTAGAGAAGAAGAGGTGCAGTACATCAAGAAAGTACTCAGTGTGTCGGGATATCAGAAGTGGGCCTGGGATATTCTGGGGAGCAAGAAAACCATACTACACCCCTCCACTGAACGGCAAAGCCCTTCGAGAGGGCACGTCTTCATGCCATACGTCAGCGACGTCACTGAGGCTCTCAGCAGGAAAATCAGGAAGTTGGGAGTCAGTGTCCACGCCAAGCCCACCAACACCATCAGAAGCCAGTCAGTCCACCCCAAAGACAAAACAGACAAATTGGACAAATCAGGGGTGATATACAAGATAGACTGCCAGGACTGTGACCAAAGTTATATTGGCGAAACTGAGCGCAACTTGCACAAAAGATTAAAAGAACACAAACGTGAGTCCTCTCCAGTGGGGGAATATCTGACCCACACCCAACACCACTTTGAAAAGGACAGTGTGCAAGTTCTCGACAAAGAAGCAAGGTGGTTCCAGAGGGGAGTAAAGGAGGCAGTTTACATCACCGCAAGGAACCCCACCCTCAACCGTGACCGGGGCCGACACGACCTGCCATCGGTGTACTCCTCACTTATTCAGTCGCACTGTCGTGAGTTCGCTCACAGCGGTGCGCACTGAAGCCAGTTCTCAACCCAGCAGTTGCGCTGAAGAAGTCGGCCTGATCGCCGATGAAAGCTACGCAGTAAGTAGCTTTTTTTTTCCACTGAGAGACGGGTTCAGCCAGGTAGCCATTATATATTGGGGGTATTCTGTGGAAGGATGTTTACTACCGGTACACAAAGTTTCGTCTAGCAAAGTTTCTGTGAAAACTGTTTATTTTTGAGATCAAGTTTCGCCCAAAATATCTCAAAATGTCACAAAAAAGACATGGCTGATATCGTTTGACCATTTTCGTGGGATTTGATGTTGTTGATTTTGCTGTTTGGATTAAATGCGTCACAAGTAGGGATATTACTGGTATCGTCTGACCGTCTTGGTAGATTTTGATATTAGTGCTAAATTTTACTGAAAGGTTTGTAAAATGGCAAGAATAAATTCAGACACAGCTTTATGTGTTAGTTCGCAGTCTGTTGTTTATTGATTGGCCAAGCTAAAAAGCATTCAAGAAAATAAAAAGCGTTCTTACCAACAAATGCTTATCAATTAACATCAGAAAGAGAGTTCTTCAGTGTTATATAGAATCATTACTGTTGTATGAATGTGAAGCTGAGACAGTCAACGAGCAAACTCAAAAGCAGATTGAGGCAACTGAAATGTGATTTCTAGGAAGGACGTTAAGAGTTCCATGGACAGCAAAGAAAATAAACGATACAGTCTTGAAAGAAGCAAACACAAAATGAACATTAATGAAGAAAATTAGGAAAAGAGAAGCAACATATATAGGACATTATATAAAGCAAGAGAACTTTGACAGTTTGAGCAGCTAGTCAAAATAGGAAAGCTAGAGGGAAAAGGAGCACTGGATAGACCCAGGGAGAAAATATTAGACAGTGTTGTGTTTTGTAGAGTGGATGAAGACTGAAAGGGTAGGAGATATACCTGCAGCGACTAATGATAGATTTGTATGGAGGCCCATGATCGCCAACGCCATGCGGTATGGTTCATGATGTCTATTTATTGGCATAACACGGGGTTATTAAACCGACCATACCATCACCACTTATGAATTTTTGACGTAAGATCTGTATCTGCTTAAAAATAACGATTTAACTATTGTGTATTTGTTTCGATCTTTTGTTTTATTTGGTGCGAATGTCTAGTAAAGTGGATCATATATCTTGTGAATATCTTCCTACGCGCCCGAAATCAGAAAAAATACTATGAATTTGTGAGCTTCCCTTTAATTAAATTCGATTCGACATCTAAGATTTACATCGTTTAACACATTTATCTGGGGTCGATGATACAAACAGTGCGTGGATGTGGAATTTCTCAGTGTAGTGGTGTGTGGTGTGCATGTGTGTGTGTGCGCGCGTGTGTGCGTGTCGTGTGTGTGTGTGTGTGTGTGTGTGTGTGTGTGTGTGTGTGTGTGTGTGTTGTGTGTGTGTGTGTGTGTGTGTGTGTGTGTGAGATGAGGAGAGAGAGAGAGAGAGAGAGAGAGAGAGAGAGAGAGAGAGAGAGAGAGAGGTGAAAGTAAATGAATTTACGACAATATGTTCCTCACGCAGTGGATTATAAGAATTGACTTTTCGTTTAGATTTAAAATAAATGTATCTGACATCAGAAATACACCAAAAGATGTTTACAGCGCGAAAACTATTTAATTGACAAAACAAGAGAGGCCAAAATTTTCTGGCAACTAAAACTCGTTCTTGTATAGCACTATTATCAAAAAATCGTTTGGAACAGTTCGCATGACATATTGAGACTTGGTAGTGGAGCACAGAGAACTCAACGTTATTAGGCGAACTGACCACATTCCACCCACCATGTAGTTCCAAGTCTGCATCTTTTTTTTTTTTTTGGACACGCATGCTGGCTGTTCTCATGTTCCTATAAGGCATCCACTGACATGAGCTACAGGACGTGCATCTTTGATATATTCTGCATATGTATACACAGGAAGGGGGTTTATTCACTGGTAGGTCTGCACACATGTTGATCAGGGAAAAATCGAAAAAGATCTCTACTCTTTACCCAAAATGCAGAGGTGTTTAGATCGAACCAGGACCTTCCGATTGGAAATCTAGTGTGCTAGCCTTTGTGCAACTACAGACAGCCAGACAGAGAGAGAGAGAGAGAAAGAGAGAAGAGAAGGAGAGATGTTAAAACAAAATTCTCAGCACTTAATTGTAAAGTCAGCGAGAGAGAGGGAGGAAGGGAGAGGAGAGGGAGATGGACAGAGAGAGAGAGAGGGGAGAGAGAGAAAGAGGGGAGAGGGAGGGAGAGAGAGAGGGAGAGAGAGTAAAACAAAACAAATGCTCCACACACACATACACACACACACACACATCATGAAAAAAACGACCGAGTGGCAAACTGATCTATTTCCCTTAATCAGTTGAGCTGAGTGGGATTAAATTATCGAAATGTCCTTCATCCGTCTCCCTTCTGGCCGCTTCATATCCCACCGCACTCAAAATCAGCTAGAGCTGTGAACAGCTTGGTCTTTACATTCATTCCTAGTTATTGATACTAAGATTACAGAACATGCCAAACCTGAGCGTGCATAAATATGCACCCCCTTGTGCTCAAACATACACATGCACACACATACATGCGAACTCTTAGACACACACACACGCACACACACACACACCACGCACGCACGCACGCACGCACGCACGCACGCACGCACACACACACACACACTAATCCTCATTCTCTCTCTCTCTCCTCTCCTGTTACCTCTCCAAATACATTCACATGTTTGTTTCATAGATGTTTAGAAATATTTTTTGAATGGACGTTGAGAGAAAGAAAGAACGAACACACTCACGCTTTCTCTCACGCACATACACGCGCGTGCGTGCTCGTGTGCTCGCACCAGAGAGAGGA
>JAPXFY010000012.1:65542701-65545201 GCA_030674185.1 Monoplex corrugatus
TTGTCTCTTATCACAGAAAGCCCCCCCCCCCCCCCCCCCCCCAATCACTACACAAAGCCTCCGTGCCTATCAACAGGATGAAAATAGTATTTTCTTAATCATAGTCCCTCCAGTCTGTCGTCCATTTCCGAGAAAAACATAATAAAAGGAATACGTAGATAATTAAACAGGAAATGATAACAAATAACAGTAAATATACACACGCACATACACACTTGCACACACACACACACACACACACATGCACACACTCATACATAGATGATTAAACAACAAATGAGAAAAAACAAATAACAGTAAATACACACACACATACATACACATACATACACACTCATACCCACACAACATGATGGCCAACAATAATAACATTGAAAAAGTAAACGCCCATATACATGTACACATACATACACCAACCAACACAAATGCAAACGAAGATAAAACAGCAAAAAAAGAGAAATATCATGACAAACAGAGAGACATGCAGACAACAATCAAACAACAGATCACAAACACACACACACACACACACACACACACACACACACACACACACACACACACACACACACACACACACACACCACACACACACACACACACACACAAACACACACACACACACACACACACACACACATAAACAGAATGACACACTTCCCCTTTCTCCACTTGTCTTTTCCTTTTCCTTATTTTTTCTTCATCTGTTTCAGGAAAAGCCCAAACAGTTTCCATTATACGTTGTAATAGTCCGCACAGTGTTACTTTTGAGATGGTGCCAGTGTTACTCTGAGTGATCATAGATCTTGTTTTTCCTTTCATGTAGATATTCGGCAACTTCATGTATGTATTCTTTTTTGGGTAAGATGATGATGACTCACATTTTGTTCTTGAAGGTATGATTTTAAACGTCTAAAGACTTCGGACTTTCCAAGATGGAAATTTTTTGGTGTATTTGCATTGCCTACAGGAAGCTGGTGGATAGGGTGAGGGAGTTAAAGGGTTAAAGAAATTGTTGTTATGCATGGACGCCTTCCCAAGAAAACTGAACTTTAAATCAGAACAGATGGTGCGAGAACATTTTATTGTTTCTGTTATTTGCCGTTTTCTTCCGCTGCTGTTTTTGTCAGTGGTATTTTTTCCCTTTTTATAATTGTTATTGCTGATGAAATGTGTACACACGCACTCACACGTTCTATTTGTCTGTCTGTTTGTCTGTCTGTTTGTCTGTCTGTCTGTCTATCTGACTGTCTGTCTGTCTCTGTCTCTGCCTTTCTGTCTCTGTCTGTCTGTCTGTCTCTATCTCTCTGTGTGTCTCTCACACACACACGCTTACACAATTCAGACTAAGACAGACAGGGTTAAAAAAAAAAAGGAAATGGGGAAGGGGAGGCAATTGTCGAACATACCGACTCTCGTTTCAATGTTCAGTAACTGTGTTTTCTTACTGAATCATAGTTTGAATTAAAAAAGAAAAGGAAAAAAAATAGTAATGTGAAAAAGTTGATTGAGTTGATGTAACTGGTGACACTAATGTTGAAAACCATTTATCTTGTTTCTTTATTTTGATTTTCTCTTATGGCTGATCAGTTAAAAAAAAGTGGGGGTTATTCCAATCGGTATTATGTGTATACTTCAGTAAAAGGAAACAGACCAAAAGCAACATTAAACTAAATCTTGGACTCTTAAAAACAGATAAAGTGATACGTAAAAAATTTAATGTACATGTTCAAAACAAATTCTGTGCTCTGGAAGACGCTAGTGACAGTGAGGAACAATGGACAAAGTTGAGAAATTCGATAAATGAAGCTTGTGAAGAAATCCCTGAAGTAGATAGAAAAGCAAAAAAGAACCGAATGACAAAAGAAATGTTAGGCTAGATGGAGGAACGGAGGAAGGCAAAGAGAAACGAGGAGATATACAGGAAGATAAACAAAGACATCAGAAATAGGTGCAATGAAGCTAAGGAAGCTTGGCTGAAAACAAAATGCAAAGAAACAGAAGACCGACGCAAAACGGATCCTCAGGGTATGTACAGACGAATCGAAGAAATTGTCCACAGGAAAAATATATGCACATCAACTGGTTGCTTAAAATCGAAAGGTGGTACGCTTATCACGGAAAAATACAAAATGTTAGACAGATGGGGAGAGTACATTAAAGACCTTTTTGACGATGACAGAAACGAAGAACACATTATAAGAAAGAACTTTGAAGGACCACCCATAATGAAAGATGAAGTTAGAGCAGCACTGAAAAAGACGAAACCAGGAAAAGCCCCAGGACCAGACAACATTACTACAGAGATGATTGAAGCCCTGGAGGAATTTGGTAGTGAAAAAATAACAGACGTCCTAAATGAAACAATGACACTGGAAAAATCCCCAAAGATATGTCAAAATCAATTTTCATTGGACTTCCAAAGAAGATAGGGGCTATAGAATGCGAACTCCATCGCACATACAATGAGTTTGATGAGTCATGGAGCAGAAATCCTATT
>JAPXFY010000012.1:65550201-65552701 GCA_030674185.1 Monoplex corrugatus
ATCCTATCCACCAACTGCAAAAACTTAACCTTTTGACTCGCTCACCCTATCCACGAACTACAAAAACTTAACCCTTTGACTCCCGCACCATATCCACCAGCTTCCTGGCACCCTACCACCAGCTTCCTGCAGGAAGCTGGTGGATAGGGCGAGGGAATCAAAAGGGTAACGTTTTTGCTTTGCTGACAATGCAAGATGCCGGTGGACAGGGTGCGGGAGTCGAAGGGTTAACTGGCCTATCAGGGGCATGATTTTAAGCAGTGCCGTCATCAAGGCGTAATAGGATGGATCGCTGCGTGAAGTCTACTCAAAGGTTATCAAGTTTTCGCTGACTTATACAGTAACAATACGAACGCAGAGTATCAACTTATCAAAGAAGCAAAGGCAGCAGCTTGATCATATGACAATATTACAGGAGCTCATTTCTGTAGGCTTTTACATTAACCCTTCCCTTTATGCAGGCACGCCATTTGCCTTCACTGTGGCTAAGTTTGTCGTTCAGTTTGCGTAAATGTAACATATTTCATATCGTGACTTTTGAGTTAGTGAAGTATGAATCAGTTTGGTCAGCGCTGATCAACTAGGACATTAAAGGGCACATTCGTACAGTTTCCGGGTCCCTTCATATCGTCACTGTTAGGTTATAGTACATTGTCGATACAATGTCTGTATGTATATACACATAGATACAGACACTGTATCGACAATGCATTATAACCTAATACACGTATGCGTGTGGAGATGGTGCGTGGATGCATGCGTTGTGTGTGTGTGTGTGTGTGTGTGTGTGTGTGTGTGTGTGTGTGTGTGTGTGTGTGTGTGGGTGTGTATGTGTGTGTGTGTGTGTGTGTGAACGCGTGCGAACGTGTGTGTATATGTGTATGTGCGAGTGTGTGTGTATGTGTGTGCAAGAGTTTGTATATATGTGTGTACAAATGTGTGCGTTTGTGCGTCTGTATGTGTATGTATATTCGTGTGTGGTGGTGTGTGTGTGTGTGTGTGTGTGTGTGTGTTGTGTTGGTTGTGTGTGTGTGTGTGTGTGTGTGGTGGTGAGAGAGAGAGAGAGAGAGAGAGAGAGGAAAATGGAAAATGTCATACATCTGGGTGTCTATAATCTCAGACAGTTCAGGTGCAAGTCGTGATACATGAACGTCTGTCGGTGGATATAAATACAATTTTATGGATTTTCATGACACTTTATACAGTCCTGTCGACCGGGTCATCGACATTTGGTGTATTCTTTTGGGTCAAATCAGGAACAATTTCTTGTCGACCATTTACTGCGTTCTTTTAACAGACGTATTTTTGCTCTCTTAAAACGTTCGTCTATTTCTTTTCTTGCAAGAATTTATGCACTTAGTTTAATATACTGAGACATTCATATTGTGCATTCCATTGTTTAGTGGCTGGAGTTTCCAGAACTTCGTGTAGGAATCTTAACTCTTACTGATGTGAATTTTTGTGTTGTGATCACCTTTTTTTCATCCCATTTTCTACGCCTCCTTAATGGTCACAGAAGCTGGCACAGTTTTATTTACAATGCGATGAGGATGATTCTCATACTTTAGAGTTTCATCTAGGGTTGAGACTGCGTGACAGGGCTGTACTCTACGCTTACTATCATAAGATATCCTGGCGTCAATCAGGCCCGAGAGACACAGACACCTGCGGTGCTGGTCAGAAGATTTGAGCAACACCCTCAGTGACGCATCTGTGAATTGGACGAGACTCGACTGTGTGGTCCCAGTCTTCCAATGAGCCCATAGCACACCCAACTCTGGGTAGGAACCGGTTAGAGCCGAAAAATCCCACAAGGATTTTTGAAGGTACTGACGGGGATTCGAACTCACAACTTTCCAGTCAGTAGTCCGCTGCGTTAACCTTTACACCACGGCGACTGCTTTGCTGATGGAATTTGGACAGAGATCATTGACATCGTTAGTGGATGGGTAGACTACATGCTATTGGGAATTCAATTTTTTAAAATTTATTTCTCAAACGATTCTTTACTCACATCGATAGGCTGCATCGAACTGAGAAGCAAGTGACGAGCGTCGTCGTCGCCTTAGTCGGAGCCATCATTGTCATCGTCATTGTCATCGTCATCGTCATCGTCATCGTCATCGTCATCATTACCATTAGTATGTTGTTATTACTATAGTGATCGATAATTCATTAGATGTTGCGTATGTGCTTGCATATTTATGTGACTTTGTGCGTCTGTGTGTTGGTATAGCGTGTGAGTCCATATAAGACGATTTTTTTGTCTTGTTCTGTGTCATAACTTGTATAACTGATTTATCATTGATTGACCTGCGCAGATTTTTGTAAAGTGGGTTTGCTTTCTGGGATGTCGTACTACATAAATCTCTCATTGTCATACTCATAATGATGATGATGATCATCATCATTAATATGAGTATTATCATTGTCATATCGTGTTGATAATGTTATCATTATTAACAGTGATGGTGATCATGGTGATGATTAAATAGTACAA
>JAPXFY010000012.1:65557701-65587701 GCA_030674185.1 Monoplex corrugatus
TTCCAAAAGCATCTAACCACTTTTAATCATGTGCCATGAATATCACAAAATCTACACACATAAGCTCGAAGCAAGAATTGCCCAAGCCAAACAAAGAATGCTCCATCTTACATTTGGAAAGACATATATTTTTTAAATGAGCTCAAACTTAAAATACGGCAAGCACTAATTTGGCCTGTTGTGTTATATGGAAGTCAAGGATGGACTCTTAAAGCTGCAGATGAAAACAGAATGAAAAGTGCAGAGATATGATTCTACAGAAGACTTCTAAGAGAATAAGCTGGACTAAAAGACGAACAAACCAAAGCATTCTGGAAGAACTGAACAAACAATCTGAACTTTTAGGCCTGGTTAGGAAAATGAAAATGAATCACCATCCACTATATGAACACAAGATCTGCTATGTAGATTGCAGATTAAAAAAAAAAAAAGTACGAGCACGTAACATAATCCAACAAGCTTCCTAATAATCCTTACAGTATGGGGAAAGAGATGACAGGGCACGCATTGTGCAAGGTGGGTTGTCAGTGTGATTAGTTTTCTTTTTTTTTGAAAACCAGCAGGCGAAATTTATTCTTTGCCGTTAATATCTTGTAAGGCGACGTTGTGGTGGAGCCATCTGATGGCAGTGAGTTGTAGACGCCTCAGAACAGTTCTGTGATATCAACTAAACGACATGACCCGTTAACAAGAGCTAAATGACAGTGAGTAATAAAAACTGTCGTATAGAGCAAACTATGCATGACGACCGTTCCAGAGATTGTAATTTACCTTAGTTACATGCTGGTCGTAGAGGCCATACAGTTTTTTTTAAACAGTTTCTGATTTTCTTAAAAATTAGTAATTCATTTAGTATTAATCTTTCTCTGTTGGTCTTTTTTTTCAAACCGTAACTTGACGAAATACGCATGAATGAATGTTAAATGTCTGTCTGTAGGATAGAGAATTTATGATTGTTTAATATATTATTATCAGAAGTTTATACGTATACGGCCTCAGAGTACAGAAGCAAGCTCATTTATTTCACCTGCTATGCAGTTCCTTTGGGACTAGACAGATCGATATTGTGAATCCTGTGTGTCTATCCGTGTAATCAGCAGGTTGGTGGCCACATTCCATGTCTACTGATTTAGCGAACAAGTAGTAATTTGCATTGGCGGTGTTATCAGAGAAATCTTCAGCATCTTCCCTTCTAATCATTCTACCAGTGAGGAAGTCAACAGACTCGCCAACCAGCATATGAATCACTGTGAAGATCTGCTGACCACGATGAGGGAATGGTAATTAAGCTGGTATGGGTACGTAGCAGGATGAAATGGCTCTCTAAGACTTCCTGCAGTGAACAGTGTAGGGGAAATAAGACAGGGCAGACAGAAGAAGGGACAGGCTACAAAGTGCCGAATATACCAGGAAGAGCTTTGATGCGACTCAGACATTTGTCCATAACCATCAGGAATGGAGTCAGCTAGTATATCGCTTTCTAAAGCAGCATCCAAAATTCCGTGGTCAGTTATAATTAAAAAATGGTAAGACATCCAAAATGCCGTGGTCAATCATAGTTAATAAATGGTAAGTCAAAACAAGTTGGCTTGTTTTCACTTTGCGTTGGCGTACTCTTTGTGGTCAATGGAAGAAAGTACTGACTTTGATAAAAAGCTGGCCAGAGTTTACACGGGTCCTCGATATAATTGTCAGGTCTTAGTGTAACGAGTGTATACTCATAATGCTACCAATTTTGAAGAACAAGGTCTCCCAACAGTGTAAAAATTGCTACTCACAGTTCCGTAGCTTTCGATGGCGTTCTCGCCATCTTCGTCAGCGCTCTAATGCTGTCTGCGTGAATCTCTACTCAGATCTCGCGAACATGGGATGAACCCAGTTCACGAGATCGAATCAGAGAATGGTACACCGGGGGCAGGGTGTAACGGCCCCGGTCCCTGTTGAGCGGGGGGTTGGTGGCTGCGATGTAGATGGCCTCCTTGACTCCTCGCTGGAACCACTTATTTTCTCTGTCCAGGATGTTGACATTGTCCGCACTGAATTGATGTTTTTCGGCGTGTAGGTGAGCTCCTACTGGAGAAGAGTCCCTCTTGTGTTCTGTTAGTCTCTTCTGAAGGGGGCGTTCAGTTTCACCGACATAATGTTGGTTACAGTCCTGGCAGTCTATTCTGTATATAATGCCAGCTTTGTCGAGTTTGCTGGTTTTGTCCTTGGGGGTGACCAGCTGGCTGCGTATGGTGTTGGAAGGTTTGGAATGTACAGCCACCCCCAGTTTTCTGATCTTTCTGGACAGAGCGTCACTCACACCTCCTACGTATGGGATGGTGATGTGTCCCTTGCGCTGGTGTTGTTTCACTGGCTGTTGGGATGCGGTGTTGGATTTCCTGCCTCCCGGGCTGTTCCAGGCCCACTTTTTGTAGCCCGAGATGGTGAGCACTTTTTTCAGGTGGTTTGTCTCCTTGTCTTTTGCCTCTTGGGTACTGCATATGGTGTTAGCTCTGTGGGTAAGGGTTTGAATCACTCCCAGTTTGTGTTCAAGGGGCTGGTGGCTGTCGAACTGTAAATATTGGTCCGTATGAGTTGGTTTACGGTAGACCGAGAAGGATAGAATGCCATCAGTTCTGGTGATGAGGGTGTCCAGCATGGCTATGGAGTTGTTCTGTTCCACTTCCCTCGTGAATTTGATGGCTGGGTGTTGGTTGATCAGATGTTCTGTGAACTGTTCGACCAGTTGCTGGGGGAGGATAGTCATGGTGTCGTCTACGTAGCGCCCCCAGTATCGTGGTGGGGAGTGGAAAGAAGCCAATGCTTTCTCTTCAAAATCCTCCATGAACAGGTTGGCTACTATTGGGCTTACTGGGGAGCCCATGGCTGCTCCTTCTTTTTGTTGGTAGAATTCACCTTGGAAGGTGAAGTAGGTGGTGGTGAGGCAGCAGGACAAGAGTTCACATACGTCGTCCACTGTGAGAGATGTACGTTGGTGGAGGGTTTGGTCGTTTTGTAACCTTCGGCGTATGATCTCTATGCTTTCTTTCACTGGTACGCTGGTAAATAGGGCAGAGACATCATATGACACAAGGAGTTCATCATGAGCGAGGGTGTAGTTACTCAGTTTTTCCACTAGGTCAGCACTGTTGTGGATGTGATGATCTGTGTGTCCTACGAGAGGTGATAGGATGTCCGCCACAAATCTAGCCGTCTCATACATGATGGAACCTCTGGATGCGACTATGGGACGGAGGGGGACTTCTTTCTTGTGGACTTTGGGTAGACCATAGAACTTGGGGACGTCGGACACAGTTGGGTATAATTTCCTGTACTGTTCTAATGACAGGCGGTCCGTCTCTTTCAGGCGTTTCAGTGTGTCTTTCAGTTTGTTGGAAAACTTGGAAGTAGGATCTTTCTTGAGGCGTTCATATGTTGTAGTATCTTCCAGAAGTTTGCTTGCCTTCTCATAGTACATGGGTCTAGGCATGATGACTGTGGCACGACCTTTGTCAGCTGGTAGGATCATCGTGGCGTGTTCGTTCTTTAAATCCGCCAGAGCCCGTCTTTGGTCCGGTGTTAAGTTGGATTTCGGTAGTTTGGCCTGTTTCATGATTCTGACACAGTCTGATCTTAAGTGTGTGGCTTCTTCTGAATTAGGGCCAATATACCTGCAAGCTGTTTCAATGCTTGTGATGAGGTCTACCACTGGAAGCTTGTTAGGGGCTACGGCGAAATTTAGTCCTTTCTCTAGTACTTCCTGTTCAGGTTTAGTGAGTTGGCGATCTGATAGATTGATCACCCACCTCTCTTTGGTCTTTCTTTTTGTTTCTTCCGGTACAGGTGTAATCTCGCTTTTGTCATTCTGTTGTCTCCTGTTGTTTTTTGGTGCTAGAAGTTCGAATTTCTTTCGATGGCGTTGGCGTACTTTGTCCCATTCTATTCGTCGTGTGTTGTTTAGCCACTCTTTGATTTCGGAGAGCATAGCATCTGGTAGTGTGCTAGAGCTCAGTCTTTCCTCGAGGTCTTGGATTTTCCCTTCCAGACAAGTGATGCGGGTGTTGATTTGCTTGATGCGTTCGTTCATGAGTGCTCGTTGTGCCTGATTGATGATATTATTTGCTGCTGTTCCTTTCATCGGAGTTTTGATTTTTAGGCTGGTGGGAAAGACGCCGTGATGTTTGCAGTGCAGTGTGAAGTGTAGATGGTTCCTGAACTTCGCTAGGGAGCGGTGTAATTTCTCTGATTCACGAAAGGTAGTGATGATCGTCCGATCGTAATCGCGAATGAGACGTAGGGGAAGTTTCAACAGTTGGGGGGTAGACATAATGCTACCAATTTTGTATACTCATTCACATGCATAAAGTGTGTGTGGATAGAAATGCTCATAATGTTAATTTGTAATAATATAAACATGATTTATTGATGCACACGACCAGTTGACATACTACTGTGATGTTAAATGAGACCCAGCGTCGAATTTTACGTAAAGTTCAGTTTCTGTTTCTCAAGATACGTCTCCGCGCTCGGAGTGAATTCCGCTTACATTGACGCCACTGGAGCTGCGTGATGGAGAAGGTCCAGACTGATCATGGCACAAGTCTGCACATGAACTGTGGAGTAGCCAGGTCGTGAGGAAAAATTTTGGCCCACCCGAGGGTCCAATCCACGACCCCTAAGTTATCAGCATTATCAGCATGGTGCTCTAACCAACTGAGCTAATGGCACACTCACACACACACACACACACATACACACACACACACACACACACACACACACACACACATACACACACACACACACACACATACACACACACACACACACACACACACACACACACACACACACACACACACACACAGACACGCACACATTTTTTTTCCTCGTCTAACAGCATGTGTGTGAATAGACGTTGAAAGAAATAACGAATGAACGAACACACACACACACACACATACACACATACACACACACACACACACACACACACACACACACACACACACACACACACACACACACACACACACACACACACACACACACACACACACACACACACACACACACACACACACGTTTTTTCTCGTCTAACAGCATGTGTGTGAATAGACGTTGAAAGAAATAACGAATGAACGAACACACACACACACACACACACACACACACACACACACACACACACACACACACACACACACAGACACACACACACAGACACACACACACACACACAGACACACACGCATACACACACACACACACACACACATTCACAGGGCGTGTGTGCTTGCACGCACATACACCAAATACTCTTAGAGTGAAAAACTCACGAATGCATCGAACATACATACGTTTACATGAATATGGGGGAGGGAGCAAGACTGAGAGAGAGAGAGAGAGAGAGAGAGAGAGAGAGAGAGAGAGAGAGAGGAGAGAGAGAGAGAGAGAGAGAGAGATTCACCAAACATACACATTATTCTTGCTGCAGTGTTTTCACTTCCATCAGATTCAGTTTAGTGCAGTACAAACACATCTGTATTGAATTTGTGCCACAAAAGTGTGTCAGCATCCAAACAAATATCAACTACATTTTTTGCAATCGATTTTGAGGCAGCGTTTCACATTCGCAAACACCACCAGTAAAGCTTGATTACATATACATCGACACTGGGGGAATGCAATGGTTAGGAAAAGGGTAAGTGGACGTGTTTTTATGCAGCATTTTTAGGTTACATTTTTGTGTGTTTGTGGTTAGACAGAAAATTCTGGCATGACTTGCACAGGAATGATTAAATTCGAACTCACTGTTTCCTAATCGTTATTCCGTTAAGCCAAACCACCACTTCCTGCCTGGTTATCTTGCATTTCTTGATTTGCTGTATACAGAATTTCAGTGTGTATATAGCTTTTTTGTGTGCTGTATACGTACTTTTGGTTGCGTATTAAACTTTTGTATGCTGTTGGCAAAATACAGGAAATAATAGGTTTTCTCGTATTCTGCAGATGGAACGTTTGTTTATACTTTGCTATAGTTCCCTGTATTCTGTACGCCATAAGCAGAACGTAAGATGTAGATTATAATAAGCTCTATTCAGTCTATATTGTGGTCTGAATATGTGGTGTGTGCATGTCCGCGCACGCGCGCATGTGTTTTATTTAAAAACCAACAACTTTTTTGACAAAAAAATGCGAGCAAAATGTAATGAATGTCATGCCAAACGATGGCATGAAATTAAACCCCTGAAAAGAAAACGTGTGTATTTATAGAATGTGTGCAAATTCTTCGCAAACTACGTTCTATACATTCGTACTTGTCAGTATAATTTACACTGTGGTACAAGATAAGCTAGCTATGCACTTGTCCTCTGTCAGCATTTACACATTTTGTCACGATGCGAGGCCTTTCCATTTGATAGCGAATGGTCGAATGGTCAACCATGCCCACCTGACCCTTCCTTCTCTGGCACACCTCTCACTACTTTTACCCCGTCTCACAAGAAGAAATTTTCAACACAATCAGATCCATGTCGTTCAAAACCTGCGAACTGGATCCTCTTCCAGGTTCTCTCTACTCCGATTGTCTCCCTACTCTCCTCCCATTCATCACTGACATCATCAACACTTCTTTTCAAACTGGAACTGTCCCAGATTCTTTCAAGTCTGCTATTGTTCACCCTCTCCTCAAGAAACACAATTTAGACCCAAATGAACTGAAAAATTACAGGCCTATCTCTAATCTCTCTTTCTTGTCAAAACTCCTTGAAAAGGTCGTCCTCAACCAGCTGAACTCTCACCTGTCTGCCAACAATCTCCTCAATCCTTTCCAGTCAGCCTACCGCCAGTGCCATAGCACTGAAACTGCCCTACTACACATTCTCAACAATCTCCTCCTTGCAACTGATACTGGCAAAGTCTCTCTCCTCACACTCCTTGATCTGTCTGCAGCCTTCGATACCATTGACCATGGTATTCTCCTTTCTAGACTTCATCATACTTTTGGCATCTCTGACATTGCTCTCTCCTTTTTCACTTCGTATTTATCAAACAGAAAACAAACTGTTCTCATCAATGGCACTTACTCTCAACCTGCATACCTGACCTGTGGTGTTCCACAAGGATCTGTCCTTGGCCCTGTTCTTTTCACTCTTTATACCTCCCCCCTGTCCACCATCATCAACTCCCACTCTATAAAACACCACTTCTATGCTGATGACACCCAACTTCAAGATAGTGACTCACCTGATAATATACAGCGCCTGTTGACTCGCACCACTGAGTGTTACTCGGACATTAAGAACTGGATGACACACAATAGACTTCAGCTTAATGACGACAAGACAGAAGCTATCCTCATTGGCTCCCGTCAGAAACTTTCCCAGCTGCCTCCTCTTTCTCTCCCATTATGTAACACATCAGTCCCAATTTCTGATTCAGCTAAAAACCTTGGTGTCTGCATTGACTCTACCCTGTCCATGAACAACTTTGTTTCTCAAACTGCCAGATCTTGCTACTATCATCTCCATCGTATAAGCCTGATCAGGAAGTATCTCTCTGTGGAAACAACTGCAAAACTCGTTCTCTCCTTCGTAATGTCTCGCATTGACTATTGCAATTCACTCCTGTCTGGTCTTCCTGCCTCCACCATTCACATCCTACAGCGCATTCAAAACAATGCTGTACGCTTGTACTCAAAAAGAAAAAAGCTGACCACATATCTCCTCTCCTGGCACAACTTCACTGGCTCCCTGTATCAAAGCGCATACAGTACAAACTAGACACCATGTGCTACAAAAGCCTCAATAACGCAGCCCCCGATTACCTGTCAAGCCTACTTGAGATCTATGTTCCCTCACGTACCCTCCGCTCTGCCTCCGATCCTCTGACTTTTCGCTTTCCACGCACTAAGCTCAATACCTATGGTCCACGAGCCTTCTCTGTTTCTGGTCCACTCTCCTGGAACAAACTTCCTCTCTCAGTCCGTCAGCAACCTACTTTTGCCTCCTTCAAGTCCGCTCTCAAAACTCACCTTTTCTCCTCTGCATAAAATCCTAACCTCACTCAACCCCCCTCTGCAGCCTGTCTCCGCTCGGAGGGGAATCACTTTGTTTTAATATATAATTGTATATGATGTGCTCTCTGTGGTTTTCCATTGGTTTTATTCTTGCTTTTATTGCTTTTATTCTTTTCTCCCCATTTGTGGCCATGCATGTGTGTTCGTGTGTGTGTGTGTGTGTGTGTGTGTGTGTGTGTGTGTGTGTGTGTGTGTGTGTGTGTGTGTGTGTGTGTGTGTGCGTGTGTGTGCGTGCGTGCGTGTGTGCGTGTGTGTCTTTTCGGCGCTTGGATTTGATTTTGTCGAGATTTGCGCTATATAAATATTGTAATTATTATGTATGCATGTGCGTACGTATGTATGTATGTATGTATGTATGTATACGCTTAGATTTATGTATGTATGCATGTATGCATGTATACGCTCAGCTTAGATTTATGTATGTAAGTATGTAAGCATGTATGTATGCATGTATACGCTCATATGTATGTAGGTATGTATGCATGTATACGCTCAGCGCTTAGATTTGATTTTATCAAGATTTTGCGCTATATAAATAAAATATATTATTATTATTATTATGAATGGTCGATCATAGTTTTGACTCTGATGCTACCTACAAGCAGAATGAAGCCCACATAGATTTCCCCTGAAAACCACGTAGGCCCACACTACACTTTTATTTCCGCGTGGGTCTGAAGTCACAAGCTTGTCTGATCACATCACACGCACGGAAATGCCCAAGAACGAGCAATAAATAGCTCCATGGCAACAGCGTCCACCCGTTTCACTCAGTGGGCACTCGTTATGTGGACGTGATCATGGCGTGTTTCCGGTATCAGGGACTGATGGGTGGTAGTCGCTTTATGGTTTCCGGCGGTGAATGTCGAAACCCCCAAGTCACGAGTACACTCCACGTTATTGCCCAGAGGAAAAATAAATAGCATGGTCAGGTCATGCTAATAATCTCTCTTTCGCGCTCCTTTGAGAATTCTTAAGCAGTGTTGACCTTGTTTTGTAGAATCAAACACTTTCCACAGATCAACAAAAGCAACAATTTT
The DNA here is from genome assembly GCA_030674185.1 of Monoplex corrugatus. NCBI lineage: Eukaryota > Metazoa > Mollusca > Gastropoda > Littorinimorpha > Ranellidae > Monoplex > Monoplex corrugatus. Next base: position 65,566,807 of record JAPXFY010000012.1, read on the forward strand.
CCATCTTACTTGGACGAACACTATTGGGTAACAGCATTTAGTGTAGATATATGGTTGATAGAGGAATATCTATGTCTTAGCTAAATATCTAATCTAACTATCTATCTACATTATATTATCTATCTCTATCTAATCTATTTATCTATCCATCTATCTATCTATCTATCTATATCTATCTATCTATCTATCAATCTATCTATATTATATGTCATCATCAGGTGCCCTGCCGCATGGCGTTGGCAATCATGGACTTCCATCTGTCTCTATCTCTCGTTGCCCCTAGCATCTCCCCCACCATCCTCGTTCCCAGCCACTCTGCAAGTCCGTCCAGCATTTTCTCCCTGGGTCTACCCGGTGCTCTCTTTCCCTCCAGCTTTCCCGTTGTGACCAGGTGCTCCAAATCCCCCTTCCTCATAAAATGGCCTATAAATGTTGCCTGTCTTTTCCTAATCTTCCTTATGAGTGATCTACTCGTGTCTGCGTCCATCAAGACTGTCACGTTTGTTTTCTTTGCTGTCCATGTACCTATCATTATTATGTTATATTCTGTCTTATTCTATTACATTACATTATATTATATCCTGTTTTATTCTACTGGATTATATGTATATAGTGAAAAAGTTAACAAGAAACACCACGAGGATGCGGATGGGACCTGGAGCACAGTTGCCTCGCCGCCGCTCTCCGGACAGTCACCTTTCAAGCTCCCGACGCAAGTCGATAGTCATTTAATCAAGCAGAGAAATAAAGGTGGGGGGGGGGGGGGGTGCCCATGCATGGCATAGGCCATTCGGACCAGTGATCAGTTACCTTGTTTACAAACCGAATGGCAATTGGGGAGATGACAAACCCCGGGACAACGCGCACCAACCAGGTCCAGCCCATTCTCCGTATCAAGAGACCATGGAAGACCCCTCCCTCGCTCTACTCTTGTCTTCATCTCTCTTTCGGGCAGCCAGTACTGCCACCAACTCGCAAAGCTGCCAGCTGGCATAGCTACCAGGTCCTTCCTTCTTACTATAATCTTGACATTTAGCGGTCAGAAGCTCCCACCGTTACTTTACTTCAACCACGAAACCAGTGCCGTTGTACAGATGCAAAGCCGGAACAATCAACAACCAGAGTCAGAACAAGATTGAGATAGCGGAAATGCGGTTTCTAAGGAGAGTATTAAGAGTTCCATGGACAGCAAGAAAAACAAATGAGATAGTATTAAAAGAAGCAAACACAAAAGGACATTAATGAAGAAGATTAGTAAAAGAGAAGCAACGTTTATGGGACATTTTATACGGCAAGAGAAATTCAAGGGCCTAGTCACAACAGGAAAGCTGGAGGGAAAAAGAGCACCAGGTAGACCCAGGGAGAAAATATTGGACGTACTTGCGCAGTGGATGAGGACAGAGAGGGTGGAAGATGTACTTGCAGCAACAAAGGATAGATTCATATGGAGGGCCATGATCGCCAACGCCATGCAGCATTGCACATGATGACGATGGTGATGATAATAATATAGTTCCATTCATGTGTGGAATGCATTGAAAGTAAACGTTAAGAGGATAGTCCAATTAGGTGAACATCTAAAGACAGTTTCATACAACATAAATTTCAATGTTTTACTGTATGGTCTATTCTTTTTGTTTCTGCCTTCTGGAATCCCTATCAGGCGCTTGGGTGAAGTCCTATTGTATTGAATGTTCCTTTTAGATAGGTTTTCATGCAGACGCACACACGCAGACACACACACAAACACCCCCCTCCCAGATTTGAAATGTGTATGCTCTTCTGTCTTATTCTTGAATTGTTTTATTTGTTGGTGGTATTCTTAGTATTTTTCCGGTTTCATTTTTTCAAGACACTTTTACACGGACACACACGCACTCACACACAACACAACACACACGCACTCACACATACGACACACACACACACAGAGACACACAGAGACACACAGAGACACACACAGGCGCACACACACACACACGCACACACACACACACACACACACACACACACACACACACACACACACACAAACACAAACACACACACACACACCACAACACAAACACACACACACACACACATTCTCAGACAGGCACAGGCACACGCACACACACACGAGTACACACACACGCGTACGCACACACGCCACCACACACACACACACACACACACACACACACACTCACAGACACACACACGCACGCATATGAATATGCGTATTCATTTTTATGTACTTGCAATCATATTCTTTAATTTATCTTTTTTGTATGGTCTTATTTGTTTAACTTTTAATTCTGTTGTCGTGCTCCAATATCTGTTCTTTACATATAAGGAGATTATCAGCGGCTGATATGTAAGTTGGTCTACATGCTAATAGCTAAATCGTTGGAATGTAGAAGATTCATTTGCTGTCATTTCAGCGTCTTGGGAAAAAAAGCACATGAACTGCCTTAAGGGTAGATGAAAGTGCTGCTTTTTTTCAACCTTTTTTTTCACATTAATTCAACACGTATGAAACTGCTTAAAATAGTGCAAGGAATTGATATATTCTCATTTTTTTAGCAGTAACACACTATACTTATACCTGCATCCACTGTCCCACCCACCCCTCCATGCACGCAGGCATACACATGTGTTTTTCCTCTTCAGAGAGACATAAACATAACATTTCTTCCTTAACACTATTCTCTCTTATCCTAGTCTCACGTGTCTGCTTGATGAATAGCTTTGAAAGAAAGTGTTGCTTTTTTATGTTTGGCATAAATATTTTTCTGTTTTATAACCGTTAGTAAATGGGTTGTGCAGGCTGCGAACCTGAGAATTCTTCTATCCTCGAAGCTAAGAGAATTCATCTGTGTGAGTGTGTGTGTGTGTGTGTGTGTTGTGTGTGTGTGTGTGGTGTGTGTGTGTGTTGTGTGTGTGTGTGTGTGGTGTGGTCTTTGATTTAGTGTCTATTCACTAAAGTGATTTTAGACAACAACAACAACAAAAAATAAAATAAAAAAAGGAAAGAAGGGGGGGGGGGGGTGATAGAGGAGGAGTGAAGAGGATGTTTGAAAATTGTCAATTTTGGTTTTGAGAAAAGATGATCCAGAAAACAACTGTTTCGAGGAGGGGAAGGTAAACTAACAAATAACGTTACCATAATTAACGATTTAAATAAACTAAGTAACAAACAAAATTGAAAAATTTCAGAAGAAATGAATAAAAAATAAAACCAAGAATTGACTAACTATAACAGTGAACAAGTGAAATAGGTAATTCGCTATAGGACTTTTTGACAGGCTAACAAAAAAATCATATAGTAATGATGATGAGGCAAATATGTCAGAAACTGTACTCATAGATAGTGTAGGAATATGTCGTTTTACCCTAACGCAAGAAAGAATATGACTATGTGTTATCTTCTTTCTACACAAACACACTATGTTCTTGGTGTATTTTGTTTTGAATGCATCAAGTTTCCATCTGTACATAAGAGATTGTATAAGTCTGTTGGCAGGAAGCTGCTTAAGTATTTTGCTGACTTCAAAGTTCATGTGACATTTATCATACTTTTTCTGTTTTAATTGGAACTGCTTCCAGACATAGTTGTCCACTAAAGTGTAAGTCTCGTGCAATGAGAGAGAAAGCTGGATATTGTTTGAATCTGGTGAGTTATTAGCTCCCCGTTTGCAGCCCTATCAACTTTATCATTATAATAAAAAGAACTATGAGAAGGTATCCAGCAGAAAGTAATATCTGTGCCTCTTGAAGATAAACCATGAATCAAGTGACTAATTTCCAGAATCATTCCAGAATTGTTTGTAATTTTGATAATTTAAGAGTCTGAAGTACTGATTTTGAATCGCTGTCTTCTTTTATTTTTTCCCTCCATGTCTCATGTTTCTTCTATTGTCTGTTCTCTCAATCAGTTGATTCACATGCCTATCTTGTGACCCTTTCATATCCAGTTATTGATTAAATACCATGTATCAATGTTTTGTTCGAAAAACACATTACATACTCATACCCAGCAAACTACTTTATAACTGCTGTGCTATGGAAAGTACACTCTCATCCTACCACTAGTTGTATGTTATGAGGACAACTGAATGAAGGAGACTGAAATGAAGACTTTATAGTCGAAAATGCCATACACGCTTTAACTTAAACCGTGATTACAACAGTTTCTATCGTTATGTCCGAGGTTTCTCATAAAAGTTTCCTTTTTACAAAATCTGATAACGCGCCTGTTAGATTGAGTTTCAGACCTTCGGAGTCGGCTAATGATATATGACCGTACTTTGTTAATCTTACTGAATGTGTCCTGGTTTCCAGCTGATTAAAAGATTGTAGATGGGAGTATTGGGTGCTTTTCTTCTCTCCTTATACGTGGTAGCGGTACCTGTCTGATGAAATATATTTGATACTTGTAGACTGGTTTCAACGGATATCTATACTCTTGTACTGTAAATACATTCCACCCGTCTGCTATATCCAGTAGCTGATTGAAGAGCGTGTTCATAAAGGAGTTTCAGTTTTTTTAGTCGCTTACTCCCCGTTTTTTCCTTTTTATTTCCCTTCACCCCATTAAAAAAAAAAAAATTATTTCATATTTCCCGGGAAGAATGTGTGTGTTGTGTGTGTGTGTGTGTGTGTGTGTGTGTGTGTGTGTGTGTGTGTGTGTGTGTGTGTGTGTGTGTGTGTGTGTGTGTATGTATATATATATATATGTGTGTGTGTGTGTGTGTGTGTGTGAGAGAGAGAGAAGAGAGAGAGAGAGAGAGAGAGAGAGAGAGTGAGCGTGCGTGCGCGCATGTGTGCATGCACGAGTGTGTGTCTGTTACCAAATACGTCAAGCAGATTTTTTCGACTGTTTCTAGATTTCATTCATTTCAATGCAGTTTATTCAATTGAATGCTTCTTTATTAATGCACGCCACATCTTACCGCATTTTGAGCAAAAGTTTGGACCATTGAGGAGTCGCGAATGCGTACGTTTGGAAGACATAGTGTCACGCTTAAAGTGACATGGACGAAGAAAGCAGCATTTTTTTTTGGTAGAAAGTCTTGTAAACAGAGTATGAGCAAAAGTTTGGACCATTGAGGAGTCGCGAATGCGCACGTTTGGAAGACATAGTGTCACGCTTAAAGTGACATGGACGAAGAAAGCAGCATTTTTTTTTGGTAGAAAGTCTTGTAAACAGAGTATGAGCAAAAGTTTGGACCATTGAGGAGTCGCGAATGCGCACGTTTGGAAGACATAGTGTCACGTTTAAAGTGACATGGACGAAGAAAGCAGCATTGTTTTTGTAGGAAGTTGTGTAAACAAAGTATTTTCACAAACTTTTGACTACATTTAAAGTCTGTTTTCATGGTTGTGACCGTCTGCCATTGTCCTCGATGTTCATCAACCTTTATTTCAGCTAAAGCTTCTTTTCGTTTGGAGTCGAGAGTGTGTTCTCTCTTTCTTGTCAAAACTCCTTGAAAAGGTCGTCCTCAACAGCTGAACTCTCACCTGTCTGCCAACAATCTCCTCAATCCTTTCCAGTCAGCCTACCGCCAGTGCCATAGCACTGAAACTGCCCTACTACACATTCTCAACAATCTCCTCCTTGCAACTGATACTGGCAAAGTCTCTCTCCTCACACTCCTTGATCTGTCTGCAGCCTTCGATACCATTGACCATGGTATTCTCCTTTCTAGACTTCATCATACTTTTGGCATCTCTGACATTGCTCTCTCCTTTTTCACTTCGTATTTATCAAACAGAAAACAAACTGTTCTCATCAATGGCACTTACTCTCAACCTGCATACCTGACCTGTGGTGTTCCACAAGGATCTGTCCTTGGCCCTGTTCTTTTCACTCTTTATACCTCCCCCCTGTCCACCATCATCAACTCCCACTCTATAAAACACCACTTCTATGCTGATGACACCCAACTTCAAGACAGTGACTCACCTGATAATATACAGTGCCTGTTGACTCGCACCACTGAGTGTTACTCGGACATCAAGAACTGGATGACACACAATAGACTTCAGCTTAATGACGACAAGACAGAAGCTATCCTCATTGGCACCCGTCAGAAACTTTCCCAGCTGCCCCCTCTTTCTCTCCCATTATGTAACACATCAGTCCCAATTTCTGATTCAGCTAAAAACCTTGGTGTCTGCATTGACTCTACCCTGTCCATGAACAACTTTGTTTCTCAAACTGCCAGATCTTGCTACTATCATCTCCATCGTATAAGCCTGATCAGGAAGTATCTCTCTGTGGAAACAACTGCAAAACTCGTTCTCTCCTTCATAATGTCTCGCATTGACTATTGCAATTCACTCCTGTCTGGTCTTCCTGCCTCCACCATTCACATTCTACAGCGCATTCAAAACAATGCTGTACGCCTTGTACTCAAAAAGAAAAAAGCTGACCACATATCTCCTCTCCTGGCACAACTTCACTGGCTCCCTGTATCAAAGCGCATACAGTACAAACTAGACACCATGTGCTACAAAAGCCTCAATAACGCAGCCCCCGATTACCTGTCAAGCCTACTTGAGATCTATGTTCCCTCACGTACCCTCCGCTCTGCCTCCGATCCTCTGACTTTTCGCTTTCCACGCACTAAGCTCAATACCTATGGTCCACGAGCCTTCTCTGTTTCTGGTCCACTCTCCTGGAACAAACTTCCTCTCTCAGTCCGTCAGCAACCTACTTTTGCCGCCTTCAAGTCCGCTCTCAAAACTCACCTTTTCTCCTCTGCATAAAATCCTAACCTCACTCAACCCCCCTCTGCAGCCTGTCTCCGCTCGGAGGGGAATCACTTTGTTTTAATATATAATTGTATATGATGTGCTCTCTGTGGTTTTCCATTGGTTTTATTCTTGCTTTTATTGCTTTTATTCTTTCTCCCCATTTGTGGCCATGCGTGTGTGTGTGTGTGTGTGTGTGTGTGTGTGTGTGTGTGTGTGTGTGTGTGTGTGTGTGTGTGTGTGCGTGTGTGTGCGTGCGTGCGTGTGTGCGTGTGTGTCTTTTCGGCGCTTGGATTTGATTTTGTCGAGATTTTGCGCTATATAAATATTGTAATTATTATGTATGCATGTGCGTACGTATGTATGTATGTATGTATGTATGTATACGCTTAGATTTATGTATGTATGTATGTATGCATGTATACGCTCAGCTTAGATTTATGTATGTAAGTATGTATGCATGTATGTATGCATGTATACGCTCATATGTATGTAGGTATGTATGCATGTATACGCTCAGCGCTTAGATTTGATTTTATCAAGATTTTGCGCTATATAAATAAAATATATATTATTATTATTATTATTATAAGGACACTTCTACATGCGCTTCACCTAAATCTGCCAAATCTACCTGGCGGATTCCTTGAACCTGCTAAAAATCCTAATCGCTGGCAAGATCCTGAACTGAGGTGTGGAAAGGGGGAATGAGGGGGAGGGGGGGGGGAGAGACCTTTGAAACACTAAATTGACATCACCGGAATAATGGCAACATTATGGGCAGAAAACAGGCTATTTTTTTTAATGAACTCAAGATATCAGATCCTGAATCCAAGGCTCTATCAAAATAACCAGCCAGCCCGCATCGCTACCTTGAGAAGTACAACTTAAAAAAAAGCCATTTTCAGAATAGCTTGACCATCTTATATGCTTTTTGCATTTTCTTTCTTTTCTTGAAAGAAAGAAAGGCCAAATTGGTTGCTGGTAATCGATACGCGAAGACTGTGTGTCTATCATTTTGTGTGCATGTCTTTCTCACTCGCTGTGCCTTTCTCTCTGTGTCTTTCTCTCTGTCTCTCTCTCTCGCTCTCTCTCTCTCTCTCTCGCTCTTTCTCTCTCTTTCTCTCTCTATCTCTCCCTCCCTCTATCTCCCTTTCTCTATCTTCCTCTCTCTATCTCTCTCTCTTGAAACTCACAGCAGGTGTGCATAATGACTCTGTCGCACGAGATGTAAATAATACCATCGATGTGCGAACTTGTTTGTCTATAAATTATGTAGTGATGAACTGCAACCTTATTATTTGCATTGATGTACTATCGTCATATGACTGGCATGTTGGAAGCCGCCCCGTTCCCCACGTTCCCTTCTTAATGGGCCATATGGCCTAAAATATCAAAGCATTCGTATTCGAATTTTCTCTATCAGTCTATGTCTCTGCGTCTGTCTCTGTCTGTCTCTGTCTGTCTCTTTGTTCCTCTCTCTGTCTGTCTTTCTCTCAGTCTCTGTCTCTTTCTCTCTCTGTTTCTCTCTCTCTCTATCTCTGTCTCACTCCGTCTCTCTGTTTGTCTGTATCTGTCTCTTCAAAAGTTGTCATCAAGAATTTTTCATCTCTTTGATTGAGGATTTTTATTAATCTATTTGTCTGGCAACATCAGTTCTTGTGTGCGAAAGGGCACCATCACATTTCTTCTACATGTATATTCAGTCAAATAAAATTCTTCAGATCACAGCGGCTTGCTGTTACACGCCATGACAGATTTAAAACTGAAAACCGGTAACATGTGAAGTTCTGACCTGGTGGAAAGAATCGGTAAAGAAAGACAACTGTCATGATAGTGACCAGTGAGAACTAACAGTACTCCAGCCACTACTCAGAGAGAGAAAGAGACAGACAGAGAGAGGGGCATACACAGACTCAGAGACAGAGAGACAGGGAGAGAGAGAATGACATTGTTATTTCATTTTCCAACCCTCTGAAGTTATGAAGTTATTATCATTTTTCGAATATGCCCTTCCTAAGATTAAAAATACATAAAAAGAAAAATATATCAAGAAATCAGTAACATAACATAACACGCAATGAAATCAAAGAATAAGTATTTGCTGTCGTTTGCGAGTGATAATAGGAAAGACTTAAGTAGGAAAATAGTAGTGCGTGTGTGTATGTTTGTATATTTGTGTATGTATCTGTGTGTTAGAGAGAGAGAGAGAGAGAGAGAGAGAGAGAGAGAGAGAGAGAGAGCGGGGTTATACTCTCTCTCTCTCTATATATATATAGATATATATATATATATACATAGATAGATAGTACACACACACACACATACACACACACACACACAAACACACACATATATATATGTATATATATGTAGAGAGAGAGAGAGAGAGAGAGAGAGAGAGAGAGAGAGAGAGAGAGAGACAGAGAGGGACGGAGAGAGAGAGAGAGAAACAGACAGACAGAGAGAGAGAGAGAGAGAAAGAGAGAGAGAGAGAGAGACAGACAGACAGACAGAGAGAGACAGAGAGAGACAGAGAGAGAGTGAAAGAGGGAGAGAAAGAGAGAGACAGAGACAGAGACAGAGAGAGCCTGCACGGATTGAATGATCTGAACAAACTTGCATCACCACTTTGCAAGCCACAGTGACCGTCTTGATAATTATGTGGACTCCAGTCATGATTGCAATGGCAGTGGGTTGACCATTTGCCCCGAACGACTCTGTCAAGCGTTGTTGACCGGACAGTAAATATCCGGAGGGAGTAGGCTGTACTCCGATTGCGACTATGGCACAGACCTCTGTGGACTATGGGCACTCGATTGTCCGTTGATTGTATGGGCTATCGAACGCAATGGAAACTCCAGTTGTGGCAATGTACAAGTGGGTGGGGACCGAGTAAGTCAATAGATAAATGAGTTGTAGATTTGCGTAGCTCGTTAAAGACATGTTATCGTTATTGTTCTTTGATATGCAGACCACCCTTGCTGTCCTTTCTTTCTTCAATTACCCAACAATCATGGAGGACCTGAAGACTGATAAGAGCGCTGAGAAAGCCGATTCGATATATATATATATATATATATATATATATATATATATATATATATATATATATATGTGTGTGTGTGTGTGTGTGTGTGTGTGTGTGTGTGTTCGCGTATATTTATATGTATGCGTGTGTACGTGTGTGTATGTACGTGTACGTATGAGTGGGTGTCTGATTATCTATTTGTCTGTGAACAGAATGTGTTTTTCATCTGTTTATGAGTGGATCTTTAGTTAGGACCAAAGGTCCAACCCAGCAGCAAGAAGTTGCGTGACAATATATTTGAGTAGGGATACCCAATATCTGTAGTTTTGGTGACTTTGACTCAAAATATGAAAATCTTTGTATAACGGTAACTCTGCCTTCGACAGATTATTTCTTTCTAATCTGATTTCTATACATTTTTTTAAAATAAAATTCAGATGGCATGTTTACATTAAAAAAGATTTGTTTATTCAGTATATTTGTTATAAGAAATTGATAATATGTTCAAATTATTAGGGATGTGTTTATTCAGTACATTAATTTTTACAGAATTTGAATAATATGTTGCAGAGTTTTCTCGATCTCCAGCAGGAAAACGGTAAAAACAAATTCTTTTTCACTGTCACGTGAAGTGAGTTCACGTGTTGAACCCTCTGTTCTGATGTGTTCAAATTTCTTTCTTCCTTTTTTCCCATTTTTTCTTTCTCTCCATTTTACATCTAACATCACTGAACACACATCAAAACTTTCAAAGACGCACGTCATGTCTGTATGTCCCAACGAAAATGGCAAGTCTGAATATCACGATACATAAACGGGGGAAAAAAATCAACTCTCCTTTTACTTATATTACCAGGATGGCGGTTTCACAAATAATCCTGTTTTATGGTTGTTCTATTTTCTGTATTTTTTTTAATAGAGAAAAGGGAAATTGTTAGCAAAGCTTATCTTTTTTTCTCCTGCAGGGAGATTGTTTGCAGAACTTGTCTTTTTCTTTTTCGTGCATGATGCAGCCAACTCTTCTGGGAAGAGTGATGATGCCGCTTCACTAACTTTCTTCATTTTTTCCTCTGTCCCTATATACAAAATGTTATTACTCTATTTTCTCTTTCCAACGCCATTCGATCGTCTAGAAACCATTAAGAACCATTCTTAGTAAGCAGATATATCTTGTTTAGTGGAGAGTACAGAGCTTATCAATAACTGACTTTTAGGTAGGCTGACAGCAGTCCGCAATCTGTTTTACAAAGTAAAGAGCGTTTATTGGACATTTTGGGATTGATGGCTCACCCCGTGGTTCTTGGCTCATAGATTTCCGCACCTTGAAGTTCACCTCTTTGACTCTTGATCTGTTGACTTTCACCATGTAGACTTTTTGCCTTGTAGACTTTTGTCCTGTAAACTTTTGTACTGTAGACTTTTGTCCAGTAAACTTGTGTACTGTAGACTTTTGTAATGTAAACTTGTGTACTGTAGACTTTTGTAATGTAAACTTGTGTACTGTAGACTTTTATAATGTAAACGTGTGTACTGTAGACTTTTGTAATGTAAACTTGTGTACTGTAGACTTTTGTAATGTAAACTTGTGTACTGTAGACTTTTGTAATGTAAACTTGTGTACTGTAGACTTTTGTAATGGAAACGTTTGTACTGCGCTGTGCTGGCGGCGACACGGCCAATTCACGCTCTCTCCCTTACTTTTTACTTTTCTTGTGTTGTTGTGACTTTCTACGTCTAAATTTTTGCTGAAAGATGGATGACTGTTCAAGGAATGTGTTAGTATGTCTTATCGTGGTGTGCCTGCTTTTAACGGAGACCGAGTGCCAAGAAACAAGTTCCACGTCAACCGGCAGCAAGATTCAATACAACATGGCCGAGCTTCTGCTCCTCCGGTCATCGCCGTTGGTCAGACGGCCAACGTCTCAACTACCTGAAGAAATGAAGGTTAGGAAAAGGGGAAAGAAAGGAGGTGTCAAGGCTAGAAATAAAAGGAGAGGGGACAAACCCATCCTCCCTAAAATGGCGATGAGCAATGTGCAATCTTTGAATAAGAAAATAGATGAACTACACGCTAGGGTAAAATATGACAATGTGTTGAAAACATGTAGTCTGATGTGTTTCACAGAAACGTGGCTACAAGGCAAGATGGATGTTGATATTGATGGATTCTCTATATTAAGAGGGGACAGAAGCAAGAAAATCACTGGTAAAAAGAGGGGGGGGGGGGGGAGGCGTGTGTCCTGTATTTTAATGAAAAATGGTGTCACAAGAAAAATGCAACAGTGAAAACTGAAATGTGTACCCTGACATAGAAATTCTTACGGTCAGCTTTCGACCGTACTACTTGCCGAGGGAATTCACCCACGTGATCGTAACAGTGGTCTACATCCCACCAAGCGCAAGCGCACGTGAAGCAGTGAACACATTGGCGTGTCATACCGCTGACATTGACTCGAAATCGCCTGACGCACTAAAAATCATCACCGGTGATTTCAACCACTGCACCCTCAAGAAAAAAGATCTACCTGGGTATTACCAACAAGTCACTTGTGCAACTAGGGGTAAGAATACATTAGACTTGTGTTATGCAAATGTCCAAGATGTTTATCAGTCAGTCGCTACGGCGCCGCTTGGACGCTCTGACCACTATATCGTCCAGCTACTCCCCCGCTACAGACTGTCGTCCGGAGGGAACCACCCAAGCGGCGCACCGTCAAGGTGTGGTCAACAGAAGCCTGCGAGGCCCTGCAAGGGGCATTGGACTGTACTGATTGGGACATGTTTGTGCATAGTAGTGACAACCTTGATGAACTCGTAGATGTCACCACTGAATATATTAACTTTTGTGTTGACCAGAAAAGAAAGTGAAAGTGTATGCAAATTCAAAGCCATGGATAACAGGGGATATAGTTAAAGCATTAAAACATAAAAAAGAAGTCTTTGTGGAGGGGACAAGGCAAAAAGCAGGGAAGCGCAAAAACAGCTTGATGGGGAAATTAAGAGAGGGAAGGAAGAGTACAAGAAAAAGGTGGAGAAGGACTTTGCTGGTAACAACATGAAGAAAGTTTGGAACAACATTCAACTGATGAGTGGGTATGCAAAGAAGGGACAAAGTGAGGCACAGCCAGACCCTGCCAACAACAAAGACAGAGCCAATGAACTCAACAAGTTTTATTGTAGATTTGATAGTAAAGATTTTTCTTCTCATCATGAAAACATCCGTGAGAGATTTTCAACAGGCAAGAAAGACAATGACAGTAGCTTAGAGACAGACGAGAATGAGGTGCGTCGTCTGTTAAAAGGTTGCAACCCTAGAAAGGCCCCTGGCCCGGACGGGGTTTCCCCCAAAGTTTTAAAACAGTGTGCCAATCAGCTGGCATATATCTTTACAGTAACCTTTAACCTTAGTTTCAGACTAGAAAAGGTCCCTGAATGCTGGAAGGCTTCTGCCATCATTCCAGTACCAAAGAAGCCTAGGGTCACGCAAATGAACGACTTGCGGCCCCTAGCCTTAACATCTGCTATCATGAAGCTCTGTGAGAGAATAGTATTGAATAGGCTGTCTGTTCTTGTCTTTGATTTTGTTGACCCCTTACAATTTGCTTATAGAAGGAATAGAAGTGTTGAAGATGCTGTTTTGTATGTTTGAAATACTGTGTATAGTCACCTGGACAAACCTGGCAACTCTATTAGGCTGATGTTTTATGATTTTAGTAGTGCTTTTAATACCATCCAGCCACATCTCCTCGTTGATAAAATGTCTAAAATGAACATCCCTCAAAATTTTATATCTTGGATTTTTGATTATTTGACTTTTAGATTTCAATTTGTCAGACTGCCTATTGCATCTGCTTCATCTCATGTTCCCTTTGTTCTATCTGATGTGCTGTACACCAACACTGGTGCCCCCAGGGAACTGTTCTTTCACCATTTTTGTTTACTTTGTATACTGCAGATGGAAGACAGAAGGATGAGTCATGCCCTTTAGTTAAATTTGCGGATGACACCAGTCAGGTTGGAATGATTTGTAAGAAAAATGATTTATTGTACAGAGAAGAGGTGAAACACTTTGTGAACTGGTGTGAAGAAAACTATCTGGAACTGAATGCATCTAAAACTAAGGAAATTGTTATTGACTTTACCAGAGCCAAGACTGATGCCCCGGAGCCTGTGCGCATCAAGGGTGAGGAAGTGGAGAGAGTGGATGCGCACAGGTACCTGGGCATCATCTTTGACAACAAGCTCTCCTTTTCAGAAAACACAGATTCTATCATTAAGAAGGTACAACCAAGACTCTATTGCCTTAGAAAACTTAGATCTTTTAGAGTAAACTCTGAAATTCTTTCTTCATTTTACAGATCTGCCATCAGCAGCTTGCTATTCTTTGGGGTTGTGTGCTGGGGTGGGAATGTGTCAGAGAGAGACAGGGAAAGGCTGGAGAAGATCATCAAAAAAGCTGGAAAAGTGACAGGACAAAGACATGAGATGCTGGACATGGCCTACCACAAACGACTGACTGACAAACAAGACAGTTAACATACTGAATGACAAAACTCACCCAATTACAAAGACAATTTAATGTACTAACAACGACACGACAGATACAATATCAACCAAAACCATATTATCTTTTAACAACGTTATACTCGTAATTTTATTTGAAATCTTTATGCTTAACCTGCACTCTATTTTTACTATTCTAATGTTTATTGTGATAACTGGCACTTGGTCTATGTGAGAGCAGCGCGCTGTGATATGCGAGAGTATGTGATATTATAATGTATGTGATAATATTAATTGTTTGTTTTTAATGCCTTTATAATTTATAATGTATAATTTTATGTCTAATTTGTAATGTGATTGGCAACGTAATTTCCTTCGGGACAAATAAACTATCTTGTATCTTGTATCTTGTATCTTGTACTGTAGACATTTGCAATGTTGATCTTTGTAATGTGGACTTTTGTAATGTTGACTTTTGTAATGTTAACTTTTGTACTGTAGACTTTTGTAATGTAAACTTTTGTATTGTAGACTTTTGTAATGTTGACCTTTGTTAAGTTTGTAATGTTGACTTTCACCCTGTATTTCACCCTGTAGACTTTAACCGTGTAGACTTCAGCCTAGTAGACTTTTGTCTTGTAGACTAACCCTGAAGATTTTTGTCCTGTTGACTTTATCTCTGTTCACTTTTGTCCTGTAGACCTTAGCTTTGTGGGCTTTTGCCTTGAAGACTTTTGCCGTGTAAACTTCAACGCAGTAGACCTTTGCCTTGAAGACCTTTGCCCAATAGAATTTAGCGCTGCAGATTTTTGTCCTGTAGTCTTCAGCTCTGTTGACTTTTGCCCGGAAGACTTAGCACTGTAGACTTTTGCTCTGGAGATTTTCATCCCATTGACATTACTCTGTAGATTTTCATCTCGTAGACTTTTGTTTTGTAGACTTTCACCCCGTGGTGTTTTGCCCTCTAAGTTTTTATCCCCTGTATTTCTGCCCTGAAGACTTTGTTCACCGCAACGTTTGCCCTGGAAACTGTCACCAGTGGACTTTTGCTCTCTAGGTTTTTATCCTCTGTTTTTCTGCCCTGAAGGCTTTGTTCACCTGAACCTTTGCTTTGGAGATTTCCACCAGTGGACTTTTTGCCCCAAAAGAATTTCTTCCCATAAGCTCTTGACATGTCGACTCTTTCGTCCCATGGACTGATGCCCTGTGGACTCTCGCCTCGTGAATTGTCACAGGGTCAGGTACACATTCACAGTGTATGTGTGAGTGTATATGTATGTGTGTGTGTGTGTGTGTGTCGTGTGTGTGTGTGTGTGTGTGTGGTGTGTGTGTGTGTGTGTGTGTGTGTGTGTGTGTGTGTGGTGTGTGTGTGTGTGTGTGTGTGTGTGGTGTGTTGTGTGTGTGTGTTTGTTTTGTTTCGTTCTTCAGTTTAACGTCTTTTCACTATGAGTGATATTAGACGAAATTTGTGTGTTTGTTTGTGTGTGTGTGTGTGTGTGTGTGTGTGTGTGTGTGTGTGTGTGTGTGTGTGTGTGTGTGGTGGTGTGGTGTGTGTGTGTGTGTGTGTATGTATGCGTGCTGCATGCGTGCGTGTGTGTGTGTGTGTATGTATGTGAAACACCTGATCACAACAGGAAAGCTGGGAGGGAAGAGAACACCAGGTAGACCAGGGAGAAAATATTGGACTGATTGCAAGGTGGTGAAGACAGAGGGTGGGAGATGTACTTGCAGCAACAGGGAATAGATTCGTGTGGAAGGCCATGATCGCCTACGCCATGCGGCACGGCACTATCTATATCTATATCTATATCTTATCTGTATTCTATAGCTATCTGTCTGTCTGTCTGTCTATCTATCTATCTATCTATCTATCTATCTATCTGTCTGTCTGTCTGTCTGTCTGTCTATCGATCTATCTATCTATCTTCTGTCTATCTATCTATATCTATCTATCTATCTATCTATCGTCTATCTACTATCTAGCTAGCTAGCTAGCTATCTGTCTCTCTGTCTATCTATCTGTCTATGTATCTATCTATCGATCGGTCGATCGATCAAATATCTATGTATCTATGTATGTATGTATCTATGTATGTATGTATCTGTCTGTCGATCTATCTATCTATCTATCAATCTACTATCTATCTATCTATCTATCTATCTATCTATCTATCTATCTATCTCTATCCATCTATCTATCTATCTATCTATCTGTCTGTCTAGCTGTCTGCCTAACTATCTATACATATATACATATTACAGATACATACATATATATATGTGTATACATACATACATACATATATGCATACATACATACATACATCATACATACATACATACATACATACATACATACATACATACATACATACTACATACATACATACATACATACATACATACATACATACATACATACATACACCTTCTTGGAAGTCCGACGTCCACACCAACTCGGCAGTGCCACCTGATATTGGTATTCCGTACTAACCGTAAGACGCCTACCTGACTGTTTGGTAATCCACCTGATGAAACTCAAGCCCAAAAGAACAATACAGTTGTTCTAGAGCGCCTGGATCGGTAGGCAATTTGCGTGCTTATGAAAGTGTTCTTGCCTTCGCTGTGTCCACACCTACACTTAATTTCTACATTTTTTATCAAGATTTTGCGCTATACAAAAAAATAAAGTATTGTATTGTATTGTATATGACAGTGTCTGTGTTCGTGTGAGTGAGTGAGTGAGTGAGTGAATGAGTTGTGTGTGTGTGTGTGTGTGTGTGTGTGTGTGTGTGTGTGTGTGTGTGTGTGTGTGTGTGTGTGTGTGTGTTCTGTGTGTGTCTGTGTCTGTGTCTGTGTGTGTGCCTCTCTGTCTTTCTTTCTGTCTTCTTTCTGTCTGTCTCTCTGTGTATGTGTGTGTGTGGCTCGCGCGCGCGTGTGTGTGTGGTGTATACGGATATCGTGTGGCTGTGGCTGTGGCTGTGGGTGTGGGTGCAGTAGGGTGATGGAGTACTTAAATGTGTGTGCGTATGTGTGAGTGAGTGTGTGTGTGTATGTGTGTGTGTGTGTGTGTGTGTGTGTGTGTGGTGTGTGTGTGAGTGTGTGTGTGTGTATGTGTGTGTGTATGTGTGTGTGTGTATGTGTGTGTGTTGTGTGTGTGTGTGTGTGTGTGTGTATGTGTGTGTGTGTGTTGTGTGTGTGTTGTGTGTGTGTATGTGTGTGTGTGTGTTATGTGTGTGTGTGTGTGTGTGTGTTGTGTGTGTGTGTGTATGTGGTGTGGTGTTGTGTGTGTGTGTGTGTGTGTGTAGTTGGTGTGGTGTGGGGTGGTGTAGTGTGTGTGTGTGTGTGTGTGTGTGTGTGTGTGTGTGTGGTTGTGTTGTGTGTGTGTGTTGTTACATTTGTTTGTCACTGTGTGGGTTTATGTTTGTGTGTGTGTGTGTTTGTGAGTGTGCATGCTCGCGTTTTTCGGTGTATATGTATGTGCGTGCGTGCGCTTGTATGTGTTTGTGTGTATGCGTGTACGTATCTGTGCGTGTGTGTGCGGGCGGGTGTGTGTTGTGTGTGTGTGTGTGTGTGTGTGTGTGTGTGTGTGTGTGTGTGTGTGTGTGTGTGTGTGTTAGTGTAAACTTATGCCTGTGTGTGACTGCTTCATCTTTTAAATGACATATGAAGCAATTTCAAGTGAAAATCTAGTCCCTCATTCTCTCCTTGCTGAAAAAAATGCAGAAAACAAATACAGGACTACGTAAAGTAAAGAGAAAGTTCGAATTGAATGCAACAGTAGAGGCAATGTAGAGATATCAAGCAAATAAAGAATAAAACAGAAAGAAAGAAAGAAATTGTATGTGTGTGTATGAGAGAGAGAGAGAGAGAGAGAGAGAGAGAGAGAGAGAAAAGAGAAAGAGATATATAGAGAGAAAGTGAAAGAGAAAGAAGAGAGAGAGAAAGAGAGAGAGAGAGAGAGAGAGAGAGAGAGAGAGAGAGAGAGAGAGAGTCATAATATTTATTTTACACACACTGAAAAGATATGATATTTTCCACAAACAAGATGCCCCCGCAGTTAGCGTTGTTGTCACGTTCCCTCTGACTTTTTGTTGTTGTTGTAAGATTGTTTCCATTTGACTTGCTCTAGCACATGTGTGAAACGCTTTCAGTGCAAACAGTGAACAACTGAACATGAGAACTGGAAATAACAAACGCTTCTTCAGGGTATGATTCTTGTCAAGCAGCACATGTTGTAACTGCTGTTACATTACAGTGACTTTGGCTTATTGTAATCTCCTTTCCTTGTCCGTTTATCGTTCGTTCTTATGCTTTTTCCACTGATTATAAATTTTCTGTTTTTGTTGTTGTTCTTTTTCGGGCGGGGGCCAGATGATATCTATCACCCTCGATAACAAAACTAAAAAAATTCCTTTCCTCTCTTCATTCTCCCCCCACCCCATACTTTTCTCTCTGTATCTCTGTTTCTCTCTCTCTCTCTCTCCTCCCCCTGACCCTCTCAGCCCCCCCACACACTCTCTCTGAAGATCCTTTTCTCTGTCTGTCTGTTCGTCTTTCTCACAGTCTACTACAAATCAAGAATTATTGAACTGTGTTATCAACTCTATAGTTAGACAAAGATCTAAATTAAGGTGACTGTCAACGTTCAAGCAGATAGAACCAAAATACACAAATAAAATAGAATCAGAATATAGATTTGATGCAACAAAATAAGATTAAGATAAGCACAATTCATTCATGTCTGTCATTTTCTTCTGTTCAACACGGTGTCAGGGAAGTCGTCTACTGTTTTTTTTTTCCATAAGTTGTGTGTACTTGTTCTTTTTGTCCTTTGTGTATGTTTGACAAAGGCTAGTTGGCCAAAACCTTTTGCCTGTCGTGTTTTGTTATTTTTGAATACACGTTCTGATTCTGTTTTTGTGTATTTCTAGAAAAAGATCATTCATCTTTGCATGAAATTTTGTTTTCAATTCTAGGTTATGTAGCCCTTAAAATCTCCTAATATCTCAAACCCGTTTGTTGAGAACATTTTATTTTGCCAGCAAAAGATTTCTGCAATGGTGATAAACACAAAAACTTTGTATGCGGAAGAAATCCGCAGTGGTGATAAACGATGTCTAACAGTTACTGCTGGTGTGACCACTTTAAGGCCTTTACACACACGAACGATGACGGCGCGTGGAAATGGGAGAGTGAAGGCGCAGCGAGGATGTTGTAGAGCCGGTGGCACAGAACAAAGCAGAACCAGAGTTGGCACACTTTGTCTGTGGCCTACGCGCCTACCCACCCTGCTTACCCTGGGGAACACAATCAGCAGAGAATAAAACCGCCGGAATTCAACTGGCAACGGGGAGACAAACCCTTGCAAGAACACCGTCCAAGCAAGGGAAAAGTTTGTAGTTCACAGGAAGTGTAGACTCTTTGATACTGTCTTTCAGTTATAATAGCAACATCGCTCTTATTCCTCCGGTCTTTTTTCATGATACTTAGTATTCAGTTTGAACGGAGAAATAGAAGCAACTTTTGATCAGTACAAACTGAGCAACATCATTCAAAATTAAAGACATTTAAACGAACTATCTACGTAGAAAAACAACTTATTTTCGAGCCTCCGAATACAACCTACGCAACAAAGACAACAGATTGCACAATATTGATTTAAAGTTAGGATTCTGAAAGTCGTAAATTAGAAGCAGTAACTCCCTCCTGTGCGTGCTCATGTCCGTTCTCTGAACTACATATCATTCAGCACAGTACTTTTGATCCCAGAAGACTCAGAAATATCTAAGTGGATGCACATCTGCTGACTGAAGACTTCTGCCGTGTTCATTTCTTGCGACCGACTGAAGATATCCGGTTGATCATCGTGTGAAAGATATTCCAGAGACAACTCATTTTCCAAATATAACGTCAAGATGAAGGTATGTATTTTGTTTCCTTAGTATCATGCTTGACAGTGGCTGTGGTGATGTGTTTGCGTGTATAACTACGTAAGTCAGCTAATGTGGCATGTGTGTGTGTGTGTGTGTGTGTGTGTGTGTGTGTGTGTGTGTGTGTGTGTGTGTGTGTGTGTGTGTGTGTGTGTGTGTGTGTGTGTGTGTGTGATAGAAATGTGTTTGCAAGATTTTCTCCAGCAGTTTTTGGATGGATCTTTAACAAATTTAGTCAAAAGTGTACATCATAGAGGAAGCCAATTTCAATAGTTTATAAGTCATGGCGTCAAGGTCAAGGTCACACAGACAAAAACAGTGCATAGAATCAGTATACATTGAGGAAGGTCGTGAATAGCATTTTATAAGGAACTTCCGATAGCACTTAGACTTTTTTCATCTTTTTTACTATTGTGATAGCCCGTCATTCTTTATTTTTTTTACTATTGTGATAGCCCGTCATTCTTTATTTTTTTTACTATTGTGATAGCCCGTCATTCTTTATTTTTTTTACTATTGTGATAGCCCGTCATTCTTTTTATTTTTTTACTTATTGTGATAGCCCGTCATTCTTTATTTTTTTTACTATTGTGATAGCCCGTCATTCTTTATTTTTTTTACTATTGTGATAGCCCGTCATTCTTTATTTTTTTTACTATTGTGATAGCCCGTCATTCTTTATTTTTTTTA
>JAPXFY010000012.1:65595201-65602701 GCA_030674185.1 Monoplex corrugatus
ACACGAAGACAACTTGCACGACCGCCATCTTTGCCTTGTCTTACTAAATTATACGATAAAATGAAATAGAATAAAATGAAATAATATAAAACAAAATAAAATAATATAGAATAAAATAAAATAAATTAAACTAAAGTAAAATAAAGTAAAATGAAATAGAATAGAATAAAATAGAATAAAATAAAATAAATAAAATAAAATAAAATAAAATAAAATGAAATAAAATAAGATAAAAATAAAATGAAATGAAATTAAATAGAATAGAATAAAATTCATAACATGTTTTCCTTTTAAACCTTAAAATGCAATAAAGTTAGTAGCTAAAGCAAAAGTAGAAAATACGCTTCATGACAATTTCTAAATGTATATCTTATGAAAAGAAATCTTGACGATTATTAGGCAAAGAAGCAGAACTTGCCAAGTTGAGTAAGCAGTTTCTTTCACTATTGTATAGTGTACATTCTTTTAAAAAAAAGGACGATTGGTATGGAAATTAACCCGTATAGAAATCATACATTTGGAAATTAATTCAGTAGATGTAGGCCTGAATGTAGTGCTCTGTGTTGGATCTGGTGTTGATATAAACGGAATAATGAGCCATCCATAAAACAGATGGGATCAGTGCCCCCACAGATCAGACATCATTTCTCCCACACATGGGAACAGGTTTTTCTGCTATTCTATCTTCTTACAGACCACAGTTAAAGAAGTGTGTGTGTGTGTGTGTGTGTGTGTGTGTGTGTGTGTGTGTGTGTGTGTGTGTGTGTGTGTGTGTGTGTGTGTGTGTGTGTGTGTATGTGTGTGTGTGTGTGTGTGTGTGTGTGTGTGGAAGAGGGGGAAACTATCACGAACCGATTTTTGACGGCTTGATACTCCCACACTATCACGTTTTCATGTGACATTCGTTTTTCTTTCTGCTCATTTTTACTTACATTCTGTTTACTTCTGCATTTTCCCTTCAAACTTCTATTTTTTTCCTTTAAATTCTTTTCAGTGGACACAATTTCAAAACGGTACATCAATACTCATTTAACTACAGTTGTCACGCAAATAATGTAGTTTAAATTCAAAAATGAATAAAATGTACGCATAACTTACAAAATATTCATAGCTAGTTTGACCATACGTATTTCTGGTATAGGTAGAAAGAAACTCTAGGGAGAGCTAGACAACAGAAGGTCTTCAGAGAAGTAACCCCCTTTAGACAAGTGTTTCGGCCCTGAATTCCTTACACTCTCGGGGGGCCTGGCCACATCCAGGTCATGACTCCTGGATGCCCTTCTGCTGTTGTCTATTTTTTTTTTTTTTTTTTTCCCACGCCGGGGATCGAACCTGGGCGATTCTGCGCTTCAGAACTGCGGTACGCGGTTTTACCAATGTGCTAACGGGGCACACATCATCTGTAGGGAATTTAATCCTTATGAAGTTCACTTTTTTGGTTCCTCCTTGCCCAGATCCAGCTTGAGCTCCTTTCTGCTGCCTCTGCCATCGCTTTAAGGGCTCTAGTCCTCTTCTTCCCAGAAATGGCGAGTTGTTTCATGAGATCATAAGCGGAGGTGCCCACAAACCCTCTTGCCCCGACCTCTATGGCGAAGATTTTGACCCGCAGACCTGCTTTCTTCAGGGTGCTGGCAAGACCGGCGTATTTTTCGGTCTTGTAGATATGTGCTTCTTCCATTCTGCTTTCGTATGGCACAGTGAGTTCTATCAGAATCACTTGTTTCGAGGAGTCAGAGTGGAGAGCGATGTCTGGTCTCATGCCTGTCTTGCTGATGACATCTGGGTAATTTCTCCACTCTGGGAGGTCTGCTGTACACTCCCAGTCGACTGCTCCATCCAGAAGACCCTTTGGCAATGTGCTGGTTGTCATAGCACTTTCGGGCCAGACCTGTTTCCCTCCTGCTTTGTAGAACGTTGTCATAGCAATTGGTGCGTTTGGGGTCATGGTTTTTTCGCTAACCACATCTGTGATCACTTTCAGAACTTGGTTGTGCCTCCATGTATACCTTCCTTGGGCTAGCGCTACTTTGCAAGAGCTTAGGACATGTTCCACTGTTTGTTTCTTCTGACAGAGCGGACATGCTGGGTCGTCTGATTTCCCCCATTTCACTAAGTTTGCATTCGAGGGGAGCAGGTCATATACAGATCTGAGGAGGAAGCTTATCCTTAGAGGAGCCATGTGCCACATATCGTTCCAGCTGAGACTTCTTTGGAGTGCACTGTCCCATGTTGTCCATTGCCCCTGTTGACCTTGCTGGACTGCCTTCTGCACTCTTTTGACATCTTCTTCTTCCTTCAACTCCTGTATGATCATGTCTCTTTTTTCCTTCCCTTTGGCTTTGGACCACCACTGCATTTTTGTTGCTCCCAGTCCCTGTCTGTTGGTTTGCGTGTGTCCAATTATTTCTTTGATGCTGAGGTTTCTCTTGGCATTGTTTACAGCCTCTTGGACTTTCCACTTTCTGCCAGTTCTCAGCTTTGGATGAACTGATCTCACGATATTGTCTTCCGATTCCTCCAGCATGCTCAACAGTCTTGCTTTTCCAACTTTGTATTCCTCCACTATGGATTTGAGAGGTAGCTTCAGCATTGCTTGACGACAGTAGAATGCAACATCAGTGAGACCAGGTGGGACACCGAGCCATTTTCTTGTGTATTTGTTGATTTTGGCTTCCATTGCTTCGACTGTGCTGGTGCAAATGTCATAGATTAGCAGTGGCCACAGCAGCTTTGGTATCAGCATGAACTGTAGACACCAGACTTTGTATTTGCCTGGCAGTCCGCAGTTATCTATTTTCTTCAGGCCTTCTTCTGCTGTTTGCTTGGTTTCACATCCCCTTTGTGTGTCTTTCAGGGAGTCATCATACCATCTTCCGAGACTTTTTACTGGCTCTTCTGTGACAGTGGGGATGGCTTGGTTGGCTACCATGAATTTGACTGAATCTGCCACTTTTCCTTTTCGCAGTGAGAGACTTCGGGATTTCTTAGGTTTGAACCTCATTCTTGAAGAGGCCACCAGCTCATCCAGCTGCTTTAAGATTTGGTGTGTCTCTTCCTCATCCGTGGACAAGACTGTTGTGTCATCCATGAAAGCTTTCAGAGGAGGCATCTGGTATCCATCTCCCAGATTCACTGGACCTGAACTCTTCATTGCAGCTTTCAAGATGACTTCCATTGCCAACACGAACAGTATGGGAGAGATTGCACAGCCCATTGCAATGCCCACCTCTAGGTCTATCCAGTCCGTGGTGTATTCTTTGGTAGAGAACCGCATTGAGAACCCTTGGAAATACTTCCTCAGCATTGTTCGGATGTTTTCTGGGATGTGATACATTTCAAGAGCCAGCTGGATCATATCGTGTGGAACTGATCCATATGCATTCGCCAGATCAAGCCAAACTACGTCAATGTCTCTCTTCTCTGTTCTTGCTTTTTGGATGGCATCCCAAATCAACGTGGCATGTTCCAAGCATCCAGGCATTCCTGGTATGTCTCCCTTTTGGACTGACATATCCAGATACTTGTTTTCAGTCAGGTATTTTGTCAATCTTGCTGCCATAACAGAGAAGAAGATTTTCCCCTCGACGTTCAGAAGTGATATTGGCCTGAACTGATTGATGCTGCTGGAGTTCTGCTCCTTCGGAATGTACACTCCTTCAGCTCTCATCCATTGGTCGCTGATCTTCTGGTTCCTCCATGCTGATCGAATCATCTTGTGGAGCCACTCGAGCACTTTTGGGCATTTCTTGTAGAGCAGGTATGGTATTCCGTTTGGTCCAGGTGCTGACTTGGCTCTGGCTTTCTTTACTACGTTCTTCACTTCATCCAGTGTTGGTGGTTTGTTATTGAATTTTCCTTCTGGCGCTGCAGGCCAAACCAGATTCTGGATTTCAAGTGGTGCCTCGCGCTGAGAATCGGAATATGTTTCCCTGAGATGCTGCTCTAGGGTTTCCTTGCCCACTGTGAGAGTCCCTGATTTGGGTTGTTCAAACAGCTTTCTTGAAAAGTCAAAGGGATCTTTGAAGAAACGATCTTGAGTCTTCTTCTTTTTGCTCTTTCTTCGCCTTGCTGATTCCACTTTGCTGAGAGCATTGTGTTTTTAGCCTTCAGATCTTTCCAGAGTTCCAGGAGCCCTTGCTTCTCGAATTCTGAGGCAGTTTTCATTCGCTTTTTAAGCTTCCTTTTCTCCCTCCAGATGCTCTCCATCTGTTGCTGTCTTCTGGATTTCTGGGGAGGCGTTTTTGTCTTTGGCTGCTTCACTCCATAAGTGTCCCTGCAGATAGAGTATATGATGTCTCCGTATGTGTTCCAGCGTACTGTTCCCTATTAGCGCATTCAGCTTAAGGACAAGTTCCTCATCTAATTTCTCCCATTGTTCTTTTGCACCGGCAGGCGGCAAATTGAGTTTTCCACGTTTGGCGTTAAGAGCTTGTGCAAAATCCGCATCAGAACCGTCAGCGTGGATGTCCTTGTCACTATGGTTTAATTCCTGGCCTTGGTCATCCAACGTCTCACCTGCTATCGCAGTGCGCTGCTGCTGGTTCGTATGTGTCTTCAAACAGCCCATTTTTGTCCTGTGGATCTTCATGCCGCGTTTGGTGGTGAATCTCCTTCCACACGCACACGGAAATTCCAACTGGTCATTAATCATGGTCCGTTGTGCGTTTCCAGTCGTGATGGAGTCAGTGCCGATGGATTCATCATTCTCTCCCCCTTTCGGTGAATCCTGGGAGCATCTTTCATTTGAAAAACTCGTGGCATGTTATCAAAGCCCGCAGATCTAGTCTTTCCCAGTGTCCTTCGGTCTTTCCCGAATGTCCTCCGAACTATTCCCGGAAGTCAATGGACTGACCATGTGCAGGTAGAAAGAAACTCTAGGGAGAGCTAGACAACAGAAGGTCTTCAGAGAAGTAACCCCCTTTAGACAAGTGTTTCGGCCCTGAATTCCTTACACTCTCGGGGGGCCGGGCCACATCCAGGTCATGACTCCTGGATGCCCTTCTGCTGTTGTCTATTTTTTTTTTTTTTTTTTTTTTTTTCCCACGCCGGGGATCGAACCTGGGCGATTCTGCGCTTCAGAACTGCGGTACGCGGTTTTACCAATGTGCTAACGGGGCACACATCATCTGTAGGGAATTTAATCCTTATGAAGTTCACTTTTTTGGTTCCTCCTTGCCCAGATCCAGCTTGAGCTCCTTTCTGCTGCCTCTGCCATCGCTTTAAGGGCTCTAGTCCTCTTCTTCCCAGAAATGGCGAGTTGTTTCATGAGATCATAAGCGGAGGTGCCCACAAACCCTCTTGCCCCGACCTCTATGGCGAAGATTTTGACCCGCAGACCTGCTTTCTTCAGGGTGCTGGCAAGACCGGCGTATTTTTCGGTCTTGTAGATATGTGCTTCTTCCATTCTGCTTTCGTATGGCACAGTGAGTTCTATCAGAATCACTTGTTTCGAGGAGTCAGAGTGGAGAGCGATGTCTGGTCTCATGCCTGTCTTGCTGATGACATCTGGGTAATTTCTCCACTCTGGGAGGTCTGCTGTACACTCCCAGTCGACTGCTCCATCCAGAAGACCCTTTGGCAATGTGCTGGTTGTCATAGCACTTTCGGGCCAGACCTGTTTCCCTCCTGCTTTGTAGAACGTATACAGCTAATGGAGAATTAAATTAATTAAGTTTGAAACGTATTAACAGGTACAGGAATTATTGATAAATCACAATGAAAAAAGTAAAATGAAGAAAACAGTGTAACCTTAAATTATTTTTCAAGAAACATAGGTTTATAATGGCGCCACCTGGCAGAAAACTGCGTAAGATCAAGATAAATGTTTGCATTATACTCTTCTGCTAGAAATCTTGAGTGTAGCTGGTTCTTAAAAGCACGGATATTTGGCTGATAATGTTTTATTCTGCTTATATACAAAGAGTGATTAGAAAAAAATGATAAAGTCAAAAGCAACATCAGTGTGAATATTTTTTCAGTGCCAAAAACAATTATATCTTCGGTAATCCTTACATTTGAAGCTATTTCACACTCAGCGTTTACATGTTTTTGATCATCCACCAAACGTTGTAGCTGATTTCTCATTTCCGAAAAATGTCTTCGATACTTTCCTTTACAAGATCACAGAAACCAAACATATTAGGACTTATTAATCCCATTTTTTTTAATACGACATCTATTCCTATAATTTGGTGTACGATTCTAATTAAAACCACTTCCTTCTGACATTCTAGATCTTTTTTATTTTGAAAAAAAAAACCCCACGAATTCCAGTTAATGTTTCTACTAAGTTTTCTTTTCCATTCATCACAACAGTGTGGTTTAGCATCATCCATAATTAGTATATCATATCACAACCTTGTACCTTTGGTGACAGAGAAGAGCTTTTGTGCGGCAATACTCATGACTTGTTGTATTGTCGTATACAGTAACGTTGTTCTACATAGGGTGTTACCACTGGCTACCACAAATTTTGCATACAACACGACAGAAGCCTTTGGTTATCCATGGTCTATGTCATACTACACTTTTTCCAATCTGTATTCGTTTGTTGTAACATAAGGGTTCTGTGATGCTAAGCTTTACTTTATAATAGAAAATCTTAAATGTACCAAAAATTTGTGACCAAAAGATATTTTTCGTGTCAAAATCCGGAGCAACGTTTGGTCCGTATTACTCAAGCTTCAGATACAATGTGCCAGGATCCATGATTGTTTTCGCCAAATGTCGTTCATTTGTTTAAGATACGAATTGAGAACGGGACAGCATAGTGGTCACCGTATTCGTTCACGAAAGCTGACATTAAATATGACCGAACATGTTTGCCAGATGAATGGTGATCAGTTTCGTGCCTAGCCTTTTTTACACACCACTGCCTCAGTCCACCCAAGCTGTGAATGGGAACCCGCCCCTCTTCAAAGAAGGTAAAGCAGCAAAGGAGAAGAAATGGGCACAGCCTTGAAAAAAGATTGAGGAACCTCACTCCACTTTTGCTTTACTAAGACGTCAATGGAAAGTAGCAAGATAAAATACATACAGTGTCATTTGTCCATATTAGTTGAGATCTAAATGAGTGCATGTATTTATACATAGAAGTTAGGAATACCTCCTCTGTCTCCGCACCCTCCTCCACCGCTCATGAAAGAGGCTGTTGGCATGTTGTAAGCATTAACTATTTGATTCCGGCACTCTATCCACCAACTGCAAAAACTTGACCCTTTGATTCCCTGACTCTATCCACTAGCTTCCTGCAGAAAGCTGGTGGATATGGCGAGGGAATCAAAGGGTTAAGTTTTCGCTTTGCTAGCATGGTTGACAATGCGGGATGCTGGTGGACAGGGTGCAGGGGTTAAAGGGTTTTAAAGTTCCTGAATTCCCTTTGTCTGTCTGAATATCTGTGTGCACTTTTATGTATTCATGGTCAAATGACTTATTGACAATTAGTTTTTGTCTACTTTGTTGGAATCTTAATTGGTTTTGTTTTATCTTGTTTCATTGTCT
>JAPXFY010000012.1:65612701-65630201 GCA_030674185.1 Monoplex corrugatus
TCTTTGCTTTTTTTTCCTTCTTTGTTTCTTTCTTTTCCCTATAGCTCATTCTCCTTCTTCTCACCATTATCATCCTTTCTTCTTCGTCAGTTCCTATCTGAAATAGTTGTTCGAACCGATGCCAGCGTCCCTTGACCTTTCGTAAAAGTTACATCTGACAAAAATTAATGAAGGGCACAGGTCAGTTTGCAATTCACCGAGTGTAAATAGCTGAATTGACTCCCATCGTCCCTTTATAAATGTGCAACATATATGGGGCTGTGTGCTTACATTGTACCGTATCAATTTACTCGCTGGCTTCTTGTGTGTGGTATGCGAGTTTGGCCTGGTTGGCATGGAGGTAGATTTGGCCTGGTTGGTATTGAGGTAAATTTAGCCTGGTTGGCTTTGAGGTAAATTTAGCCTGGTTAACACTGAGATAGATTTGGCCTGGATGGCACTGAGGTAGATTTGACCTGGTTGGTATTGAAGTAGATTTGGCCAGGTTGGCACTGAGGTAGATTTGGCCTTGTTGGCATTGAGGTAGATTTGGCCTGATTGGCATTGAGGTAGATTTGGCCTGGTTGGCATTGAGGTATGTTTGACCTGTTTGGCATGGAAATATATTTGGCCTAGTTGGCATTGCGGTAGATTTGGCCTGGTTGCGTTGAGGCAGATTTGGCCTTGTTGGCATTGAGGTAGATTTGGCCTGGTTGCTTTGAGGTAGATTTGGCCTTGTTGGCATTGAGGTAGATTTGGCCTGGTTGCATTGAGATAGATTTGGCCTGGTTGCATTGAGATAGATTTGGCCTGGTTGGCATTCAGGTAGATTTGGCCTGCTTGGCACTAAAGTAGATATTACCCGGTTGGCATTGAGGTAGATTTAGCCTGGTTGGCATTGAGGTAGATTTGACCCTGTTGGCATTGAGGTAGATTTGGCTTGGTTGGCAGTGAGGTGGAACTCCCGCCTTCCTATCAGACAGCGCAGGTTCCAGTCTGGCGAGACAATAACTTTGTACATGAAGTCTTCGGTCCACCTAGCTATGAATGAGTTCTTGACTCTTGGGCAGGCGAAGATAAAGCAGTAGAGGAGAGAAGATGGGCGTCTCTGTCGTAATGCTGACTTCTAGGAATACATTGAAGTGTCCACGACCTCACTCCTAAGATACTGCAGGAAGATGGGACGGTCTTCTGTAACAGTGATTCTGCACGATAGAATATTTGGTTCTGTTTTGTTGAGTTTAAAGTCCTACCACTCTCAGAGTATTAAGAGGACTAGCTATAAGAATGTTGCTCAGAGAAGCCATAAAAATATTTGGTTGCACTGTGAGATACCAATGTTGTTGTCGGATTCTCTGCTAATGAACATTTGACGTCGTTATCGAGAATGAGAAGGTCTTGTTGTATAAGACCTGCTCTGATTAAAGATCCGCACTTTATTCTTATCTTATTGTTTAAAACCTAACCGACTGCGTAGAGCTATATAAAGGCTATCACTATTTCAAAATGTACACAACACCTGGTTAAAAAAAAAACAAGCAAACAAAAACTGGAAAAGAAAATTAAGTACACATATCAGTCATTCGCGCACATAATCTAAGGATATGCCCCTTGCGTTGGCTATTCCACCTAAATTACCACCAGGGGATTAAAAAAACTGAATACAAACGTTTACATAACTAAAGACACTAAAACATATAAAAACTGGCCTAGATTGTAATGCTACCAATTTTTGAAGAACAAGGTCTCCCAACAGTGTAAAAATCGCTACTCACAGTTCCGTAGCTTTCGATGGCGTTCTCGCCATCTTCGTCAGCGCTCTAATGCTGTCTGCGTGAATCTCTACTCAGATCTCGCGAACATGGGATGAACCCAGTTCACGAGATCGAATCAGAGAATGGTACACCGGGGGCAGGGTGTAACGGCCCCGGTGGCCTAGATTGCCAAAACTTTCTGAACATCACATTCCCTAAGAGCCAGAAACTCAGTTAATACAGTATTCAGTTAGCAATCCTAAGAGAAACCATGTGAGGCTTTATAGAACATATTCAAGTGAATGGACCAACAAGGCAGAAAATGACAGGAAGAGATGACAGAAAGCTAAGAGCAAGGCAGAAACAAAGGGAATGACAGAAAAGAGCAAATTTCTAGCACAGAATTTCTAGAAGGTGGTTGTACTATTCAAACTGAAAGAGCCCCCGGCATCCAACAGGAGAAGAGAAAAATTGAGTCGATGTTATTTTCATCACATTTCGTAATACTTTATTAGTCTCTAAACCCTCTTTGTGTGTATACGCAAACGTAGAACATCAGATATGCACGTTACAGAGCCTATATATCGTCATGTCAGTATCCATTGGCTTATGGACACATGAAAATGTATGTACGTACATACATACATACATAAATACATACATAGTTATTATATGCATTGACACACACATACATGCATGCATAACCATACATACATACATACAACATACATATATGCAGACACACAGATAGACAGATATACACACACAAACGCATACACACATACGCATAAACATATCACTTTTTGAATTTTGAGCAGACCAGTTCATATTGCTTATAGCCCAGCCGACTATTAGAGTCATATCAATGCAGACCAGGCATTTTGAACTAAGCGTTCAGACGTAATTCATATGGTGTTATGTTGGCGCGCACACACACATGCATACTCACACATGCGCACGCTAGGTCGGACGCAAGAACACACACACAGACACAGCATTATCCTGCATTTCGGTCATTTTGAATTGATGTCGAAAATATTTTGGTATCACCATCATCGTTCTTGTGCCCTGCCACACGGCGTTGGCGATCTGGGCCTTCAACACGAATCTATCCCTCTCTGTCTTCAGCCACCCTGCAAGTCCGTCTAGTATTTTCTCCCTGGGTCTACCTGGTGTTCTCTTTCCCTCCAGCTTTCCTGTTGTGACCAGGTGTTCTAATTCTCCTTTCCTGATAAAATGTCCTATAAATGATGCTTCTTTTTGCCCACTGATCTTCTCTATTAATGATCTTCTCTTTCAAGACTGTCTCATTTGTTTTCTTTGCATCGGTTCTTTTCAACGTTCAAAAACTCTCTTCCTGATGTTAGGCATTTGTTGGTAAGAGCGCTTGCTGTTTTGACTTGGCCGATTCTGCTGGCTATTTCTGATGTACATCTACCGTCTAGTGAGATGACCATTGCCCGATACTTAAACTTATCAACCTGTCTCAAAGTTGTGCCATTTGCTGTTATTTTGCATGAGGGGATTTCTTTTTTTTTTTTAATAATTTTTTTTTACTGATTACCATGACTTCGGACTTCTTGCTATTTAGCTCCAGCCCTTTATTACTATTTTTTTGTGCTTTCTACTTCTATTGTATTCACAATAGGTCCCTTTCATTTTCTTGCCATTTAGCTCCAGGCCTTTATTTTTGCTTTCTATTTCTATAATATTCATAAGGTTTATCTTGATATCTATAATTGATGTTTAGACACAAAAACGAGGGGCCCTAAATCCAGCATAAATTGGATTTGCCTGGTGACTTCAACTCACGAAGCTATCTGAAATACCTTCCGTTCACGTACACAAGACAATAGCACGTGCATGCACACACACACATACATACGCACACATACACAAAGTGTGCGCGTGCGCGTTCATGCGCACACGTACACTCTGTGTCTGTAAATGCGTGTGTATGTATGTGTGTGTATATATATACATGTATCTGTGTGTGCGTTTGTGTGTGTCAGTGTGTGTGTGTGTGCGCACGCGCGCGCGCGCGCGGGCGTGTGTGTGTGTGTGTGTGTGTGTGTGTGTGTGTGTGTGTGTGTGTGTGTGTGTGTGTGTGTGTGGGAAGAAGACAAAAAATGCGCACACGTAGATTCTGTGCCTATAAATGCGCACGCGCGTGCATGTGTGTATGCATGCGTGTGTGTGTATGCGTGTGTGTATGCGTGCGTGCGTGTGTGTGTGTTAGTGCGTGTGTGTGCATGTGTGCTCGTGTGTGTGTGCATATAAGTGTGTGCGTGTGTGTGTGTGCGCGCCCGTTCATGCGCACACTGTGTGTTTGTAAATGTGTGTGTGTGTGTGTGTGTTGTTTGTGTATGGTTTGTGTGTGTTGTGTGTGGTGTGTGTGTGTGTGTGTGCGTGTGTGTGTGTGTGTGTGTGTGAGTGCGTGTACGTGTGTGTGTGTGTGTGTATGTGTGTGAGTGCGTGTACGTGTGTGTTTGTGTGTGTGTGTGTGTGTGTGTTGTGCGTGTGTGTGTATGTTGTGTGTGTGTGTGTTGTGTGTGTATGTGTATGTGTGTGTGTGTGTGTGTGTGTGTGTGTGTGTGTGTGTGTGTGTGTGTGTTGTGTGTGTGTGTGTGTGTGTGTGTGTGTGAAGAAGACAAAACTATTACGTTACTGCTGCTTTTCTTTGTCTTACTGAAAACGGAGATAAATGCTGACATTTACAGAGTATTCAATTCAATAGCTGGCCAGCTTTCTAGCGCCTTTTCAATCCAAAAACTGAGATGACTGAACCTAAGTAAAACCATCCGTCTGATAACACTGCAGACTTCCTTTGCTGTCTGATCATTTGGTTGTTGTTTTTTTCTTGTTATTTTCTATAGTGTTGTCTCTGTTTGTTGTTGTTGTTATCGTTTTCAGTAACTGGAGGCAGAAAAAGGAACCGGAGACATACGCATACACGCACGTACGCACGTACGCACATACGGGCACACAGGTACGCACCGACACACTCACAGATACACACACACACACATGCACGCGCAAATACACGCACGCACACAAACACACATATATACGCACACACACAGGCAAATAAAAAAAAAACACTATAGAAACAAAACCCAGAATCTAACATTAGTGATGCCTATAAATAAAATCCAAACAACGTCCGAAAGGCATTACAATTACTACATGAATCAAGAGACCCAAAGAGTAAACAAGACAACCCCTTTACGTCAACAAAATGAATAAATTATTGTGATAAACTCGTCTGTAGATGCAATTATCAACCAACAGATTACTTTCTTAGTGAAAGAAGAACTAAAAGTGTATTCAGATTTCTGTGTATCATCTTGAACTCTCCATCAAAATAACAAAAATCTGAAAAGATTAAAACTGTTTTAGAAACAAAACAAAAAATACGCTAGTACTGACGGAATTACAACTGAAATTATAAAAGCAAGACTCCTATCACTTGTCAGGACTATCCAAAACAAAACTAAACAAACGAACAAACAAACAAACAAGCAAGCAAACAAACAACAAACAAACAAACAAACAAACAAACAAACAACAAACAGAAACCTCCTAACTTTTCCAAACAATCTACAGTTACGAATGCGTTTAGATGATGGAAAACAGGCATCAATACACTCAGTCCAAACAACTACAGAGGGATGAATCTTTACACTACCTAGATTTCTGATAAGGAAAAACTGGACTGCCAGGCGAAAAAGGCGATAATTCAAAAACTGAGAGAGAGAGAGAGAGAGAGAGAGAGAGAGAGAGAGAGAGAGAGAGAGAGAGAGCAAAACAGAAAAACTAGTGAGCAGACAGAAAAAAAAAAACACCATTTTTCAAAGGTACAGGTTATTCAATATTGGCTAAAAGTCGTTTTTCATTCAAAATGATGTTCGTAAGGTGACAGTGATATTAATACGTCATTTTCCAATAGAACAAGTTATTGGTTAAAGATTCATTTTCCGTTTTGTCGTTGCCAAAAATTGCAAAATGCAGAACAGACCAACTTAAAGGATAACACGTACCGAAAGAAAATGGTACAGCTATTTAGAGTGGGGTTAATATTGGACTGGACGTAAAGCTACGTGTACTAGTGTCTCAAAGATCATCCAAAAACAATGTAGAAATCTACATCGTAACATTTGCTAACTATGCAAACTACTGTTAGGCCATGGGCCAGGTATCGAATCCCCCCACCCCCACCCCCATCCCTAGCGATAGTTGAAGACCATGCTTTTTAGTTAGCCTGACACATGACTGTCCCCATCTGCCAAGCGGAAATAGTTAGCCTGACACATGACTGTTCCTTCCCCTAGCGATATAGTTAGCCTGACACATGACTGTCCCCTCATCTAGCGATATTTGAAGACTATACTTTCTAGTTAGCCTGACACTTGACTGTTCCCTCACCTAGCGAAATAGTTAGCCTGACACGTGACTGTTCCCTCTCCTAGCGATATAGTTAGCCTGACACATGACTGTCCCCTCACCTAGCGATATTTGAAGACTATACTTTCTAGTTAGCCTGACACTTGACTGTTCCCTCACCTAGCGATATAGTTAGCCTGATACATGACTGTTCCCTCACCTAGCGATATAGTTAACCTGACACATGACTGTTCCCTCTCCTAGCGATATAGTTAGCCTGACACATGACTGTTCCCTCACCTAGCAACAGAGTTAGCCTGACACATGACTGACCCCTCACCTAGCGATATAGTTAGCCTGACACATGACTGTTCCCTCACCTAGCAACAGAGTTAGCCTGACACATGACTGACCCCTCACCTAGCGATATAGTTAGCCTGACACATGACTGACCCCTCACCTAGCGATATAGTTAGCCTGACACATGACTGACCCCTCACCTAGCAACAGAGTTAGCCTGACACATGACTGACCCCTCACCTAGCGATATAGTTAGCCTGACACATGACTGTTCCCTCACCTAGCGATATAGTTAGCCTGACACATGACTGTCCCCTCACTAGCGATACAGTTAGCCTGACACATGACTGTTCCCTTACCTAGCGATACAGTTAGCCTGACACATGACTGTTCCCTCATCTAGCGATATAGTTAGCCTGACACATGACTGTCCCCTCACTAGCGATACAGTTAGCCTGACACA
The DNA here is from genome assembly GCA_030674185.1 of Monoplex corrugatus. Lineage (NCBI taxonomy): Eukaryota > Metazoa > Mollusca > Gastropoda > Littorinimorpha > Ranellidae > Monoplex > Monoplex corrugatus. Next base: position 65,619,581 of record JAPXFY010000012.1, read on the forward strand.
CGACTGTTCCCTCACCTAGCGATATAGTTAGCCTGACACATGACTGTTCCCTCACCTAGCGATATAGATAGCCTGACACCATGACTGATCCCTTACCTACTGATATAGTTAGTATGACATATGACTGTCCCCTCACCTAGCGATATAGTTAGCCTGACACATGACTGTTTCCTCTCCTAGCGATATTTGAAGACTATACTTTCTAGTTAGCCTGACACTTGACTGTTTCATATCTGCCTGTTTGCCAAATGCAGTCCCTTGGAATAAACCAAACAGCACTTTTAAAAGGGCTGGGTGGAGTTGTTACGCCCCAAAAGTCATGATAAACCGTGGGCCGTCCACGCAGCCCCTCGTAAGGAATTTTATGGAATATGCATTTCTGTAAAGCTTGGCATCTGAAGCATTGATTGCAAGTTGTTTGACCTGATATGTCTGCCGGATTTTGTCGGTCAGGCATCCTCCCAAAGTTTGTCTGTAATTAATGTAAATACAACTATATGTAAAATTCAAATTTTAAAACACAACTATAGCTTTGTAATTTTTAAGTGCATTTTTATCGTTGTTGGTGGTCAGAATCAGGGTGGCTTCAGATTTATGAATAAGCCAAATTTAACTCGTTCAGCTGACCTTCCCCTACTTTCACCTTTCCTTCTATCCATAACATAGTGTAAAAAGACCTGACGTTAATGATGAGTAGATGTCATTATTTCTGTTCGTAATCTAATAATAATAATAATTACAATATTTATATAGCGCAAAATCTTGATAGAAATCAAATCTAAGCGCTGAACATACACACACGCACGCGCGCACACACACGCACACACACACACTCACACATGGCTATAAATGGGGAAAAAGAATAAAAGCAATGGAAAATTATAGAGAGCATATTATATACAAATATATATTACAATGTGATTCCACTCCGAGCGGAGACAGGCTACAGAGGAGGATGAGTGAGGTCAGGATTTCATGCAGAGGAGAAAAGGTGAGTTTTGAGAGCGGACTTGGAGACAAAAGTAGATTGCTGACGGACTGAGAGAGGAAGTTTGTTCCAGGAGAGTGGACCAAGAACAGAGAAGGCTCGTGGACCGTAGGTATTGAGCTTAGTGCGTGGAAAGCGAAAAGTCAGAGGATCGGAGGCAGAGCGGAGGGTACGTGAGGGAAGATAGATCTCAAGTAGGCTTGACAGGTAATCGGGGGCTGCATTATTGAGGCTTTTGTAGCACATGGTGTCTAGTTTGTACGTGTATGCGCTTTGATACAGGGAGCCAGTGAAGTTGTGCCGGGAGAGGAGAAATGTGGTCAGCTTTTTTCTTTTTGAGTACAAGGCGTGCAGCATTGTTTTGAATGCGCTGTAGGATGTGGATGGTGGAGGCAGAAAGACCAGACAGGAGTGAATTGCAATAGTCAATGCGAGACATTATGAAGGAGAGAACGAGTTTTGCAGTTGTTTCAACAGAGAGATACTTCCTGATCAGGCTTATACGATGGAGGTGATAGTAGCAAGATCTGGCAGTTTGAGAAACAAAGTTGTTCATGGAGAGGGTAGAGTCAAGGCAGACACCAAGGTTTTTAGCTGAATCAGAAATTGGGACTGATGTGTTACATAATGAGAGAGAAAGAGGGGGCAGCTGAGAAAGTTTCTGACGGGTGCCAATGAGGATAGCTTCCGTCTTGTCATCATTAAGCTGGAGTTTATTGTATGTCATCCAGTTCTTACTGTCCGAGTAGCACTCAGTGGTGCGAGTCAAGAGGCGCTGTACATTGTCAGGTGAGTCACTGTCTTGAAGTTGGGTGTCATCAGCATAGAGGTGGTGTTTTATAGAGTGGGAGTTGATGATAGTGGACAGGGGGAGGTGTAAAGAGTGAAAAGAACAGGGCCAAGGACAGATCCTTGTGGAACACCACAGGTCAGGTATGCAGGTTGAGAGTAAGTGCCATTGATGAGAACAGTTTGTTTTCTGTTTGATAGATATGAAGTGAACCAGGAGAGAGCAGTGTCAGAGATGCCAAAAGTATGATGAAGTCTAGAAAGGAGAATACCATGATCACTGGTATCAAAGGCTGCAGACAGATCGAGGAGTGTGAGGAGAGAGACTTTGCCGGTATCAGTTGCAAGGAGGAGATTGTTGAGAATGTGTAGTAGGGCAGTTTCAGTGCTATGGCACTGGCGGTAGACTGATTGGAAAGGATTGAGGAGATTGATGGCAGACAGGTGAGAGTTCAGCTGGTTGAGGACAACTTTTTCAAGCAGTTTTGACAAGAAAGAGAGATTAGAGATAGGCCGGTAGTTTTTTAGTTCATTTGGGTCTAAGTTGTATTTCTTGAGGAGAGGGTGAACGATAGCAGACTTGAAAGAATCCGGGACAGTTCCAGTTTGAAGAGAAGTGTTGATGATGTCAGTGATGAATGGGAGGAGAGTAGGGAGACAGTTGGAGTAGAGAGAACCTGGAAGAGGATCCAGTTCGCAGGTTTTGAACGACATGGATCTGATTGTGTTGAGAATTTCTATCTATGAAAAATCATCCCAGAAACTGTAACAAATCCTCCAAAAGCATATAACAAATACATGTCTGTTGGCCTCTGTAATCGGTTCTCGCTGATCAGATTGTTGATGGTAGGTAACTTTAACCCTTTGACTCCAGCACCCTGTCCACCAGAATCCTGCTTTGTCAGCTATGCCAGCAAGGCAAGCAATTTAACACTTTGACTTCCTCACCCGTTCTACCAGCTTCCTGCAGGAAGCTGGTGGAAGGAGTCAAAGGGTTAAGTTTTTGCAGTTCGTGGATAAGGTGCGGGAATCAAAGGGTTAAACATATGCTGTGCCACAACCAGCTGAAGATCAGTGGTGAACAACTTGTAATCAGACGCTTAGATGTTGAGCTTCACAGAGAATGCATATCCATTAAAATCCCTAGGGAGGGTGAGGGTGTCAGTGGAACAAGTTATATGTGCGCCTACTACTCTCTAAAATATTCATTAAAAAGTTGAGAACCTCACACTTTAACATTTTCCAATATACACAGACACACGCACACAAATACAGACGTGCGAGGAGAGAGAGAGAGAGAGAGAGAGAGAAGAGAGAGAGAGAGAGAGAGAGAGAGAGAGAGAGAGAGTGTGTGTGTGTGTGTGTGTGTGTGTGTTTATCTTTGAATTATACAGACAAAAAGACGCAACTGTCAATTGCCATAGCTTGAATACATGATACGAAGTTTGTCTCACACCGGTCAGAACAAAGAAATGAGCTACGATAAAACGTCCAACAATTGTGTTGCATATGGCTGATGAATTGTTTGCTTGTTAATTGTTGGATTGTGGTTTGTTTGTTAGTCAGAACTAACGAGACAAAGTAATCAATGTGTCAGCTATTTGTCACGTTTAACGTGAACATAAGACCTCAGACAAGTTGGGAAAAAAGGGAACAACAAGCACAAAACAATAGAAACAAAAATGAAAATAGAAACAAAAACAAAAAAGACCAAAAAAAAGGAAGAAGGAAAGAAAGAAAACAGAAAATGAAAATTAAAAAAAATGAGAGAGAGGAGGAAATAAATCAGAAACAATAATGTGTACATATACGGAAACGAAAATTAAATTTACAGACAGACAGACAGACACACAGACACACAGACAGACACACAGACAGACGCACTCAAACACACACAGAAAGACATGCAGGCACATACACACACAAACACGCACAAATGAATACCCACAAACGCAAGCACAAACGCGTGCGCGTGCGCGCGCGCACACACAAACACACACACACACACGCACACACACAAACTGAAAGAAATCACTTGTTTTAAAGATTTTATTTGTAAATGTCCATGTAGCCATATTTTTAAAAAGGCATAAAGCAGTAGACAAACAAGAATAACTTTCACCATTTCAAATCCAATCCTGTGACAATACAAGTAGCATGTGTTGTCAGCAGAAATTTAAACAAAAAAGAAAGAGAAAGAAAGAAAGAAAGAAAAAAAGCAGCAACAAAAAAATACCTCGGTAAATGCTGCGAGAACTTTCAGCTCGATTCAAACACCCATTCATTACCTCCCCTGCCCATGGAGGCTATCCCGGCAACAAACGACAACCATGTTCACTACAAGTAATCCCCATTAACAGGAGCAGGTAATAGCTGCACGCAGGCTATACTCTCGTTCCCCGGTGGCTCTTTTCTCTGCATACTTAGCGCTAGTATAATTCTCAGCAGTCCTCCAATACGGAAGCTGGTCTCAGGGCGCGCGTTTAACGTCAAAGAAGTTGACAAGATGGCCGGCTGGATAATGGGTGATGGTGATCTAATTTACTCAGTATGTGATCAGCTATGAGGAAGAGATTTTTTTAACGCCTTCTTGGGTAAATTTACATTGACTTTGTCATTGCTCTGGCGGTACTCATTAAAAATTAGCCGTTTCTTTCTTTTTTTCCTGTCATTCGTTTTGGAACATTTGGCAGATTTGTGGTTTTTATTATTTGTTTTAATTTAAACTGGCTGTTGTCATGTTCAGTTTTTGTTCTTTTTTGTTTTTGTTTTTTTGATTTTTGTTTTCTGGGTCCATTGTTGATTGGAATTCGTGCTGGTTTTTTGTTGTTGAATGTTTGGTAGATGTGTGGGATTTTTTTTTTCATTTTTAAATTGAGTGTTATTATTAAGTCATTGTTGTTGTTTTCTGTCTGGGTCCATCGTTCATGGGAGTGTTTTGCATGTTTTCTTTTGGTTTTGCTAGGTAACTAAAAGTTCTACATATTGTTAGTTTTATTGTTATTGCTATTGTTTTGTTATTGTTCTCTCTTTTTTGCCTGTTGATGTTTTAAGGAAGAGGAAGTTTCATAAGATTTGGGAACTTTTGAAATTTGTTTATCTTCAGAAACAGGAAGAAGAGGAATGGAGAGAGAGAGAGAGAGAGAGAGAGAGAGAGAGAGAGAGAGAGAGAGAGAGAGAGAGAGAGAGAGTTCAATTATCAGATCTTACAACACTTCATAACTCAAGGATAGTAGCATTAGGTCCCACTGGATCTGTTAGAATCTAACAGCAGATCATTGAAACTCTACACACACAATATAAGCATATTCAAAACATGTGAACCATATAACAGAGAGAGAGAGAGAGAGAGAGAGAGGAGAGAAGAGAGAGAGAGAGAGAGATATGTAAGCCACTTAATCACTGTCTACAAGACCCAAACCTAACTGTTCGTTCATCTGCTTGTCCTTGTGTGGTCCACAGTGAAGTTCAGAGAGTGTCGTTCTCTGGATCAGAAAACTAATGTTGTTATGAGGGTCAGTGAAGACTATGTAGACCATATCCTGTGGATCAAGGAAGAGCATAGGGCGGAGTTCTATAGACTAGGGAAGGCCATAGAGATAACAGTTTTATGGACCATACTTCTATGTAGACCATATCCTGTGGATCAAGGAAGACTATGTAGACCATATCCTGTGGATCATGGAAGAGCATAGAGCATAGTCCCATAGACTAGGGAAGACCATATAGATCATAGTTCTATCGACCAAGGAAGAGCATAAAGCGTAGTTCTACATGTATAGACTAGGGAAGACCACATAGACCATAGTTCTGTCGATCAAGGAAGAGCATAGAGCAAAGTCCTGCAGACTTGGGAAGACCATACCGATCATAGTTCTATGGATTAAGGAAGAGCATTGAGCGCAATTCTATGGGCTGGGGAAGACCATATAGATCAAAGTTCTATGGATGAAGGAAGAGCATAGAGCGTAGTTCTATAGACTTGGGAAGACCATGCACAGATCATAGTTTTATGGATCAAGGAAGAGCATAGAGCGTAGTTCTATAGACTTGGGAAGACCATGCACAGATCATAGTTTTATGGATCAAGGAAGAGCATAGAGCGTAGTTCTATAGACTTGGGAAGACCAAGCACAGATCATAGTTTTATGGATGAAGGAAGAGCATAGAGCGTAGTTCTATAGACTTGGGAAGACCACGTACAGATCATAGTTTTATGATCAAGGAAGAGCATAGAACTAGTTCTATAGACTTGGGAAGACCATGCACAGATCATAGTTTTATGGATCAAGGAAGAGCATAGAGCGTTGCTCTGAGACTAGGAAATACCACATAGAGCATACTTCTAAGAATCAGAGAAATGCGTCGAACATAATTTTGTGGACCAGATAAGAGCATAGAACATAGTTCTATGGAACTTAAAGAACGTAGAACATTGTTCCATGCGTCAGAGACCAGGGGAAACCATTGTGCACAGTTCTATAGACCAGGAAGAGCTTGGAACGTAGTTCTAGGGACCATAAAAGAGCGTAAAGCACAGTTCTATGGACAAGGGAATAGCTTGGAACGTAGTTCTATGGACCAGGGAATAGCTTGGAACGTAGTTCTATGGACCAGGGAATAGCTTGAAACGTAGTTCTGTGAACCAGGGAATAGCTTGGAACATAGTTCTATGAACCAGGGAATAGCTCGGAACGTACTTCTGTGAACCAGGGAATAGCTCGGAACGTAGTTCTATGAACCAGGGAATAGTTTGGAACGTAGTTCTATGAACCAGGGAATAGCTTGGAACGTAGTTCTATGAACCAGGAAAGACTTTGGAATATAGTTCCACGGACTATAGTCCAAAGTCTTTGCATAGCTGTGTGGACCAGAGAAGTGTGTACAGCATAATTCTAAGGACCAGGGAAGACCATATTGCATAGTTTTGTGGATCACAGAAGAGCATAAAGCATGGTTCTATGGTTCAGGGAAGAGCATATACTTGTATAAACCAGAAAACAGCGTATAGATCTATGGACTGGGGAAGTGCACATAGTTCTGTGGACCAGGGAAGAGCGTAAAACATAGTTTTATGGGCCAGGGAAGAGCGTAAAACATAGTTTTATGGGCCAGGGAAGAGCGTAAAACATAGTTTTATGGGCCAGGGAATAATGTAAAGTTGTATGAACAACGGAAGAACAGACAGTCATATGGAACAGGGAAGGGCGTACATATCTATGGGCCAGAGGGAGAAGCGTAGAGCAAGTTCTATGGACCAGGGAAGAGCATAGAGCATAGTTCTATGGGCCAGCGAAGAGCGTAAAGTTCTATGGACCAGGGAAGAGCATAGAGCATAGTTCTATGGGCCAGCGAAGAGCGTAAAGTTCTATGGACCAGGGAAGAGCGTAGAGCATAGTTCTGTGCACCAGGGAAGAGCGTAGAGCATAGTTCTGTGGGCCAGCGAAGAACGTAAAGTTCTATGGACCACTGAAGAGCGTAAAGTGTTATGGATCAGGGAAGAGCGTATCGTTTTATGGACCAGGGAAGAGCGTATCGTTTTATGGACCAGGGAAGAGCGAAAAGTTCTATGAACCAGGGAAGAGCGTACAGTTTTATGGACCAGAGAAGAGCGTATAGTTTGATGGGCCAACGAAGAGCGTATTATTTATGGACCAGGGAAGAGCGTAAAGTTCTATAGACCAGGGAAGAGTGTGTAGTTTTATGGACCAGGGAAGAGCATATAGTTTATGGACCAGGGTAGAGCGTAAAGTTCTATGGACCAGGGAAGAGCTTATAGTTTATGGACCAGGGAAGAGCGTAAAGTTGTATGGACCAGAGAAGAGCGTATAGTTTATGGACCAGGGGAGAGCGTAAAATTCTAAGGACCAGGGAAGAGCGTATAGTTTATGGACCAGGGAAGAGCGTATAGTTTATGGACCAGGGAAGAGCGTAAAATTCTATGGACCAGGGAAGAGCGTAAAGTTGTATGGACCAGGGAAGAGCGTAAAGTTCTATGAACAGGGAAGAGCGTAAAGTTCTATGGACCGGGGAAGAGCGTATAGTTTATGGACTAGGAAAGAGCGTAAAGTTATATGGCCGGGAAAGAGCGTATAGTTTATGGACCAGGGAAGAGCGTAAAGTTCTATGAACCAGGGAAGAGCGTACAGTTCTATGGACCGGGTAAAGGCATATAGTTTATGGACCAGGGAAGAGCGTAAAGTGGTATGGGCCGGGGAAGAGCGTATAGTTTCATGGACCAGAGAAGAACGTAGATCATTGTTCTGTGGGCCACAGAAGAGCGTAAGCATAGTTCAGTGGACCAGATCAGGTCGTAAATAATACTTAAAAGACTGTAAAGCATACTTCTATGAACCAGAGTAGACCATAGTGTATAATTCTTGGACCAGAGAAGAGCGTAAAGCATAGTAATGTAGACCAGGGAAGAGAGTGGAGCATTGTTCTATTTGCCAGGGAAAAGCGCATAGCATAGTTCTATGGATCAACAAGACCGTATACCATAGACCATAAAGCTAGAAACCAGGAAAGATGACAAAATTTAGATTTTTTTTATTTCATTCGAGAAGGATTCATCGAAATAAGGAAGCTTCACTTGATCTCAGCATTAATCTGCCAGCAATTATCTGACAGATTCCTGTACAAAACCTTATGGGCTGGTTGTCTTGAACTGGGAAGTGAGGCCAGCGCCTATCAGCACTAATTTGATACCACTAGAATGATTAGTATATTTTGATGAGAAGCGAACATACCAGTTTTTATGTAGTTTGAGACTGAACTCGAGATATCAGGTCTTGAATCTACAGCTCTGTGAAATGAACCACGTCTGTTTGTCTGCTACCTGAGTGCAGTTCTATGGAGCAGGGAAGACTACGGAGATGCACACACACCGAAAAAGAAACAGATCACTTTTCTGCTCTTTCTTCCTACAGAACACACAGAGAAAAGGTCAAAACGGCATTGCACTTTCCTTTACCATCTGCGTCATGATGGTTCAGTTACAGAAAGCACAGATACTTTGTAACTTCTCTGCCTCTCTCTGTCTCTGTCTGTCTGTCTCTCTATCTGTCTCTCTCCGTCTCCGTCTCTGTCTCTCTCTGTATGTGTGTGTGTGTGTCTCTCTCTCTCTTTCTCTGTCTCTGTCTGTCTGCTTGTCTGTCTACCTCTCTCTCCCCCCCCCCCTCTCTCTGTATGTCATCAATACTTTATTATGATTCATTTTTGTAACTTCTTTGATATTGTATATGTCTGCCTGTCTGTCTCTCCAAAGTCTTTGTCTTTCTTCCCGCAGTAATGAGCCAGAGGACCTATCCATTAAAACATTATGACTTTGACTTCGACTTTGACTTTGATTCCCCTGTCTGGGTCATCTTTAACTGATTCATTCAGTATTTAGACAGAGAGGGCAGTTGAGAGAGAGAGAGAGAGAGAGAGAAAGAGAGAGAGAGAGAAAGAGAGACAGGGAGGGAGGGAGAGAGAGGTAGGGGAGGGGGGGGGAGATTTTGTGTGTAAATAAGAATTTTGTGGACAATAACAACAAATTTTACGAAGGATTGATCAGTAAGCTATAGATTTGTGTTTACAGACGCATGTTCATTTTATTTTGGATATCTACAGAAAATACACATTAAAAAATCACGCACATGTGGATAAACAGCAGCGAAACAAAATCGTTCGCAAAGCTGGGGGTCGTTGTAGCTAAATAATCTTAACTGGTGGTAAAATGTCCTTTCTGATACAATATATCCTACCAGTGCTGACTTTGAGTTCACGACCAACTCAACACAGATTTATGAGTTAGACGTGGTACCAATGGAATACACGAAACACGAACAAGCAAACTTGCGAGAACCTCTATGAAGGTGTTATACACGCGGTAGTATGTATAAACGCACATAAATATAAACATAAACATGCACTGGAATCCTCATGTGCACACCACACATACACACGTGGCTTTACACAGGGCCAGTGTGGAATCCGCATGTGGATTTTTGGGGACAGGTAAAAATGTGAACATGCCCACAAGAACCATGTACAGTGTGAAAGAGGGGGCAATTGTTCTGCAATTGTTGTAGAACAAAACAAAACAAAACAAAACAAAACAAAACAAAACAAAACAAAAAACAAAAAACAAAAAACAAAAACAAAAACAAAAACAAAAACAAAGACAAAACAAAACAAACAAAACAAAAAAGCAAACCAAAATAAAACAAAGAAAAAAGATTCAAATCATAATGTCCGTGATAGACTGATAAATTATTGAATAATTTGACTGGGAACATGAAAACTACGCAGAGACACGAAGCCGTTTTATAACCTCAAAACCCTATCAAAGATATAACACGTAACAGCTCAAGAAGACGCTGGAAAAGACCCACACGTAAATTTGTGCCTGCATGCGAGCACACAGACGCATGTGTGCAAGAAAGAAAGATTATGAAGCCAATGAAACGGACTGATCTTTTGCAGTGCCTTCACCTGTTCCTTCCTTTGCAAAATCAGAACAAAAAGTTGACATTAATAGGGCCTTTAATAGATGGTCAGCTTATTAGGGGCATTGTACGCGTAATCCCACCTTCGAGTTGACTGAACCTACGTACAACCATCTGTCTGAAAACACTGGAGATTTGCTGTATAATCTGATTGTTTATTTGGTTTCGTTTGTTATTGTTGTTTTTGTTTTTAATAAGGAACAGGAAACACGGAAAGAGGGAGACAGATGCACACACAGTCGCTTACATGCGCGCGCACACTCACTCACACACACACACACACACACACACACACACACACACACACACACACACACACACACACACACACACACACACACACACACACACA
>JAPXFY010000012.1:65635201-65640201 GCA_030674185.1 Monoplex corrugatus
ATAGCATTTGGAGACATGCGCATGCATACACGAACGCACAGAATTACACACACGCAAACAGATACACACAGACACATACACACACGCATGCACGCACACACACACACACACATGCACGCACGCACACACATCTATCTATCTATCCATCTATCTATCTAATCTATCTATCTATCTATCTATCTATCTATCTATCTATCTATCTATCTATTCTATTTATCGATCTCTGTGTGTCTCTCTGTCTGTCTGTCTGTCTGTCTCTGTCTGTCTGTCTGTCTCTCCATATCTCTCTCTATCTATCTATTCTATCTATCTATCTATCTATCTATCTATCTATGTAAGTCAACAAGAAACACCCGAAATGGGAGCCAGAGCTCCAATGCCTCGCCACTCTCTGAAAAATCACTTCCCAGTTCATTTCACAAAAACAAAAACAAAAAAGGCGGGGGGGGGGGGGGTCTGTCCCGCGCTATATGACCATACGTGTATATAGATAAATAGATAGATAGACCGACAGAAATAAACAGACAAACGGACAGATAGATACACAAATAAAAATATAAATATTATCTTTAATTTTGAGAGACAAAGTGACGCAGCCATTTATCGTCAGTTTGCAATATATGAGATGAGAGAAAGAAACAAACACCGAGCAGCAAAAGAAAATCAGTTTTTTTTCTCACAGCCAATTTGTTGTCGGTTTGTTTATGCGATTAGTTGTTTGTATGTCGGAAAGAACAAAAAACAGCAATTTCATTCCCAAAGGTTTCCATACCTAACCTCAATATAAGCTTCATTGAATTACTCAAAACAAAAAACACAAATTTCGAAACAAACAAAACAAAAAAGGAGCAAAAATTACGAAGATCAAAACTAGGAGACAGACAGAGAGAGAGAGAGCGAGAGAGAGAGAGAGAGAGAGAGAGAGAGGAGAGAGAGAGAGAGAGAGAGACAGAGAGACAGACAGACAGAGACAGACAGAAAGAGAGAGGGAAGGAGGAAGGGGAAAAAAAGACAGGGAGAGGAGAGGAGAGAGAGACAGAGACACAGAGAAAGAACCAATACACATACACAAAATAAGAGAAAATTTACATTCACACACACACACACACACACACACACACACACACACACACACACACACACACACACACACACACACACACAACACACACACACACACACACACACACACACACACACACACACAGAGAAATCGATCAAGGTGACATTAAATAGAATCAATTCTACCACCTACATAGTTACTCGTACATCCCCTCCCCACTTCTTGCCCATAGAAGTCATTCCGCCCACAAATAACATCCCATGTTCTTTACAAGAATTCCCCACTTACACCGGCACTTTAAGCTGCACACAGGCTTAATGCTCGTTCCCTGACGGCTCCTTCCTCTACACACAAAGTGCTTAGATCTCTCCTAGCTTTCCTTAATCAGACGCATGACGTGCAGAACATTCGGTTGACATCTTCGAAATTTCCAACATGGCTGAGTAGCTGATGGTGTGATGGCGATATAGTTTACTCAGCACTTCCTCATCAGTGAGGACAAAATTTGTGACTTTTTTTTCAAAAGTTGTTTTTATTGGTTTTTGATGTTTGTAACGCTTTATTGGATAATTTTGTAAAGAGCTGTCAATACGTAATGAAGTAATATGTGTATATACAGTTTGTACATATAATTATCTAACATTCTGTAATACACACATTCTGTCCTCTAGCTTACAGATTCGCTTTACTGGAGGGAGATCACTTCTAAATCCACCGATTCATTTATTGCAATTTGAAAAACAAAAAAGAAATTGTTGTGGGGAAGAACATTCAAATTTCTCTGTACATTCATTCCCAGTACAAAAAAGAAAATAATGGCTGCGCGGGCTGCCAAAAAGAGAGATGAAGGCCAAGAGAGGTGTTCTTGTCCATTCTGTTTTGGTCCTGTGACTGGGCTGGACCTGGTTGGTGTGCGTTATGTGGATATGTTCCGGGATTTGTCATCTTCCTAGCTTGCCATTCGGTTTTTGGGAAGAGTAAGTAATGACTAGGTCCGAATGAGTCATGCAGCGCTAGGAAACGCCTCTTTGCTTGATGAAATGGCTGTCAAGTGGCTGCAGGAGTTTGGGAGGTGATTGTCCGGAAAGTGGTGAGGCAGTGGTGCTCCGGGTCCTGTCCAGCACCCTCGGGTGTTTCTTGTTAACTTTGGCTTGTGGCTTGGCCACTGACCTCAGGGAATCAGATCTAATGACTGCAGAGAAAGACCCGCTGGCGGCATGGAGATACGGCAAACTTAGGATCCCGTTTGGGGCATATCAGACCTTGCTGAACAGCACAATTGGCTGTGTCTGGAGCGTCAAGCCTGACCACTTTCGCAGCCGTTCGAACACCCCCTGGGTTGTAGTAAAGCAACGTTGGGAGCCACCAACTACTAAATGTTAAGAAAAAGAGCTAGCTGGCAGCTGTGCGAGCTGGCGGCTGGGCAGATTGCCCAAAACAAAGATGAAGGCTAAGAGAGGGATTTTTCATTCTATTTTGGTCTGGTGGCTGCCTGATTGGTGCGTGTTGTGTGTGGCTATGTCCCGGGATTTGTCATCTTCCCGACTTGCCATTCGGTTTGTGGGCAGGGTAACTGATGACTGGGTCCGAATCGGTCATGCAGCGCATGAACAGCCCCCCTTTGTTTGATGAAATGGGTATCGAGTGGCGTCGTGAGCTTGGGAGGTGATTGTCCAGAGATTGGTGGAGCGCTGGTGCTCTGGGTCCCATCCAGCATACTCAGGTGTTTCTTAACTTTGCTGCTCAGTCCGAACTTAACTTCGCTAAATCCGAGCTTAACATCACTCAGCCCGAGGATGGGCTGATCCTGACCACAGAACCAGCCAGAAACTGTTAAGAAGTCCCTGTCCAGAGCCGTCTTACACACACACACACACACACACACACACACACACACACACACACACACACACACACACACACACACACACACACACACACACACACACACACACGCTCACTCACTCACTCACTCACACACAAACACACACTCACACACACACACACACACACAGACGCACAACACACACACTCACACACACACACACACACACACACACACACAACACGCACGCACGCACGCACGCACGCACGCACACACACACGCCCCCCCCCACCCCCACACACACCGAGGATTTTTCTTACAAAACTTGTCAGGCTAAAGAATCTTTCCAAACTGTCTCAGCCAGCCTGAGTTGCCAAAAAAGTGTTTTTTTTTTAAAAAGCAACAACCCAAAGCAACACCTTCAATTGGAATTCATCCAATCTACGCCCAGCACAAGATAGCTGGATTTGTTTATTTGTTTGTTTTTTGAAACACATACACATCACAGATGCAAAACACTCCGAAGACAGGCTCTATTTAGTTACGCTTGTTCATGGAGTTTGACAATGCTTTGGGAGTACACATTAAAAATTAGAAGTAATGATGAATTAGTGTCCTCTGGAATGTTTGGCAGGCTTGGTTTTGATTTGTTTCTTTTGACTTCTGTCTTTCATTGTCCGCTACTGTTCATTTTTTAATTTTTTTTTTAGGATCATGCACTCAGGGAGGTTACCTTTGTGCTCACCTTTTTTTCCCGTCCCACTTTCTACGCCATTTTAATGGCCACAGAAGCTGGAACAGTTTTTACAATGCGATGATGATGATGTCGATGAGGATGATAATCATGATGCTATGGAGTTCCATCTAGGATTGAGACTGCATGACAGGGTTGTATTCTACGCGTACTATCATAATATATCCCTGGCATTGAGAGAGATACAGACACCTGCGGTGTTGGTAAGAAGATTTGAGCAACACCCTCAATGACGCATCCGTGAAGTGGATGAGACTCGATTGTGTGGTCCCAGTCTTCCCAATGAGCCCATAGCACTCCCAACTCTGGGTGGGTGCTGGTTAGAGCCGAAAAACCCCACAATGATTTTTTAAGGTACTGATGGGGATTCGAACCCACACAACCTTCCAGTCGGTAGTCCGTTGCGTTAAACACTACACCACGGCGACTGGTGTCCGTTACTGTTCATTGTTATTACTTTTCTTTTGTCTGGGATCAGTTGTCATTGCAGGTTTAGTTTGGTATATTCTGTTGAGTTCTTCATTGTTTTTACAGTTATTCTTATTTCTTTTGCCATTGTTATTATCATTATTTGGTTCTTGCAGGGTCTGTTTATATTCAATATTGAAATCTTCTTTGTACATTTTATCTGTAATTGTTTGGCTACAAGATGATTAAATCCAACATGAACATGTAAATACGTCTGATGATCCAAGACAGTATTCTAAATGGCATATTTGACAGTTATGTAACAGATAACAGAACCCCCCAGAAAACATGGTTTATTGTCCTCAAACAAGGAAATTTATTTTACAGCAATGCACGCTATTTATACAACGTAAACACTGTTATTAAATTTAATGAGTGTGGTTATATGCACACTCACACACACACAGACACACAGACACACAGACACACACACACACACACACCACACACACCACACACACGCACGCACACACACATACACACACGCACACACACATACACACACGCCTTTTGGCAAAAACAGGAGCGAAAGGATCGACAGATTCCTTGCACTTAAACATGCCTTTTTCATTGCAGGAATATCACAGTATGGTAGAAAAAGCTCAGCGACTACGTTTTCAATTAGAAGAAAAGGCAGCAGCTTGTCTGGGACTTAATGATGAAATAAAGAAAACGCACTATTTCATTAGTAGACAAGAGATTAACATTTACCTAAGAAGGCAAGTAACATCTTTGTTTTGTGGATGGAAATTAAATTGTTTTTGGACAAAGTATGAAAGAAACGTTTCTTGTTTGTGTGGTAAGGATATATCAATCAATCATATAATGTACTCGTGACAAGTTTAGGGTCTATTCACCCAATATGTTACCTTCTTTTGTATCTTCAGTTA
>JAPXFY010000012.1:65645201-65652701 GCA_030674185.1 Monoplex corrugatus
TGCTTGCCCATTCTGCAAGGACGGAGGCTGAAAGCTTGTTTAGATCACAGACTCAGGACACTGGTAAAATTGAGTATAGTATACTGTTAGCAAACATACATGCCTACTTACCACCTTCATTTATAGACCAATTAGATAAAACAAAACGGTGAAGACGAAGATGGACTAATGGACAGAAATAGTACATGAATTTGACCAAAGGCAGTGACTGTTGTGGTTACATTAGCTTAGAAATATAAAAATGTTATCTGAGGACTGCTTCACTGTTGACAGACAAAAGCAGACCAAGGTTGAGGCACAGCGGAAAAAGGGCTACAATATGTAAATTTGCAATGAATTAAAAAACAAAAAAAAACAAAAAAAAACCACTTTAGTTTTCTTGGTCGTTGATGGTTTCAACTTCGCTTTCGCTTTCATTTTCTCAAAATGGCGTCTCCGCGCGTCATGGATGCCATGTGATGGAGAAGATCTAGAATAATCATGGCTCAAGCCTTTAAGCCTGCACGTAAACCCGTGAGCTGGCCAGATCCTGAGGTTGTACCTAGTCTATGGGTTTTATATCTGATACTAGTATTGTATCAGTCTATCATTGGAACAGTCTTGGTTACATTGAAATGCCGTGTGTGTCTGTGTAACTTATCTTCAAAGAAAAGAATAAATAAATGAAACAAATAACTAGTTAAAGTACTGAATCAAAACACAACTAATCACCAAAGATTACACTTGTCTCATATCACAGAACCCCCCCCCCCCCCAAAAAAAAAAATCAATACACAAAGCCTCCACTGACTATCAACAAGATGAAAATACTGTTTCCTTAGTCACATCCCTCCGGTCTTCCGAGGTAAGAAAAATGGAATAGGTAGATAACTAAATTAGTAAGAAATGAGAAATAACAACAGTAAAAATTCTCTCTCTCTCTCTTTCTCTCTCTCACACACTCACACACACACTAAAATGTACACACACACACACACACACACACACACACACACACACACACACACACACACACACACACACCCCACACACACACACACACAACACATATATATATATACACACACACTCGCCATCCACTCAAACCTTACGAGCCAGCTCTGACCTTGGCAAATCTTTTCATCCATCTTGTCTTAAAACAGTTATAAAATCTATAATCGCGTCAAACCAAAGGGGAAGATTCACTGTTTGTGCAGTTTTTGATCTTCTGGCGTGTAAGACCTCTCAACTGCAAGAGCCGAAGGATACATGGCGGCCATATTAGGTTCGTCAGTGTCCCTCCCAGCACCGAAGAGTCAGAAATGGAAGGTAATTACACTTTAAGATCCCAAGAGAGGGGAACAACGAGAGTATGTGCGTGCTGAGTGACCTGTCATTGTTTTCCATCAGAGGACAATGAGCGGTGATGCTGACAAGAAGACAATTGCACACGACATCAATCGACATCACAGAAATAAGGTAAACCTCACTGGATAATGAAATGAAAGAAAGCCAAACCTTCATCCTGACTGACTCGATGAATCTACTTCAAAAAGTGCAAAATGGAGTAAGGACCCCAGAATGGCACAAAACAATGAACAGTATCGACCTACAAAATACCACCTGGATCTACTGTCCTGGACACGCTGGTGTTAAGGGAAATGATCGGACCTATAAACTTGCAGGCAATGCCAGTACAACAAAAACTCTCCGTCTGGGAAAGTCTGAGGCCCTTAGACGCTTTAAATTGCACCTTTGCGAACAAAGTATGAGCCATACCATCGAACGTCTTACCCAAAGAGGAATAGATAGAGCGAGTGGCCGGAAGCCTACTATGAAAGGAAACATAAGAGCGATCATTAATCAGACTAAGTCAAAGCAAAGCTAGAGAAAACTATGTGCTTTGTGGATAAGTAACGTCAGAAACGGTTGGGAACAGCGAAGACTTCAGAGCGTCTTTGGTCGGACAAAATGAAGTTTTCATGCTTTGTGGTAGTTGAATCAAGATCCTGGCCAGTGCATAACGCTTTAACCCTTTAACACCCGCACTCTGTCCACTAGCATCCTGCATTGCCAACCACGCAAGCAAAGCAAAACCTGAACCGTTGATTCCCACACCCTATCCACCAAGTCAAAGGGTTAAATATGCACACGCATCTGCCATGACTGTTTTAAATTGACGATTCATTTTTGGTGCAGTGCTGCGTATGGAAGCATCAAGAGGCGTGGTTCTCTCTTGAGCAAACTAAGCCTGAAGATGAGACATGGGAATAGAATTTTTCAGCTTGACGTCACAACATGTGACTGCTTAGGCATTATTATTGTCAGGCACATATTGAAGGATACGGGTATATCACTGGCACAAGGTGATCGATTCATGCTTTTTCATGGGCCTCGGCTGTCGCAACAGTTAGCGTGGTAGATCTCTTGTTATATTAAAGTTTATCAACAATTTCCGAAAAATCAACGCGTTTAAGTAAACAAGTTTCACCACACACACAAAAAACAGAAACAAATCTTAGTGGGTCTGCAATCAGTCCTGCCAAAACAGCTGGTAAAGGTATTCTTCCTATTACATTGATGGAAACCATAAAAAAGTACATACAGCCTTTGCAATTAAAATTGACAATAGCATGTTATGGCTCTTATGTCAAGGGGTACAACTCATTTCATAACAATGATAATAACGTCTCAAGGGAAACAATGTTAAATTAATGTGCAGAGCAATCCAGTTGAAAATTGCACCTTCTTTGATACCCAATTATTAATGTGTTATACTTCTCTTAGTGCAGTGTTATAGTTGTCTTACTGCCAGAGTAATTGTCTTACTGCCAGAGTAAGAGAGATACAGAAAGAAAGATAGACAAATTGATTGAGAAAGAGAGAGAGAGAGAGAGAGAGAGAGAGAGAAAGAGAGAGAGAGAGAGAGAGAGAGAGAGAGAGAGAGAGAGAGAGAGAGAGAGAGAGAGAGAGAACCGTTGTAGATGTTGAATGAAAAATCGTGCAGGTCATGTTCGGGTGTGTGAGTCGCCATTATTCTTGGGTTCATTAACTGGGTAACGACTGCCGTTGTGAAACCAACAAAATGACTTAGCCAGAAAGACACTCCCGAGGGTTGTCTTTATCAAGGAAATTGCTTGGTGTCCCTCCTAGTCTCCCTGACATTGCGCTCTATTGTCGCCTGGCAAAGCTGAAGTTACATTTAAAATCCATCGTCGAGGTACACAAAGAGCGACCGGTCAGGTTTCTAAGGATGCTTGAAGGCTCGGGGGAAAGGTTGTGAGATCAGATCAGCCAAGCTGAAAACATGGGGAAAATGGAAAGTCTGGAAGGCAGTGAACGCGGCGACAGGAAAGCCTCAAGGTCAGAGTAATAATAAGACACACACCAACCAGTTGGCAGAGACTGGGATCAACCCAAATGGAATCGTGATCAAAGACAAAGAGGAGAACGGAGACATGATAGTACAAATGACCCAGGAGAAAGAGATTTCAAAATAATCCAACGTGGACAGTGGACATGGTGGGAAAGTATGCTGTCAAGATGTCTCAGCTGGAATGACATTTGGCATTTGGCTTCTTTCAGGATCAGTTTCACCCTTAGATCTACATATTTGAACTCCTACCTTGGAATGCGAATCTGGTGAAACGAAATGACCCTGTGTACCCGGATTGCCATTGCAAACAATCAATGGAATATGTCCTAGTACTGCCAGAACGGAGGAAGGCACGTCACTAGAAGCTCCGGCAACGTTCTACACGGCAGGAGGCAGCGACCTGTGGCCTGAAAAAGGTGTGAAATCTAGAGCGTGGAAACGGGGTCTACTGGATTAGGCGGATGACTGGGAGTGCACAACAGATCTTCCACAATGAAAAAAACAAGACACCCAGAAACCATCAACGAGAGAGGCATGATACCGGACATAGTGCTCCAGTTCCATTCATCAAAACAAATGATTCTGATCGAACTCACATGCCCAAGAGTGAAAAGTATGCTAGTCTAGCCAGCAAAACTTGAGGAAATCTGGCTTCCAAGCCAGTCCTCAATATGGTATAGACACAGGCAGAAAGAATTGTTGTCGTAGTTTGTATGAAAATCTTACACGTACACTCCCCTGACCCCGTGTGAATACACTGACTCGTTCGATTTTCATACGAATATCAGTAACAGTTTAGTTCTCTCTGTCATTCTCAGTGTGTGTGTTGTGTGTGTGTGTGTGTGTGTGTGTGTGTGTGTGTGTGTGTGTGTGTGTGTGTGTGTGTGTGTGTGTGTGTGTGGGTGGAGTGTGTATGTCTGTTGTGTGTGTGTGTGTGTGTGTGTGTATGTGTGTGTGTGTGTGTGTGTGTTTGTGAAGTAAATGAGAGAGAGAGAGATTATCCAATCACTGGCCTTCGAGAAGGTTGAAAATTCACATTGGCCCCAATCAACGGAGTTGGACGAGGTTGAAAACTCGAGGTTGCGCCAGCCAGTGACCTGGAGGAGTTTGACATTTCGTGGTTCACCAACCAGTGGGCCTCTAGGAGTTTGAAAATTCTTAGTGACGCCATCCAGTGGACCTCTAGGAGTTTGAAAATTCTTAGTGGCGCCATTATGTGGACCTCTAGGAGTTTGAAACTTTGTGGTCAAAGTCAAATTTGAACATTCACAATAATGTCATGCGGCAGAGTTCGAGAGGGTTAAAAATTCACAATGCTGCCAACCATTGGACCATGAGGAATTTGAAAATCCGTGGTGTCACCAAACATTTGGCCTTCAGAAGATTGGGAATTGGTGGTTCCACCAAGAATGAATCTAGACGATTTAGAAAATTCGTGGTGTGACAAACCCGGGACTCGAGAGGAGTTAGAACATTTCTAGTGGCCTCAACTAGTGACCTCAAGCGGTGTGAAACATTGTGGTTCGCCAGCCAGTGGACCCTCGGATTGAGAGATGATATCTTCATTGTTTTTGGTGGCATGCTAATTGGATTGAGACATTTAGCAGAATCAAAAACTCATCTTGATCTTGATCCTTTCACCCTTAGGGGTGTGTGTGTGTGTGTGTGTGTGTGTGTGTGTGTGTGTGTGTGTGTGTGTGTGTGTGTGTGTGTGTGTGTGTGACTGTGTGTATGTGAGAGAGAGAGAGAGAGAGAGAGAGAGAGAAATAATTTTTTTTCGTATTTGATAATCTCCAACCATGATGACGAAAGATTCATGGATCCAAAATTGATGTTTTCTGTTGTCTTTTTTTTTCCCAGAGAACACAACAGGGCTGTGTTGGGGTTACATATGAATTCAGTGTTTACTGGTGTGCATGTATCTGTACACGTTTTGTTTTGTTTTGAAATGTGAGATTATTTGTGTGTTTGTGTGAGTGTGTGGGTTATTTCACTTACGCTGTAATTCCTGTACTCATTTCTTACTTGACAATATTAAGTTATGGTTCTGGCCTTCAAAAGTTTTCCTTAATGCAGTTTGCTATTTCCTATTTGTTCTTTGAAAAATGATGTCTTGAAATGCTTCTAAATCTATTGATATTAAGTGTAGTGTTTTGTCATCTGTGAATTGTTATCATTAAACAAAAAGTCGGTACAACTACGGTGTATGATAATGATAATGAAACTCTGTCTGTCTATCTCTATTATCTTGACAATAAATTGTGTTGGTGATCATGATAATGAGACTGTCTGTCTTGTTTTTCTTGGGCCTTTGAGAAATACTGTTTCTTAGACACAAGCAGTCATCATACAGCCGAAGGCAAAAATGAAAGAAGGAGATAGAGCAAGAGAGAGTGACGGAGAGGAGGGATATATATATATATATATATATATATATATATATATATAAAATATAGAGAGAGAGAGAGAGAGAGAGAGAGAGAGGCACTTTGTGTTACACACACACGCGCGCGCGCGCACACCACACTCACACACACACAACACACACACACACACACACACACACACACACACACACACACACACACACACACACACACACACACACACACACACACACACACACACACACAACGACACACACACACACAATCATGCGTGCACCATTTCTGTTACATTTACATACGCTAATAATCATGGCGACAGTAGAGAACGGATACGTAAGATCATTTTTCTAAATTGAAAATGTCAAGCCCGAGGGAAAGCAACGACTTCATTTAGGTTAGATTTTATGTTTGTTGGCTTATTTGTATACTTGGGTGTTGCTCATTCGTTTGCCTTTGTGCCTTTGTTGGTTTGTTTGTTTCCATTGAGTTATGGGGAAACATACCTCAGGTACAATCCAATTTATTGCCAGATGTTCTGGGCTAATAAGGTATATCAGATATCAATGCGATAAAATTTTCCCGTCACTATTCTGTTTTACTTTCTATTAGATTTACTTGAAGAAAAAAGACTTGGATGTTGTGAAAGGCGTGAAAAATGTCCCCCGGCTGTTCAATTGTTTGTTCTGAGACGTTGTTTTAGTTGTTATATTTCTTTGCAGTTTACCCAATTTCATTTATTACAAACAGTAAAACGTTTGGTTAAAACAGGTCTCATTTCCGCAGTGCTTGTATTCGATATGATTCGATGTATGAAAATGGCGTGAAGAGATCTCCAAATCTAGATATATAGTACGTATCATACGTAGCTGTCTTTGTTGAATAATAGTACAGAATGTTTGAGAAACCAATAATGATAGTGAATAAAACACCTCCAGTATCAGTTGATTCATTGGTGAAGTAGAGTTTGTTAAAGATAAACTCAGAATATGCACGGCCCACACACATACGCACACACAGACACACAGACACACACACACTACATACGCTTACACCACACACACACACACACACACACACACACACACACACACACACACACACACACACACACACACACACACACACACACACACACTACATACGCATACACCACACACACACACACACACACACACACACACACCACACACACACACATACACACACACACACACACACACACACACACACACACACACATTACACAGGCACGCACGTACACACAAATACAAGACCGCTTGCACGCATCAGAATCTCTCTGTATCTCTGTTTCTATCTATCTGTTCATCTGTCTGTTCTTTTCGATCTCAGTTTCGTTTAGCTGCTTGGTTTTTTAAACAAAGTTTATTTTCAAAAGAATGTCCATCGATTTATGAATACAGCAAGAAACAATGTCACTGAGCAACACCAAGACCTAAGCTTATGGTGTGCTGTTACGAACATACATAATGTATAATGGCATTTAATTTAATTCACGAGCTTAAGTAATAATACTAATAGCCTAACAATAAATAAAATCAATATTGACAGACACGACACACACATACACTCTAACAGTTTAGATTGTTTTGACACATTGATGTTATTGACGTTTAGATTGTTTTGACACATTGATGTTATTGACGTTTAGATTGTTTTGACACATTGATGTTATTGACGTACACTCTAAGTGTTATGTAGACCATCTCCAGGCGAGGATTGGATATGAAATAATATTAT
>JAPXFY010000012.1:65667701-65672701 GCA_030674185.1 Monoplex corrugatus
AAAGTCCATACATGTATCTATTTTGTTCGGTAGGAAAGTCCATACATGTATCTATTTTGCTCGGTAGGAAAGTCTATACATTTATCTATTTTGTTCGGTAGGAAAGTCCATACATGTATCTATTTTGTTCGGTAGGAAAGTCCATACATGTATCTATTTTGTTCGGTAGGAAAGTCTCATACATGTATCTATTTTGTTCGGTAGGAAAGTCCATACAAGTATCTATTTTGTTCGGTAGGAAAGTCCATACATGTATCTATTTTGTTCGGTAGGAAAGTCCATACATGTATCTATTTTGTTCGGTAGGAAAGTCTATGCAAGATCTATTTTGTTCGGTAGGAAAGTCCATACATGTATCTATTTTGTTCGGTAGGAAAGTCCATACATGTATCTATTTTGTTCGGTAGGAAAGTCCATACATGTATCAGTTATGAAAGAATCAAAAACGTCAATAAGCCACTCTTTACCAACTGAGATTATTGGTCTTTTCACCCATCTGTCAATTTTGTTTTGTTTCAGCTAACCGTTAAAATTACTCTCATATATAATCTAACCAGAGTTTAAAAATCACAAGGACAGTTAGCAATCGAAGCTTTAAAACAGAAGAAATGTTGTAAATATGACTTAAGTATTTTGTGTCCATACAAAATGACACACCCTGCCCTTTATCGGGATGTATTCAGTGTCCAATAATGATCAGCCTATAGCACGGCAAAAACAAAGGCCTTTTCTTCCAGTAAACATCGATGTACGCAATACCGAAAGTAATATGATCAGAACGAAACGCTGCGCGCTTCGTCCGTACATAGATCACGTTTACCTTCCTGAAAGAAATACCGGCCTCTTCAAGGTATACTAACAAAGCCTCTTTTCACCCCGAGTCTGTAGGCAGCTAAAGATTCGGGTTCTGTTTGCTGATGGAGGCGTCACAGCAGGATGACTTCATGTTACAGCTGCATCACAAATGCCAAGACAGGGATCAAAGACAACACAATAAGCCTGTGCAGAATCCTACGTGTTGTGGAGGCTTTGGGATTCTGCTGATTTGACGCAGTCCTAGGGAAATAGGTATTATATATAACGGAGATTGTTTTCAGTTTCTTAGAAAAAGAAAGAAACAAAGAACACTAAAATCCTTAAACGTAAAGAACCTGACGTAAGCGAAACAGATAGAGGTCGCCAGAGGACGTGTTATACTTATATTGCAAATTAAAACATTGGTTTTGCATTTCGCAATGAAAAGTCAGTTTGGTGGTACATTGTCTAAGACAAGATTATCAATATGAAAGGAGTTCGGAAATCCACGTGTCTTTGTCTGTGTCCAAGGGTGTTGTATACGTGTCTTGGCTTGTTCATATCTTACTTACAAGTTCACCAAGGTGTACATGAGTACATGTCCCTCTTTAGGATGGGAAAAAAGAACATTTAAAAGGAGAAGAGGGGCATCGCATTTATAATGCCCTCTTCGAGAGCGCTTGGGATCTCTGAAACCTCACTCCTCAAGGAACCGATTACATTTTAGGCAAATTGTATTTTTTAAACTATAAATGTAAAGTGTGGCTATAAAGGATTGAACTGTTTGATAGAATTTGCTCAAATGTTAGTTTGTTAGTGCCAAAAAAGCTAAGTTAAAGTATCTTGCCAATCAAATAAAATACACGAAGTAAATGGATCGTGCCTTGTGCAACTGCCATCCAGTGTGATCGAAAAAATGTTCGACAGTTGTGGATTGCGTTGTATTCGTTGATAGAAGATGGGAGTTTAAAGTTACTGGAATATGGAGAGGTAGGGACAGTTTTAGTCGCATGACTGGCTGAAGGGGTGTCCTGTAGAAAATATGAAAATAGACGAGTAGTTTCCGAGGCATCAACTTTCTCAATGTGTGTTACAGCTAGGGAAATGGAATTGAACCATCTGGTACAATGGAGGTAGCGCTGGGCTGAAGACACAGGACAGTAGGTGATGTAGGTGTGAAGGTGTTGTCAGCTGGAATAGTGGATATGGAGGAAATAACATATGCAGTAGTCATGGCTTTGTTCATTAGGACTGGAGCAGGCTAAAACACAGTCTTGTCTGCAACAGAACATGGCTTGGCAGGGTTAGTTTTGCTCAGTTTAAATTTATCTTTCTATTTCTTATGGTTTGAGGGACTATTTGTAAATGTAGTATATTACTGATATATCGGTGCCAATTTGAGGGACTATTTGTAAATGTATTATATTATTGATACATAGGTGCCAATTTGAGGGGCTGTTTGTAAATGTAGTATATTACTGATATACTGGTGCCAATTGTTTGAAAGTCAGAAGCTGAAACAATGGACCTTTTCTTGTATAAATCACCCACATACATATCGGTGATGATTGGAGCAACCAGAAAACCCATTGCAAGTTCATGTTTGTGCTGGTAGAGATATCTACATCATTAACGAAGGACGTGACTTTTAAAACTAAACTAAGGAGCAAAATCAACCTATGTCGGAAAAAGGTTAGCTCGTTGTAAGATGCCCCATTTGTTAATTAACTTTTGACAGCGGATAGCACAAGTGGATTGCTTGCATGTGAACAGGTAATGTGATCACACGATCTCGACCTCTGTCTTTTTTTCAGCTTTTCATAATCTGGACAATGTTCGCACAAAACCAGGCTGATCAAATTAAGTAATATTTATGTAATACAAGAAACGATAAACCAAATGTGTTTGTTATTTGTGTGTGTGTATGTGGTGCGTTAGTGTGTGTGCTTATGTGTGTGTGTGTGTGTGTGTGTGTGTGTGTGTGTGTGTGTGTGTGTGTGTGTGTGTGTGGTGTGTGGGATGTGAGACAGAGAGAGGAGGGGAGCGAGCGAGCCAGCGAGCGAGCGAGCGAGAGAGACAGACAGAGAGACAGAGAGAGGGAGAGAGAGAGGGACGTAAATGCATACACGCACACACACGCTCGCACACATAACATATACACGCGCGCGCGCGCGGTACACACAACACACACACACACACATACTTACTCATAAATTTGTATTTGGAAAGGGAATGTGTGTGTGTGTGTGTGTGTGTGTGTGTGTGTGTGTGTGTGTGTGTGTGTGTGTGTGTGTGTGTGTGTGTGTGCGTGTGTGTGTGTGTGTGTGTAAAAACCATGAAACTGTGTCTTTTCTTCAGGTATTGAATGGAGTTGAAAGTATATGTATGAATATTTCAATTCCTATTGCTTCAGTAATGAAAACACTCATTTTTCTAGTTTAAAATGGCAACTTTCTGGAGCTTCTTATGCACACTTTCGTTGACAATTTAGATTTTATTTTAGACACATTCGTGGATTATTTAGGTTTTTCTTTTTCTTCGTAGCTTTTGGTGTGAATAATGAACAAGGCTCTTCTTTTGTGTGTAGGAAGGATTTTGATCTCAAAGAACCTTTTTTTAAACCCTTGTCTCTCCATTTTCTTTCTGGGTTAAATGTTGTTTCTAAGTGGTATTCGACTGCAAATTACGTATCTGTTTCAGTGCTTAAAATTAAAAAAACAACAACTTTCCTTTATTGTTATTTTTATTTTGTCGATGATCACTTATTATAGTGTAGAGACATTTTGTGTGACAGGAATTTGCGTTGGGATAAACAACAAAAAGGACTTTTTTCAACAAGTTTTTTTTTTCAGTTTTAGTTTGTTCTACTTGGAGAGATTTGATTACTTATCTCCTTGCATTAAAGTATTGCTACTAGTGTGGGGATAATAACGATATTTTTTCCATTTTGTATGTTATTATTTGTTATGCTACCCCGATTTTTTTCTCATTTTACGCTCTGTCTCTGTGTGTGTGTGTGTCTGTCTGTCTGTCTATCTGTCTTTCTTCCAATTTTACCCCACTCCACAAATATAGATAAATAAATGAAATCGCATCGTCCAATAGTCCTGCATAGTTCACACTGTTCAAGATGGCTACCGGTCACATGACAAGAGTCTTTAACTCAGTAATCGATTATCATCGACTTTCGTCACAGTTTAATCATTAATGGTACATCTAAATTGCAATCTGATTTCAGTCAAGTTCTATTTTGTAAATAAACAGCACAACTCCTTTTCTTAACAACCTGTTTTCACATGAACATGTCCATTGCTGTGGTACATCATGAGAGTTTAAATTAGTAAATAAATAAACAAATAAATAAATAGGCAAACAAATAAATAAATAAATAGACGAACAAATAAATAAACAAATAGATGAATAAATGAAACTAATTAATTAATTGAATATATGATTCATTGATAAATAAGAAAAAAAGCATAAATAAACGAATAGATAAAGAACTAACTAACTAACTATAACTAACTAACTAACTAACTAACTAACTAATAACTTACTAACTAAAACTAAGTAACCAGTAACTAACTAGGTAACCAACCAACCAACCAACCATCCAACCAACCAACCAACCAACCAGCCAGCCAGCCAGCCAGCCAGCCAGCCAGTCAACCAGCCAGCCAACCAACCAACCAACCAACCAACCAACCAACCATCCAACCAACCAACCAACCAACCAACCAACCAACCAACCAACTAACCAACCAACTAACTAACTGACTAACTGACTAGCTAACTAAGTAACTTACTAGCTAACTAAGTAAATGATTGATTGAACAAATAAATGAATTAATGAATAAATAGATAAAATATATAATATAGGATCCAGAAGCAGAGACAGACAATGTCACTCAGTGCAATCTGACCATACTGTTTGTCCAGTGGGTTTAAACTCATTGCCCTCCCTGCACCGATGGAGCTGTCAATGCTATGCTGCCTGCAGAACGTAGTAAAACAAACTAAGCATGATTGATATCTCTGTTTCTGCCGACGATTTAAAGGATTAGCTGTTAAATGATCCCCTGTGTGCATGATAAATGAAGACGGTCGAGTCACGTTCCTTAACTTGTCTGTTATCGACACTTCGTGTGCCTGTGTGTAGCATGTTGCACGTGCACGCGCGAGCTCACACAGGCGCACAGACACAA
>JAPXFY010000012.1:65677701-65690201 GCA_030674185.1 Monoplex corrugatus
CTGTACAACCATTCCTGACTTTACCTGTATATGTCCTATTTACATGCACAGCCAACAGCTGTACAACCATTCCTGACTTACTTGTATAATGTCTATTTACATGTACAGCCAACAGCCTGTACAACCATTCCTGACTACCTGTATACTGTCCTGTTTACATGTACAGCCAACACCTGTACAACCATTGCTGACTCTACCTGTATACTGTCCTATTTACATGTACAGCCAACAGCCTGTACAACCATTCCTGACTCTACCTGTATACTGTCCTATTTACCTGTCACAGCCAACAGCCTGTACAACCATTCCTGACTCTACCTGTATACTGTCCTATTTACATGTACAGCCAACAGCCTGTACAACCATTCCTGACTCTACCTGTATACTGTCCTGTTTACATGTATATCCAACAGCCTGTACAACCATTCCTGACTCTACCTGTATACTGTCCTGTTTAACTGTACAGCCAACAGCCTGTACAACCATTCCTGACTCTACCTGTATACATTGTACTGTCCTATTTAACTGTACAGCCAACAGCCTGTACAACCATTTGCTGACTCTACCTGTATAATGTCCTATTTACATGCATAGCCAACAGCCTGTACAACCATTCCTGACTCTACCTGTATACTGTCCTATTTACCTGTACAGCTAACAGCCTGTACAAACATTCCTGACTCTACCTGTATACTGTCCTATTTACATGCACAGCCAACAGCCTATACAACCATTCCTGACTCTACCTGTATACTGTCATATTTACCTGTACAGCCAACAGCCTATACAACCATTCCTGACTCTACCTGTATACTGTCCTATTTACATGCACAGCCAACAGCCTATACAACCATTCCTGACTCTACCTGTATACTGTCCTATTTACATGTACAGCCAACAGCCTATACAACCATTCCTGACTCTACCTGTATAATGTCATATATAAATGTACAACCAACAGCTTATACAACCATTCCTGACTCTACCTGTATACTGTCCTATTTACATGTACAGCCAAACAGTTTATACAACCATTCCTGACTCTACCTGTATACTGTCCTATTTATATGCACAGCCAACAGCCTGTACAACCATTGCTGATTCTACCTGTATAATGTCCTATTTATATGTACAGCCAACAGCCTGTACTACCATTCCTGACTCTACCTGTATACTGTCCTATTTACATGCACAGCCAACAGCCTATACAACCATTCCTGACTCTACCTGTATACTGTCATATTTACATGTACAGCCAACAGCCTGTACAACCATTCCTGACTCTACCTGTATACTGTCATATTTACATGTACATGTACAGCCAACAGCCTATACAACCATCCCTGACCAGTCGCCATGATGTAGTGGTTAGCACAACTGGGGGGAGGGGGGGGGGCTACCGACAAGAACGTTGTGGGTTGGAATCCCCATATGTCCCTTCAAAATCATCGTGGGATTATTCTGCTCCAACCAGCTCCTACCCAGATTTGAACGTGCTATGGGCTCGTTGTGAAGATTAGAACCACACAGTCGAGTCTCATCCACTTCACGGACGCGTCATGAGGGTATTGTTCAAATCTTCTCACCAACGTCGCAGGTGTCAAAGTCTCTCGGACATGGTTGACGCCATATATTAATAGTAAGCGTAGAGTACACCCCTGTCATTATCATCATCATTACGCTCCCTGCCGCATGGCGTTGGCAATCATGGCCCTCCGTATGTATCTATCCCTTGTTGCCGCAAGCACATCTTCCACCGTCTCTGTCCTCAGCCACCCTGTCAAGTAATCTCAAAATATTAAATGGCATGGTGATTGTCATCGTCATCGTCATCACCGTCATCATCAGATTGCAAAAACTGTCCCAGTTTCTTGGGCCATTGAGGTGGGATTAGAACATGGGAACCCCCCCCCCCCCCCGAAAAAAAAAAGTGAGCAGAAAAGAAATTTCTTTTAGTGCAATGATCCGGAAAAGAACAGGAAAAAAGAAAGAAACAATAGAAAAGAAAAAGAACAAGAACCATTACTCCTGCCTTGTTTGTGTGGGTGCAGATTTCAAAGTGCTGCTTGTTGTGGAGTTTTATGACCGTTTGATGGATGTTCCAGTCTACAAAGAAATCTGCTGATTCTTACTGACGTTCGAAGGGCGCGATAGTCAAGTGGGTAAGACTCAGACTTCCAGTCGTCAAGTCTGAGTTCGATCCTTTCTGGATATCTTGTGGACACAGCGTGCAGATTTTTCAGATCTCCCAGAGCGGACATTTTCCCCATCTTTCAGGTTAACATTTCCTCAGATCTGTTAGTGCCTGGGTCCCCTTCCGTTGTGTACGCAACGCAGAACGTTAAAGAACATGTAAGGTATGTTAATGGTCGGTGGCTTATGAAAACATGATGATATAAGACAGAGTAAATAGATTGTGTAGCAACATACCGCCTGTATAATAAATAGATTGTGTAGCAACATACCGCCTGTATAATAAATAGATTGTGTAGCAACATACCGCCTGTATAATAAATAGATTGTGTAGCAACATACCGCCTGTATAATAAATAGATTGCGTTGCAACATACCGCCTGTATAATAAATAGATTGCGTTGCAACATACCGCCTGTATAATAAATAGATTGTGTTGCAACATACCGCCTGTATAATAAATAATTGCGTTGCAACATACCGCCTGTATAATAAATAGATTGTGTAGCAACATACCGCCTGTATAATAAATAGATTGTGTTAGCAACATACCGCCTGTATAATAAATAGATTGTGTAGCAACATACCGCCTGTATAATAAATAGATTGTGTTTGCAACATACCGCCTGTATAATAAATAGATTCGTTGCAACATACCGCCTGTATAATAAATAGATTGTGTAGCAACATACCGCCTGTATAATAAATAGATTGCGTGCAACATACCGCCTGTATAATAAATAGATTGTGTAGCAACATACCGCCTGTATAATAAATAGATTGTGTAGCAACATACCGCCTGTATAATAAATAGATTGTGTAGCAACATACCGCCTGTATAATAAATAGATTGTGTAGCAACATACCGCCTGTATAATAAATAAATTGCTGTTGCAACATACCGCCTGTATAATAAATAGATTGCGTGCAACATACCGCCTGTATAATAAATAGATTTTGTAGCAACATACCGCCTGTATAATAAATAGATTGTGTAGCAACATACCGCCTGTATAATAAATAAATTGCGTTGCAACATACCGCCTGTATAATAAATAGATTTTGTAGCTACATACCGATTGTATAATAAATAGATTGTGTAGCAACATGCCGCTTGTATGATAAAGAAATTGTGTAGCAACATACCGCCTGTATAATAAAGAGATTGTGTAGCAACATGCCGCCTGTATAATAAAGAGATTGTGTAGCAACATGCCGCCTGTATATTGTGGGCGTATACGTATCCGATAGAAATGGGAACTGTGAAGAACATCGTTAACAAACCAGACCAAACCAAAAACAAACATACCCAATTTGAGTGTTTTCTAAAATACCGTAGATAAACCTGTTTTCTTTTGTTTTTTGTTTTTTTCTTTCTCTCAGGTCTTCATTCCCACATCATCCTCTCATGTGTGTCTCGCTCCTGTCTTTATTTACATCTGTGTTTTATTGATTATACATCTGTTTGTCTTCATTTCTTTAAAATGGGTTTTGTTTGTTTGTTTTCTTTTGTTTTTGTTGTTCACCGCTACTTCTTTGTTTTCTTTTTCTTTTTCTTTATTTCTCTCTCTCTCTCTCTTTCTTTCTTTCTTTCTTTCTTATCTTGACCTTTTACTTTGTCTTTTCTCTTTCTTTCTTTCTTTCTTTCTTTCTTTCTTTTTTCTTTTCTTGACTTTTACTTTGTCTTTTTTCATTTATTAGTTTTGGTCTTGCTTTATATCTCTTGTTTTTTGAAAAAAAAATCTGACTCTGTGTGTGTCTCTCTCTTAGCTTTACATCTGTCTCTGTCTGTCTATCTCTGACATTTTGAGCAACAGCCCGTTAAAACACGTGTTCATTACTGTGAACAGCAAGGTCGTACTGAAGTGATCATCACCAATTGTGAAGGTCACAGTTGCCAAAAATAAAATGTCCTCGCAAGCACCTTACTTATATGTTATAAGCTAGAAGGTTACTGGATATTTGTTATTTCTCATCAATTTTGGACGAAAGGTAGGTGACATAGATCAGCATTTTGTTCACCAAACACTTGTAATCCTGCAGACTTCAAGGACGTCACTTTGCAAGCGCGAATAACATCGCTTATATATTCGCTAACAATATCCACTACATCTACCACCTCCACTCACCCACCTCCCCTTCCACCTAAAAAAATAAATAAAGTAAGTGTTCAGTATTAGAGAAAAGACTGTTGATATGGCTTTGACACGACTGTTTTTCTGAAGTTTAGATGCTTTCATCTTGATGAGGGTTTGAAGAGAAAGGTCAAGAAACCCATACAGAATCTTTGTGGTTTTCTGTGACAAAATGTACCCATTATTATATGGGCAATAACACTGTCTGGCTGTAACTCTAGACTCTCCTATTTACAAGCCAACGGTCTGAAGAGCGAGTTCTCCTGCCCTACTTGCGCGGTTGTAGATCCTAGAGTTCAGCTTGTATTGGAGTTACATGACAGATTGATGAGAGTCCCTTCCTGCAACTTCATCTGTTATGGGTGAATTATGTTGGTTTAACTCATTGCTGTTATAGATCATTATCCTCTCATTCGTATTGTTTATTAGTTTGTTTGTCTCATATTTTATTCTTATTTTCAAATCGGCATCCATATGACCTTTCCTTGCATGTCTTCTTTTTTTCTTTGTTTACATTATTATTTTTTCTTCCCTTTCTTTGTCTTTTTAATTTTTTTTATTACTGTTGTTCTGTGTATTTGTTTACATCCATTTTTGTCGGCCTCACTCTAGCATCCACCTTCCTTTCTGTCTCTTTCACACGATCTCTCTCTGTCTTACTCTCTCTCTCTCTCTCTCCCTCTCTCTTTTCTCGGTCTCATGAGATATATCAACAATGATTTGAATGAATCTCAAATTCAAACAAGAAGTCGGCAAACTGAAAAGTAAGATATGCATAAAACCCAAGCTTGTGCTGGAAAATGCTTGGCTGAATTTTTGAGTCAGAATTACCGGAAAAACGAAACAAAATCCACACCATTTCTAGGAGGCGTAGAACATTTACTAACATTTCTTTTCTTGTTTCTCTCTTCATTATTTTTTCTCGGCGGAGGTAGAGTGGGTGGTCCAGGATATCAAGTAATTGTGTTATCTTGAATGATGCCACTTTGTGATTGAGAAGGAATCTTTATTTCACATGTCGAATTATCACCTGCACTTTTCCTTCCATACGCCGATTGGTTCTAAATAAGACATATTAAACATAGAATAGGAAAACAGTGTTTGTGTGAGTTTTACAAGTTTGGTTTTAGCAACTGATTTTTCACTTGTGATGGTTTAAAAAAACAACCAGTAAACCAACAATTTGTGTTTTTCTGTGACAAACTAACCCCTGTTTTAATGATAATGAAACAGTCTGGCTGTAACTCTAGACTCTCCTATGCACAAGCCAACGGTCTGAGGAGCAGTTCTCCTGCCCTACTTGCGCGGTTGTAGATTCTAAAGGGCAGCTCGTATTGGAGTTACATGACGGATTGATGAGAGTCCCTTCCTGCAACTAAATATGTTATGGGTGAATTATGTTGGTTTAACTCATTGCTGTTATAGATCATTATCCTCTCATTCGTATTGTTTATTAGTTTGTTTCTCTCGTGTTTTATTTTTATTTTCAAATCGACATCCGATTGACATTTCCTTGCCTGTCTTTTCTTTTTCCTTTAATTTACATTTACAGTCTGGAATCGTTGATTTTTTCCCTCTCGTTTTCTTTTTCTACTTTTTTTTTTATTACTGTTGTTCTGCTTATATTTGTTTACATCCACTTTTCTCGGCCTCACTCTAGCATCCACCTTCCTTTCTCTCTCTCGCTCTCTCTCTCTTTTACACGCTCTTTCTCTCCTACTCTCTCTCTCTCTCCCACCTCTCTCTCTCTCTCATCCTCTCCATTTTCTCTGTCTCATGAGATATAACAACAATGATTTGAATCTATCGCAAATTCAAACAAAAACTATGCAAACTGAAAAGTCAGATATGCATGAAGACCAAGCTTGTGCTGGAAAGTGTTTGGCTGAATTTCTGCGTCAGAATTAACAACAATAATAAAATGCTCAACATCAACAAGAAAAAAATCCACACTAAATCTTGTTTGTCTCTTCATTTTTTTTCTCGGCGGAGGTAGAGTGGGTGGTCCAGGATATCAAGTAATTGTGTTACCTTGAATGATGCCACTTTGTGATTGAGAAGGAATCTTTATTTCACATGTCGAATTATCGCCTACACTTTTCCCTTCCATACGCCGTTTCGTCCTAAATAAGACATAGTAGATATAAAATAGGAAGACAGTGTTTGTGTGGGTTTTACAAGTTTGGTTTTAGCAACTGATTTTTCACTTGTAATGGTTTTAAAAAACAACAACCAGTAAACCAAGAATTTGTGTTTTTCTGTGACAAACTAACCCCTGTTTTAATGATAATGAAACAGTCTGGCTGTAACTCTAGACTCTCCTATTTACAAGCCAACGGTCTGAAGAGCGAGTTCTCCTGCCCTACTTGCGCGGTTGTAGATTCTAAAGGGCAACTCGTATTGGAGTTATATGGCGGATTGATGAGAGTCCCTTCCTGCAACTACATCTGTTATGGGTGAATTATTTGGCTTCATACATTGCTGTTATAGATCATATCCCCTCATTCGTATTGTTTATTAGTTTGTTTGTCTCATATTTTATTTTTATTTTCAAATCGACATCCATATCTCATTTCCTTGCATGTCTTCTTTTTTTCTTTGTTTACATTTTTCTTTTTCTTCCCTTTCTTTTGTCTTTTTTAAAACTTTTTTATTACTGTTGTTCTGCTTGTATTTGTTTACATCCACTTTTCTGGGCCTCACGCTAGCATCCACCTTCCTTTCTGTCTCTTTCACACGATCTCTCTCTGTCCTACTCTCTCTCTCTCTCTCTCTCTCTCTCTCTTTCTTTCTTTTCTCGGTCTCATGAGATATATCAACAATGATTTGAATGAATAGCAAATACAAACAAAAACTCTGCAAACTGATAAGTCAGATATGCATAAAACCCAAGCTTGTGCTGGAAAGTGTTTGGCTGAATTTCTGAGTCAGAATTACCAGCAAAAAAACCCCCAACCAAACAAACATCAACAACAACAACAACAACAAAAGAAAAAATCCACACCATTTCTAGAAGGCGTAGAACATTTACCAACTTTTCTTATTTTGTTTGTCTCTTCATTTTTTTCTCGGCGGAGGTAGAGTGGGTGGTCCAGGATATCAAGTAATTGTGTTATCTTGAATGATGCCACTTTGTGATTGAGAAGGAATCTTTATCTCAAATGTCGAATTATCACCTACACTTTTCCCTTCCATACCCCTATTGGTCCTAAGTAAGACGTATTAAATATAAAGTAAGAAGACAATGTTTATGTGGGTTTTACAAGTTAGGTTTTAGGAACTGATTTTTCCCCCTTGTGATGGTTTTTAACAAAAATCCAGTAAACCAACAATTTGTGTTTTTCTGTGACAAACTAATCCCTGTTTTGGTGACAATCAAACTGTTTGGCTGTAAACTCTCCTATTTACAAGACAGTGATCTGAAGGCACAGGAATCCTGTGTGGTTGCACATTTCAGGATGAGCTTGTATTGGAGTTTCATGGTCGTTTAGTGCGAGCTGCATTTACGTACAGGCTACTTCTTTTGATTATACATAATGGTTGTTTGAGTATTGTTGACATACATTGTCTTCTCCGTGTGCGTTATTTTTTTCTTCTCATTCTAAGTATCTGTGTTGACGATACATAATGATTGTTGGAGATAACCAGTCGCTGTGGTGTAGTGGTTAATGAACGGACTACCGACTGGAAGGTTGTGGGTTCGAATTCCCATCAGCCCCTTCAAAAATATATCAGTCGGTCTTTTTCGGCCCTAACCGGCTCCTACCCAGAGTTGGGTGTGCTATGGGCTCATGGGAAGACTGGGACCACACAGTCGAGTCTCATCCACTTCACGGATACGTCATTGAGGGTGTTGCTCAAATTTTCTTACCAGCCCCGCAGGTGTCTGTATCTCTCGAGCTTGGTTGACGGCAGGATATATGATGATAGTAAGCGTAGAGTACAGCCCTGTCACACAGTCTCAATCCTACATGGAAGTCCATAGCATCATGATTGTCAGCTCATCGACGTCGTGATCGGATTGTAACAACAAAAAGGAAAAAACACACACACACACAAAACTGTGCCAGCTTCTTTGGCCATTAAGGTGACTTAGAACAATAGGACGGAAAAAGAAAGAAAGAAAGAAAGAAAGAAAGAAATAAAGAAAGAAAGAAAGAAAGAAAGAAAGAAAAAACGGTGAGCACAAAGGTAAACTCCCTAAGTGCGATGATCCTATAAAAAAAATGATCATCGGAGATATTGCTGACATACATTTTCTTCTGCTTGTGCGTTTTTTTTTTCTCAGTCTAAGTATCTCTGTTGGCAATGCAAAATGATTGTCGGAGATATTGCTGACATACATTTTCTTCTGCTTGTGCGTTTTTTTGTTTTGTTGTTGTTGTTTTTTGGTCATTCTGAATCCATCTTCACACACCACCCTCTCTTCTATAGTTTCACTTTTAAATGTGCATATTCAAAGTCGGTTTATTTTCAGTTATTTAACAATAAACGTATACCGTAAATCTCAAGTAACATGGAAGATGAAACCGGTTCTGTAGTACTGTTTTTCTATTTGATTTCTTGCTCGTAATCTATATATCCAGGATAACTTTAGACCTTTGATAAATATTTTGATATCCGGAAATGTTAAAAACCGCAAAAATGAGTAAATAAATAGATGAATATAATAAATAAATAAATAAAATTATTAATACATTGATAAATTAATGAATTAAGACAACCTTCTATACTTGGAATGAGAGCGCTGTAAACTAACACTCATATCAAACAGGGAACGAACATACATGAGCGTTTATTATACACGAACGAAGACAGCTAACATTGATATTTTACGTGAGACTATGCCAAAGAATGGAATAGAAATAGACATGTTTATCTGCGTGTATGTATGTGTGTGTATGTGTGTATGTGTGCATGCCTGTGTGTGTGTGTGTGTGTGTGTGTGTGTGTGTGTGTGTGTGTGTGTGTGTGTATGTGTGTGTGTGTATGTGTGTGTGTGTGGTGTGTGTGTGTGTGTGTGTGTGTGTGTGTGTGTGTGTGTGTGTGTGTGTGTGTGTGTGTGCGTGTGTATGTGTGTGTATGTGTGCGTGTGATTGTATGATTTTTTCTTTTTTTTTTCTTTCTTTTTTTTAGTCCTCATATTCTCCACTTGCACTTCTCTTCTAGGACAAACGCTAGCTGTAAGACAGATCCTGAGGGGCCTAATGCTGCTAACGTTTAGTAATACAGTGTTTTCTTGTTTATGTTCATGTTTTGTATATGTCACTCTGTGTCCCTTATACCCTCCATTTTGCCTGGGAGTGTATTCTTTATTCTGAACAGAAAGCATAAAAAAAAAATAAAAAGCAAACCAAACATATTCATAAACACGACAAAATACGCAACACAAATTATAACAAAACAACACGAAAGAGAACAAAAACAAATTGAACGAAACAAGCTGAAAATAACATAAAACAAAAGAAGCAAGGATCACTCACTTATTCACACAGTAAGAGAGACTGTCACTTCAAAGTAGCGATTTTTATTCTTATTTTATTTTATTTTTTTAAAAAAAATATAAGAGATAATACGAACGAGCAAAGCACATTGAACAAGGAGACATGATACTGTACAATAATTTCCTTTCGGCTGTTCTTGCCTTTCCAATTCTCCCACATGTGATTTGTAGGTGCATCCTTTTATTTATCTTTTCATCCATTTGTTTGTTTATTTATTCATTTCATTTATTTATCTATTGATTTATTTATTTATGTTGTTCCCCTATTATCTTATTTTTTTGTTGCTTGCTTTGTTTATTCATTTGCTCGTTTATTTACTTGTTTCAATTTTTTCATCTTAGTTTATGTTGTTTGCATTAAGCAATGTTTATTTTCAAAAGAATGTCCATCGATCTATGAATGATATGAATGTAAGAATGAAACAATAACACTGAGCAACAACAAGATCTGAGCTTATGATGTGCTCTCACGAACATACGTGGTATATAATGGCCGAGTCATCATCATCATCATCATCAGGTGCCCTGCCGCATGGCGTTGGCGACATGGACTTCCAACCATCTCTATCTCTCGTTGCCCCCAGCATCTCCCCCACCCTCCTCATCCCCAGCCACTCTGCAAGTCCGTCCAGCATTCTCTCCCTGAGTCTACCTGGTGCTCTCTTTCCCTCCAGCTTTCCGATTGTGACCAGGTGTTCCAAATCACCCTTCCTCATAAAATGGCCTATAAATGTTGCTTGTCTTTTCCTAATCTTCCTTATGAGTGATCTACTTGTGTCTGCCGAGTATGAACCATAAAATATCATTTAATTCACGAGCTTAAGGAGTAATAATGACATCTCTGTTTCAGGAAAAGCCCAAACACTTTCCATTCCACGCCGTAAGAACCTGCGCAGCGTTATTTATGAGATGGTACCAGTGTTAGCCTGGCTGATGATACCTCTTGCTTTTCTTGATTTTTGGCCA
The DNA here is from genome assembly GCA_030674185.1 of Monoplex corrugatus. Lineage (NCBI taxonomy): Eukaryota > Metazoa > Mollusca > Gastropoda > Littorinimorpha > Ranellidae > Monoplex > Monoplex corrugatus. Next base: position 65,688,499 of record JAPXFY010000012.1, read on the forward strand.
TTTCCGCTATCTATTCCTTTTTGAGTAATACGGTCAGTGGTATAATGATTAACATTTTGTTCATGAAGGTAGGGTTTAAGCGTCTAAGGACTTAAGGCTTTCCAAGATGGAGAATTTTTGCTGCAAGTTTATCGGCACGTTCCTTTCCCTTAACCCCAGCGTGTCCAGGGCAGTAGATCCACGTGAGATTTTGTAGGTTGATACTGCATCATTGCTTTGTGCCAGTCTGAGGTTCCTATTCCATTTTCCACTTTTTGAAGTTGGTTGATCGAGATAGTCAGGATGAAAATACAATGTCATAAATACAATACAATAAATACACTACGATTAGATAATACACTAAATGCAGCACAATAAACACAAAAAGGATAAGTACAGTAAGTGAAATACAACACAATAAACGCAATACAACGAACACACGTCAAAACATCCAGTTTCTTGTGTTTGCATGCTCACAGCCAGCTCATTCATCTTACTGTCACATTCGCATGGAACTGTCTTTCAGCGCCGGAAAAATCAACAGATCGGTTAGGTGGCATGTCCATTGTATGCATGTTGTTGTTGGAAAGAACATGTGTGTGTGGATGATTAAGTTTCAAGGTCTGTAGTAAGCCGATCTGAGATCTGAGATAAACACCTCATTTCAACTGTGTTTTTCTCGCCCCTGAAACGTCATGCTTTGATTTACGGGTATTAGTTATGCAGGTGAGGAGAATGGCGAGAAACGCGCCGGCAAGTTCGCGCGTGTGTACGCACGTGCGCGCGCACACACACACACATACAGACACAGATATATACATATATGTATAGATATACATATATATGTATGTTTATGTATATGTATATATGTATATCTGTTACATATGTATGTAGTATGTATGTATGTATGTATCTATTATCTATCTATCTATCTATCTATCTATCTATCTATCTATATATCTATCTGTCTGTCTGTCTATCTATCAATCTATATGCATAAATGTATATACACAGATATGCACATACACAAACACACACAAATATACGCACGCACAGACAGACAGACATACAGACAGACAAACAGACAGGCAGACAGACAGACACACAGACTCACACAAGCACACACACAACACACACACACATACACGTACACACACACACACACACACACACACACACACACACACACACACACACACACACACACACACACACACACACACTAATTTGTGAAGTCAGTAATTGCTGAAGTAGTACCAACGTTCCTCTCTTCTTTCAAAAGCACAGCGGTGATACAAACACAAAACAATCATGTCATGCAAAAGAGATCTTTCCATTTCAAATGAACATAAATCGGTTAGACTGTGCGTTTGATTATTTCGAAGAAACTATTTCTCAAACTAATAAAGATAGACTGGACTAGATAAAATATTGCATCTAACTTTGTGTCAAGGTTGTGCCATTTGCTGTTATTTTGCATGAGGGGATTTCATGTTTTTAACTGATCATAGAGAGGTCAATTGAGATGAATCAGGATTTGTATTTATGCTTTGTTGACTTTACCAAGGCTTTCGATCGGACGCGACATGAAGAATTGATCAACCAACTGGGAGACTCAATGTTGATGGAAAAAATCTACGAATAATCAGGAATATGTACTGGGAACAAACAGCTGCAATGAGAATAGAAAACAATATAAGCTCTTTCCAAAACATCAAAAGAGG
>JAPXFY010000012.1:65702701-65705201 GCA_030674185.1 Monoplex corrugatus
CAGGCAGCGGGAATCCTGTAATCGAGCGGTTTTGAACCTGATCTTCCAACAGGTGTTAAATGCTCTTGCATTGAAATGAACTGAAACTGAACAACACTTCAAAAGACAAGCTGCTTCTTTTTTCCCCCTATTTTTAGTTTCCTAAATTATTTTCCTCATACAACAAATCTCTATTGTTCAGTAAAGAAATGCTGTTATAAATGGTTTTATAGCAGTGTGGAGGTCAGTGGGATGCATGCATGTTCTATACAATGCTATGCTGAACACACCACTTCATGTCTGTTCTTTACAGCCAAGTGTCATCCATGTCAGACACGAGTTTGTGAAGGTGTCGTTCAAATTTCCTGACAAACATTTTTTGTGTTTCTTCGAACTTGTTGACAACAAGATTCATGAGAAATATAACATAAGGCTTATTCATTTAGTTTCAAGTCAAAACTACGTCTGCTATATCCCCTATAAAAGGGACGTTTTTTTTTCTTCATATAAACAGTATGACTCTGTCTGTCTGTCTGTGTGTCTCTGTTTCTCTCTGTCTCTGTCTCTGTCTGTTTTTATTTCTGTCTTTCTGTCTGTCTGTCTCTGTCTGTCTGTCTGTCTGTCATTCTCTCTTCTTTCTTTTTCTGTATATAAGTATGTATGTATGTCTGTATGTATGAATGTATGTATGTATGAATGTATGTATGTATGTATGTATGTCTGTATGTCTGTCTGTCTGTATGTATGTATGCATGTATGTATGTATGTTGTATGTATGTATGTATGTATATATATGTGTGTGTACGTGCGTGCGTGCGTGCGTGTATGTGTGTGTGTGTGTGTGTGTGTGTTTGTGCCTGTGTCTGCACGTTCGAGTGTGCATGTGTGTGTGTGTGTTCATCCGTCTGCATATAATCAAAACATACCATTAAGAGATGTCTTGTCTATTTATGGATGTTCGTTTTGTTTCATTTCATTTGTCTGTTGGACTTAGTTTGAGCTGTATGCCCAGGATGACAGGAAATAATTCAAACCATTTTGCGTGACAAACACAAGATTGTAGAAATCGATAGTTTATTATCAAAACAAAATAATTGTCTGAATATGAAAAAATACAAACATTTTATCCTTGCGTCTTCGGTCTTAAGCTTTTAACTGGATATTGACAGGTATAAAATGGAGCACATGCAAATATGTAACCAGTCACGCTCAATGAAGCCTTTTCAAACTAAACAAAATTGAAATGGAATATTGACACAGTCACTGACAAGCTGGTTAAGGCGTCATCACACTGTTCGATAATACCGGTGTTGTTTTGTACTAGAGTTTCAGTCAGGACGTGAATCGTTGCTGTGTGACATCAGGTTTAGTTAGTGTTCGAAATGGCGGTGTAATCAAGGCAGGTGGATTTATGCATCATTGAACGCGGAACCTGACAGGTTTCTCACGGGTCATTTCACTAAAGAGGACAGGATCACGAGACATATCGACTGATGCTCTACATGTATTCACAGTTGGCTGCATCTTGTATATATATATCGATTCGTCCAGCAAGCGAAGTTTCAGTATTTTTCTCCTAATTTTTGTATTTGGTTTTAGTTCGTTTGTGATCTTAAATTTACGCTTGACAAAGGCCAGTTAGCCAAAAAGTTGCGCCTGTCTTGTTCTGGTTGTATCAAATACGCGTTCTGATTTCATTTTCGTGTTTTTCTGGTTCCTGTTTGCTTGAACGCGGTCAGTTGCACTTGTTTTGGGTTATGAACAGTTTGGTCCAAATTATTGCTCGTACGTTTGATTATAAAAATAAAATGCCATGGTGATGACAAGGACAGGCGACACAAGATACATGTCTAACCTGTAGAAAATTAACAAATGAATTAATACTGATAAAAATAATTATACTGCTGTTGCTGCTACTGTTACTGATGATGATGATAAAGATGATAACGATAATGGTGATGATGATGATTATGATACCGATAATAATACTACTACTACTACTACATGTACTACTACTACTATGACGACTACTGCGACTACTACTACTACTATTACTACTAGTACTACTACTTCTACTCTACTAGTATTACTACGACTACGACGAATACTACCACTAATCATAACAATCATATAGTCATCGTACAAATTTTTGTGTTAATGATTTCTTCATTCATTTTCATTCGATAAAAGGTTGCCGAAGAAAGATTTGTATAGTAGCATTACTGCGTAATAATTTTTTTCCTAGATATTCAGAAACATAAGGTGTGTTTGTGGTGTGTGTGTATGTGAAAGAGAGAGAGAGAGAGAGAGAGAGGGAGAGAGAGAGAGAGAGAGAGAGAGAGGGAGAGAGAGAGAGAAGGTGAGAGAGAGATAAATAGAGATAGAAAAGGCGAGAGAGAGACAATGGCAATGACAATGACAATGATACTTTATTTTCCAACGGTAAAAGCTGTTGGCTAGAAGCCATTTTTCAAATTTGCCGTTGTTGTTCTATATACATGACATTTGCAACAAGAACAGC
>JAPXFY010000012.1:65717701-65757701 GCA_030674185.1 Monoplex corrugatus
ATGTCGTGCAGTATGGAGTCTACTGACCCACCTAAGATAAATTTAGTGTAAGCACTGGTTTGATTATTGTTGAAAAATCTTCGCTCGCCTTGATAAGTAGTACGTTCAATGTTAATGAACAGAAAGTACACACTCGTTTTGGTTATTGTTGAATAATCTCTGTTCACCTAAATAAATAGTTTGTTCAATGTTATTGATTAGAAAATACACACAGTTCGCTTCAATTGACTCCTGTGACCATTTGATCCCTTTCTGGTGTCTTCAGTGTCAATTTTTTTGAGATAGTGTTTTCGCACTCGAAACAAATTCCATATGCAATGATACAGCCAGTGCCACGTTATGGAAGAATATCCATCATGATCGTGGCAAAAGCCATCAGCCTTAAGCCTTGAACCACATGCGTTGTTGAGGTTTTGAGGTTCTATTTCACTTATCGGTTCCATCAAGTGAAATAGTTGAATATTTGCTTTGCTATTATGGCTGGTAAGCAATGAAGAAGCTAGTATCAATTTGTTATTAAAATCATCTAAGTTTTATCTGTAATATGTTATGAAACCTCTCGAAATCATCATGAGAAATCCCAATCAGGTTCCACACCCCTCATTACACAGTATTACCATCCTCCCCTTCAAACCATCGTTAAAGAGATGAATTATACAGATTTTTTCAAAACCAGGAAAACTGTTTCATTGAAAATCTCAGTAGTAGTCACTCACACACACACATGCATGTACATCACAAAAAGCAAAACAAAACACACAAAAACACCCATCTTTACTTACAATACCAGGAGAACATAGTAAAGAAATAAGAAAAATCTTATAGAAAACATCAGTATTCGAGCCACAAAGAACTGCACTTCAACTGTGAAAGAAATAGACAAGCATTGGAACTCATGGAGAGTCAACCATCACACATCAGAGACACACAAATCGAACTTTTTTGGCATAAACAAGGAAAGCTCACAGCATGTGACCACCTGTCAAAGATGGTTGATAGATGCAGAGTCTACTGCACAAAAGTCTGAAACTTTAGAGATAAAAGCACACAAGGGACGACTGGTGCGGATTTCGTTGTGGTGACTAAACATTGGCAATGACAGTATTAGGTACCAGTCCATTTTCTGAATGTTTCATTGTTGTGTAATGCTTCCCCTTCGCTGTTATGATGTCCAACGCCTTGCACATGTGCAGACTTTCATTTTGGGGGGGGGGGGGGTAATTGCTGTATTACATTAATTCATCACTCATATCATCATAATTCATGATTTGTGTCCTTTTGAAAAAAATCTTTTCGCTCTAGCTATGACTGGCTACCTGATACTGTTCACAGTTTACGGATGGCCAAGCAGTGAGGGAGCAGAGATGAACCCAAGGAGAAGTTTGGATCCCTCTAAGATCTCGTGATTATTAGACAGTATTTTACCATTCCATACCACTTGATGTAAGACAGCGATACCTCCTGCAAGCGAGTAACCTCAAATTAAGTTTCCGTTAGATCTTTGTGGGAACTGCATTTAGTTTTGTCTTTTGAAGGAAAAGTTATGCTCTGTCTGAGTTTTTGCATTTGTTTCTGGAGAAACGTGTGTTGCGTGTGGCTTGATCTTTGAGCAAACAGATACATAGATACCCCAATTCTATCTCAGTCAGTCTTGGTCTTTTGTTTGCTCACTTATTTTTTCTCTCTTTCTGTTTAACATCATCAAAAATAAAAACAACCCTTACTGTAGGCTAGTCAACATGGTGTAGTGGATAGTGCAACTAAATACTGACTAGAGGGTTGTGGGTTCAAATTTCATCAGTCTCGTCAAAATTATGGTGGGACTATTCTATGGGCTCATTGGAAAGACTGTGACCACACAGTCAAATCTCATTCACTGAGGGTGTGGTTCAAATCTCCTGGCGAACGCCAAAGGGGGCGTATCTCTCGAATCTGGTTGACGCCAAGATATGCTATGACAGCGTACAGTACAGTCTTGTCACGCACACTCAATTCTAGATGAAACTCACAGCATCATGTTTATCATCCTCATCGTTATCGTCATCACAGTATAGTGAAAAATTGTCCCAACTTCTATGGCTATTGAAGTAATACAGAAAAAGGGACAGACATGAGCAAAAATGAAAGTGCCTTATAGTGGTATCCTAAAACATTATCTGACCAACAAACAAACAGATAGACACAGAGAGAAACAACAAACAGAAAAGTAAACGTGGGAAAGCCGACTTGGTGACAAGGAAAACACGACATGCACGAATGCTTTGCATGATGATGGATGGAATCAGGTGTGAAGAGAATTTGTTGGTTCAGTGACGGAGTGTCCAGTCTGGTGACAAACATAACATTAAAAAATTCAGCATTATACACTCAGTTAATTTACACGTCTGAGATTTCCCCCCCTTCTTTCTTCTGTGCAATGAGGTGATGAAAACAAAATTTTTCCCCCCCAAAGATTTGTTATTCCTGGGTCAGCTGTAAATATAAAAAAAAATCAAATTGTGAATGTCTCAATTTCTTTCTTTTTGTCTATTTTTTTGTAACCAATCGTTTTCGTGACAACAAAAAATCGACATTGCAGTTATTTTAACGTTTGATTTTGAGTTACGTCTTTCTTTCTTTTTTATTTTTCTTCTTAGTTTTTCTTTCCTTTGTGTGTGTTGTGTGTTTGTGTGTTTGTGTGTGTGTGTGTGTGTGTGTGTGCGTGCGTGTGTGTGTGTGTGTGTGCGTGTGTGTGTAAGTGTGTATGTGTGTGCATTTTGTGTGTGTTAGTGTGTGTGAGTGTGTGTTAGTGTGTATGTGTGTGTGTGTGTGTGTGTGTGTGTTGTGTATGTGTGTTGTGTGTGTTTTTGTGAGCGTGTGTATGTGTGTGTGTGTTTTGTGAGTGTGTGTGTTGTGTTGTGTGTGTATGCATACGTGCATGTGTGTGTAAGTGTGTGTGTGTGAATGTGCGCATATGCTTACGTATGTGTGTATGCATTAGACTGTGTTATTTACCTATGTGACTTTGGCTCTCCAAAGCTGAATGTTTGTGAAACTGAAGACATCAACCAAAACAATTGAAAAATACACGTGACACATGGGTTAACCCTTCTATAGAGCGTATGATTTTGATTGATTTGTTCGTTTGCTCCTTTGTCCTTAAAGGGTCAAGGGATAAATTACTTTCATGGGAAGATCCTTTGTTTGTGTGTGTAATTTGTTTGTTCCAGTCGTTATTCGTTAGATGTTTGTTTCTTGTCCTGTATGGGTCAGAAAAGACACAGACTTTCTTGAAGTAGTATGAGATCACTGTAGTCGAGTGGCGAGACATCAGACTGCCAACTCGGAAGGTTTAGGGTTCGATCATTCCTTAGTTTCTCCCACACGGTGGTTAAAAGGATGGAGATTTAGTCTGATTTACTGGTTCAAAATGTGTGCAAATTAGTTAGGCCCTAAATCCCTTTCGTGTGGTACGCACGCTGAACATTAAGTATGCACGTTAAAGATCCTGTCTGTCGTGTCTGTGTACGGTGGCTTATGGGAATTTGAAAACACCCAGCATGCACGCCCACCAAAGACTGAGTATGAAGACTGTGCAGCCACAGACCACATGTGCAGTGTGAGAAAAAAAGTGCATACACACATCCCAGAAACACCCTCCCCCCCCCCCCCCCCCCAGACAGAACACAACTTAAAAAAAGGTAGCATAAAAGAGTGCAAGAGAGAAAGAGGGAGAGAGACAGAGACAGAGAGAGACAGAGAGAGACATAGAGAGACAGAGAGAGACATAGAGAGACAGAGAGAGACAGAGAGAGATAAAGATAGATAGATAGATAGATAGATAGATGAGAGAGAGAGAGAGAGAGAGAGAGAGAGAGAGAGAGAGAGAGAGGGAGAGAGGCAGACAGACAGAGAGAGACAGAGAGATAGTGACAGAGAGCACAGACACACAGAAAGACTCATGTACTCAGAAAAGTTGATACTTTACTGATGGTAACAGCGAACTTGGAGAGTATTCCCTAAAGGATGGAAGGGAATAACTACGGCTGTAACTCAATGGACTTTTGAAGTTAAGGAAGCAGAAGTGAAGTTGTCTGCCCGTAACGTGATTTGCCTCCCTTCTCCTTCACGCCCTGACGGTCAAAATGATCGCTCTTGATCGTGGTGTCACACCTCACCGGCGTCTCTGCCACTCTCCACTATCCCTCAGCTGTTCACCACCCACCCTCTTACTCAACCCATCCGAAATACTCTTCATCTCTAACACAACTTCTCTTGTCTTCTTGCGAAGAAGAGACATGTTCTTTCATACCTTGATAGTTTGTGTGTTTGTGTGTCTGCTTGTCTGCTTAGTCAAACTGTCTTTCCTGATGATTTTCTATGCATTCCCCACATCTCTTGCTTTTTCTCTGTCTGTCTGTCTGTCTGCCTCTTTCTCTCTCTCTCACTCTCTCTCTCTTTCTATGTCTCTCTGTCTGTCTGTCTTTGTCTCTCTCTGTCTTTGTCTGTCTCTCTGTTTCTCTCTGTCCTTTTCTCTCTGTCTCTCTCTCTCTCTCTGTCTCTGTCTGTCTGTCTCTCTTTGTTTCTCTATGTGTTTCTGTCTGTCTGTCTGTCTATTGTGCTTTCGGCAGCAAGGGACAGATACATATGGAGGGCCATGATCGCCAACGCCATGTGGCAGGGCACTTGATGATGATGATGATGATGGTGTCTATCTATCTCTCTCACTATCTTTCTTTTTCTATCTCTCTCTCTATGTTTCTGTCTCTCTCTCTGTTACTGTCTCTCTCTGTCTCCCAGTCATTGTGTCTGCCTCTGTCTCTCCCTCTCTCTTCCTGTCTCTATGTGTCTCTTTCTCTCTCTCTCCCCTCTTTCTCTCTCAAGTCACTTTTTTAAGCGTTCTGTTTCCTTCTAAGATGCGTGTATGTATAGTGCTTTTGCTTAACCCATACATTCAGTATAAGCTTCTGCACAGTCTGCATACTCTGTCTTCCGTGGGTGTACATGTTGGGTATTTTTATGTTTCCATACACCACCGGACACTGACATGACTCACGGGACTTTAAACGTGCAAATATAATGTTCTGTATACGTATACACACAGAAGGGGTTTAGACACTAATACATATGCACGCAAGTTGATCTGAGAGATTGGGAAAAAATCACTTTCATCTTATTAACCTCTTTGGTAGGAGGTATCCAGGAAGGACTGAACCACTGGCCTTCTAGATTAGAATTCTGATGATGCTGTCTCGAAGATCAGATATGTCGTTTTCAGCTTGTTTTTGTGCGTTTGTGTGTGTGTGTGTGTGTGTGTGTGTGTGTGTGTGTGTGTGTGTGTGTGTGTGTGTGTGTGTGTGTGTGTGTGTGTGTGTGTGTGTGTGTGTGTGTGTGTGTGTGTTTGATTGTTTACTTAACTGAATTGGTTCCCATGGTGCCTTTATAAGCCCTCTGCAAATTTGTTTCTTTGCCTTTTCCTGTGTACTGTCTCTGTTTTTGTGTATCTGTCTGTCTGTATATCTGTGTCTTTCTATCCGCCTGTCTGTCTGTCTGTCTTTGTCTGTCTCTGTCTCTCTCTGTCACTCTCTCTGTCTCTCTGTCTGTCTGTCTGTGCTTCCGTACATTCTTTCTGCCAGATTTTATAACCAATTCATCCAGTTCTCTCCATAAACTAGACTCTTTTAAGTCAGTTTAAGTGCCACATTCGTGCATATTTATGGACTGGTGACCATCTACTGGAACAGCTACATACTTTGCAACTGACGTCCATCAGTCCCCAAGGACCTTGGATCTGTGCAACTTGATAGACAGCATTTGCTGTGACTTTACAGGTCAGAGCTGGAGTAACGATCCTGAACACTCTTTTGAGCTTTCAGACTAGGTGACACAATAATGCCAAAATATGTCTTTTAAACTGGAACAATGATGATGATGACCATGATGATGATGACGATGATGAGAATGATGGTGATGATAAGAACCATGATAATGGTAACAATTGTGATGATGATCATGATATTGATACTGATACTAATACTAGTGATAATAATATAACAATAACAATAATGCTAATGCTAATGATAATAATAACAATAATAATAAGGAGGATGATGATTATGATATACAATGATAATGATATTACAACAACAACAATAGGAATAATTATAATAATAATACTATACTTATAATAATATCAATGATGATAACAATAACTATAACAATGATGATAATGATGCTGATGATAACAAAAACAATTTAAAATGATGCTTTGGTGTACTTCAAAACGATAGAAAACGACTGAAATGACTTTCCCTCTTTTCTATTTCCTTTGTCAAGGAAATTAGACTAATGATAGAGGATTCCAACAACTTTGTTTTCAAGCCTTCATAACTCTGGATCAAAAATCGAGTTGTTTGTATTGACACATCAATAAATCTCAAACACAGAGAGACAAAGACAGAGAGAAACACAAAGAGACACACACACACACTCACAGAGATAGAGACGGACAGAGAGAGAGAGAGACACAGAGACACAGCGAGACAGAGAAAGGGAAAGAGACAGACAGACATAGAGAGAATGAGAGAGAGAGAGAGAGAGAGAAAGAGAGAGAGAGAGAAAGAGAGAGAGAGACAGACAGAGACACAGACAGACAGACAGACAGACAGACAGACAGACAGAGAAACAGACAGACAGACAGACAGAGAAACAGACAGACAGACAGACAGATATAAAGAGAAAGTGAGAGATTTGGGGAAGGCTTATAATAGCGTCAGGGAAGACAGTTTAGCTAAGCAGACAAGCAGACACACAAACACACAAACTATCAAGGTATGAAAGAAAATGTCTCTTCTTCGCAAGAAGACAAGAGAAGTTGTGTTAGAGATGAAGAGTGCTTGGGATGGGTTGAGTAAGAGGGTGGGTGGTGAACAGCTGAGGGATAGTGGAGAGTGGCAGAGACGCTGGTGAGGAGTGACACCACGAACAAGAGCGATCATTTTGACCGTCAAGGCGTGAAGGAGAAGGGAGGCAAATCACGTTACGGGCAGACAACTTCACTTCTGCTTCCTTAACCTCGAAAGTCCCTCGAGTTACAGCCGTGGTTATTTCCCATCCATCCTTTAGGGAATGCTGTCCAAGTTTTCTGTTGCCATCAGTGAAGTATCAACTTTTCTGAGTATGTGAGTCCTTCTGTGTGTCTGTGCGCTATGTTACTGTCTCTGTCTCTCTGTCTCTGTCTCTCTCTCTTCGTGTCTTTCCTGTGTGCCTTTCTCTTCAGCTCTCTCTCTTTCTTCTCTCTCTCTCTCTCTCTCTCCTCTCTCTCTCTCTCTCTCTCCCCCTGTGAAGTCTTAAGTCTGAAATCTCTCTCTCTTTCTCTCTTTCATTTTTTCTTTCTTTCTCTCTGTCTGTCTGTATATTTGTCTGTCTTTTCTCTTTCTCTCGTACTTCTCTATTGTCTTTCTGCCAGATTCTCTAAATCATTCACGAAGTTCTGCCCATAAACTAGACTCATTAGATCAGTTTAAGTGCCAAATTCATGCATATTTTATGGACTGGTGACTATCTACTGGAACGGAAATATACATTGCGACTGGAGTCCATTGGTCTCCAAAGACCTTGGATCTGTGCTGCTTGATTGACAACGTCTGCTGTGAATTTACAGGTCAATGCTGGAGTAATGAACCCTAACAATTCTTTTGAACTTTCAGTGCCAAAATACGCCTTTTAAACTGGAAGAATGATGTAATGATGATATGATGATGATGATGATGATGGCGATAGAATATTGACAATAGTAGTTGTAATAACAATGATAACAATAGTAATAATACTGTTGATAACAATAATAATGATAATAATAATAATAATAATAATAACAACAACAACAACAACGATGATGATGATGATGATGATGATGATGACATACAAATTTGGACTGATGCTTTTGTGTGCTTTAAAAGGCTAGAAGAAAATTGAAATGACTTTGCTTCTTTTGTGTTTTTTTTTTCCAAAGAAAATTGAGCTGATGATAGATGGAGTGTTTTTGTCCATATCCACTCTGCAAAACTGTCTAACTGATGCTATTTTTCCCCCTATGGCTTTCCTGTTGTGATTAGGTGCTCAAATTTCCCTTGTCTCATAAAATGACCTCTAAATGTTGCCTGCCTTTTCCTAATCTTCTTCAATAACGTTCTTTTATAAGAAATCCAAAACAAGTGCGATTGCTAACGTTCAAACAAACAGGAACCACTCAAAAAGGCCAGTTGGCCGAAAATTTGCGTCTGTCTTGTCTGGTTGTATTAAATACGCGTTCTGGTTCTGCTTTCGTGTTTTTTTTCCGATTTTTTTATAAGACAAAAAGCATTCCAGCCATTCAAAATCATAATTTCAGGAAAACGAAGATGAGTATCAGAGAATTGCGAGAGCCAATCATTACTCCACAAGACATCAGACCTCTTGCCATATTCTACGTGTATGTGCTCTCGACGTGTCACTACCAGTCAAAAACAGGTGATGGGAACAAAACCATCTCAACAGCAAACTATTGGGCTGGTGAAGACCCAAAAAGAAGTCGAAATCTGGCAAAATGAAAATGATTTATGCAATTTAAGTTGAATATTCTATTCAATGACAATGGTAGAATCAGGTGCAATCGAATAATAGGTAATGTGTTCTTTGTGAATCATGTCACAATTCGATGTCTCAGTGAAAGAGACAGACAGGAGAGAGAGAGAGAGAGAGAGAGAGAGAGAGAGAAAGAGAGAGAGAGAGAGAGAGAGAGAGAGAGGTCAATCTGAATCAATCTCAGTCTTTGTCAACATTTCATTTTCCTTGTTTACATTAAAAAATTCCATTTGACAAAACAACAACAACAACAAAAATCCAACAAACCAACCAACCAACCAACCAACAAACAAACATGCAAATAAGCAAAAAAGAAAGAAAGAAAGAAGCAACAAACAAACAAACGAACAGACAAACAAACAAAGAAACAACGAAACAAGCTAACAAACAAGCAAACAAACAAGCAAGCACACAAACAAAACAAAGAAAAAGAAAAACAAAACAAAACAAAAAACACAACCAACCAATCAATCAACCAACCAATCAATCAACCAACCAACCAATCAACCAACCAACCAATCAACCAACCAACCAACCAACCAACCAACCAACCAACCAACCAACCAACCAACCAACCAACCAACCAACCAACCAATAAAACGAAATCTAAACGTGGGAAAGCCGACTTGGTGACAAGGAAAACACGACATGCATGAAGACTTTGCATGATGATGGATGGAATCAGGTGTGAAGAGAATTTGCTGGTTCGTTGATGGAATGTTTAATCTGGTGACAAACATAACATTAGAAAAATTCAGTATCATACACCCAGATATATGTCTGACCTTGTCCTTTTGTTTTTCTGCCTTCTTTCTTTTGTGCAGCGAGAGGAAACAATTTCTTTCGAGATGAACTTTGGTAAAACTTATCATAAAGATGTATGATGTATTTTCTTTTTGTTTGTTTAGCTCCTTTTGAAATTCGTAATGAGAAAAGATACACAATTTCAGGCTTTTTTTTCATAAAAATCTGTTTGCTTGAATATTTTTGTTCTTTCTTTCTTTGTTTTTTTTTCTTTTCTTTACTTTCTTTTCTTTCGTTCTTTCGTTCTTTCAATGTGTTTGGTTAAACAAACCATAGTAAGGAAGGGTATGAGTTTTGTTTGTTTGTTTGTTTTTTACTGAAGAAAAAGGTAAAACATTTAGGCTGTGAAACATTGAAGATGTTTGTGAGACATTATATTCATTTTTGTGTCAGTTTTTATTTCATCCTGTGAGTTTCATTTCTTTTTTTTTATTCTATTTTTTCTTATTTTAGTTATATTTACAATTGAATAGCGTATGTCTAGAGGTTGTTGAAGATGAATAAATGCAGTCCTTGCATTTGATATTTGATTGGTTGGTCAGTTAGTTGGTTCAAAGATTGACATACCATTTTCTAACAGTTTGTTAATTGGTGGACGATTTATTTTTCTCGAGTTCAGTCCCAGCTGCAACATAGCAACTGACCTGTTTGTTGCCCATCTTATTGGTGGGACGATGACATACCATTTCCTAACAGGTTTGTTAATTGGTGGGACGATTTTATTTTTCTCGAGTTCAGTCCCAGCCTGCAACATAGCAACTGACCTGTTTGTTGCCCATCTTAAGGCTCCTGTCATTCTAGTGGTATCAGCTTTGAATCATCAGCCCAATCCCAATCCCCATTTTAAGATGTTGGTGGCGTCAGCGTGGTGTTTGTCATATATCCGATTTTCCTCCCCACCCTAGACAGCTCCTGCTGTGGCAATTTTCAATGTGGACGCCAATGTAGTGATCGTCGACATTGTCTTTTTAGTCGTCGTCGTCATCATCATCATCATCACATCCTTATCAACATGCACACCATCATGCATGCATCATCATGCATCATCATCATGGGTCATAATGCATCATCATCATCATGCATGCATCATCAAGCATCATCATGCATCATCATCACCACCACCACCACCACCACCACCACCACCACCACCACCACCATCATCATCATCGTCATCGTCATCGTCATGCGTGATGCGTCAATCATCATCATCATCATCATCATCATCATCATCATCTCATCATCATCATCATCATCATCATCATCATCATCATCATCATAATGTATCACCATTATGAATTACCCTCAGCAGCAGCAGCAGCAAGCAGCAGCGGTGTCCTTGTTACTTCTGAGGCTTATGTTGAAGCTTTTGCCCCTGTTACCGTTGTAAATGCTGTCCTTATTGTAATCTTCAGTTGAAAAAAACAAAAGAGAATGGGAAACACCGGTGTAATGGCAACAAACAATCGAAGATGGGGAAAACAGAAACTTAATTCGGTTTCATTTCCAAAACATCATTGTAACCCTGGCTTTCTTTTCGTATTGTGCCAGGAAGGTGGAATCTGTTTGTGTGCAAGTTTGTTGTTTGCGTTTCATTTTGTTTTCCTTTTATTTCATTTATCCGCCATCGCCTCCTGCCCTTTCCTCCTCTTCTTTTTCAAATTCCCATAAGATATAGAAATTTTACAGTTCATGCCATCAAAGCAAGAAAAGAGAAGTAAAGAAAACAGAATATATATGAAGAAGGAAAGACAATTTCATTGTGTGTGTTTGCTTGGCAAAAACCCTGTTAGAGTTCACCTGTGGGCCCACACACTGTTCCCAGCAGGCGGTGATGGCATCCAACGGCCACTCCAAAAACTAAACACGCACACACACACACAAACGCACGCGCGCACGTGAGGGCTCGTGCACGCATACACACACGCACGCACACACTCAATCAGACTCACCAACACGCAGACACACATCTCACCATACAACACGGACACATACACAAAACACATACACGCATAAACATACACATTCACGCACTCACACTCACGCGGCTACAACCCCCCTCCACACACACGCACGCACACACACACTTACTGGCATGCGGACCCTCACCATACCGCATGCAAACACACACACACACACGCGCGCGCGCGCACGCACGCACGCACGCACGCACGCACGCACGCACACACACGCACATTTAAAAGTAGAAAAGAGAGAGAAAAAAAAAGAAAATAGAAAAGATCAGATGAAAAAAATACAACGAAGCGAAACCTTCAACGTTGATTACAGAATGCTTAAGAAAACGGCAGACGGTCAAAGCTACAAGAAGCAAGAAAAGAAAATGACACATAGTCAAGCCATTCAAGTATATCCCAATTTAACCGTTATTATCAATACACAATTTGATAACTATTCTGGAAATGAAAAACAAAAAACAACCCAGCAACTTTATCCATTGTGACAAACTGTTTGTCCGGACGTTTGCGGTATGGTGGGGAAGGGAGAGATGGTCAGTATTCCTTAATAAGCATATGTTGACGTTTTATTTCGATTTTTTCTTAAGTCTGTAAGCAGTGTTTGTGCATGGTGGCTCATGAAAACATGCAAACATCCAGCATACACAGTTTACTCTTTTTTCGCCCGCATCTGCTTCTTGTTCTTCTTCCGTTCGCCCTCTACATGGTCAGGTGACATTTAGCAATGGATGTAGCTGGATTTTTTTTTCATTCCTGCCGGTTGTGGTCACAGAACTTGGAATCGGTCATGTCTCCTGTCGCTCCATTTGATAGAGGCGACATCGCTGCCATATTATTTGTAGGTTCAACTGTCTGATCGTCTTCGCCAGCTTCAACATATGTTGGCTTTAGCCTCTCCCTTGGCTCCACCTGTGTCTGGTAAAGGAAGAGAGGAGAGGGGTGGGGGGTCGCTGCAAAGGCACCAGCAGGTACTCAGCTCTTTTCCTTGGTTTATGACTTGGACTGTCTCCAGCTCAGTGGATGGAGTAGTGGACTCAAGATCTGGTATCACGTGTTCGGTTCCAGTCTGCAACATAAGATCAGGTCTGTTTCTTGCTTATTTTCATGCTCCAATCATTCTGTGGTGTCAGGAAAGAGCTTCATAGTTCTTGTCCTCTGTTCACGTTTCAAGTCCTCGACAGCAAGTATGGTTTTCCGCCTGCTCGGCGAGTCTGCCAGACTGAACGAGTGCGGCATCGTTTCTTGAAGAGATTCCAGTTCCAGAATCAAAAGACCGTGGGCGTGATCAGATCTCTTAGTCACATTATTCTCTCTCTCTCTCTCTCTCTCTCTCTCACGAACACACATATGCATACACACGCACACACACACACACACACGCACGCACACACATGCATGCACACGTACACAGTACAAACACAGAGTACACTCACACACACACACACACACACACACACACACACACACACACACACACACACACACACATACACACACTCACAGTATCACAGTACAACCACACACACAGTACAAACATGCACACAGCACGAACACAAACACACAAACGCACGCACACACATACACATACACAGACAGACACATACAGTCAAACACCCACTCACACACCCACAACCACACACACACACACACACACACACACACACACACACACAACACACACACACACACTCTCACTCACACGCATACGCACACACACGCTTCCACTTTGCATCCATAAGCCCTTTTTGATGACAATACAGCCAGGATGACATACGTTACAAATCTACCTCAATCCGCCCTCCTACTAGCAAAGAGTTAATTAAAGTGGTGAGCCTTTGAGGTGAACAAAGAAGAATAGGGAGAAACATTACGAGTGTATAAAGATTGTGTGGTGTACAGGGAATGTAATTAAGACACTGCACGGGATGTAGACGGAAACTAGCGAAACAAATGTTATTTCTTGACCACACACGTGCGCTTTCGCACGTTTTCGCGCGCACGCGTGCGCACACCCACACACACACACAGACCTACACACACACACGCACACACGCGCGCACGCGCGCGTGCGTGCGCGCCATTCACTCATTCAACCATCCACTCTCTTCATTGGCATAGACACGCACACATACACACATACACACATGCACGCCCACACGACACCCCCCCCCCCCACGTACACACAATGACACACACTCACACACACACACACACACACACACTCACACACACACACACACAACACACACACACACACACACACACACACACACACACACACAATGACACACACACATAAACGCACGCACAAACGTGCTACAGCTGCACAATCTGCACGCCGAATTGCTCGTCCGTCACGTAAATTCATACCACCCGTGAGTTTGAATTTCTGAGCTGTTGGACTTCCAAACTTTAGTCACATTTGAGCTCTGCCATGACTAGTGCCAGCAGTGAAAAGAAATCAGTGCTGTTATTTATTTACTTATTTATTCACTCATTTGTATTTATTCACTGGACCATTCAGCATTGTCTATTGGCGGTTGAAAAGGCTCAAAGTGGAAATCAAATCAGCTAATACATCAGCTCTGTGAACTTTGGACAGGGTAAGTAATTTATCTTTCTTTAAACGTATTTTAGAATTGCAAGAATAATGGTGAGCATGATTTTTAACTGTTGTCGTTTTATTTTATCTGGGTGTCGTTTTTAATGTGATGTTAGCCCTGATATAGCTGTATTAGTCGGCTGGGCTATAAGCATTATGAACCTGAACCTGAAATTAATTTTATCTTCTTTCGTAGTACGTTATAACCTTTGTGTCTGATTTTTACACAGGCTGTTAGCTCTGTTGATAGATCCGTGGGCTCAATATCTAGTGTCTCGAGTTCAATCCCGGTGGAAACTTAAAAACTGGTCTGGTCGTTGCTCATCTTAATGTTTCAGTAACACTTATGGTGCTGATTTAGAGTTTCTCAAGTCGGCCTACCTCCCTCCTCCCCATTTAAAGAACTAACCATCGCGTAGGGGGGGTTGTGCAGGTTCAAGAAATTGGGTGCCAGATTCTGGTGGATCGTATATGGAATTGTCTGAGTGCAATGAATTCATCTTGAAACTCAACACTTTATAAAGCTGATCACACCCCCCCCCCCCTTCCATGCGGATGCCGGGGATTTTTTCAGGAAATTCTGCGCTAGAAATTTCCTCTTTTCTGTCACTCTGTTTCTGCGTTGTTTCTTTGGTTTCTGTCATTTCTTCCTATCATTTCCTGCCTTGCTGGTCCATTCATCCGTATGTGTTCGATAAAGTCTTACGTGCTCTCTCTTAGGATTGATAATTGGGTGCATGTATTAAATGCATTTTTGGCTTTAGGGAAATGAGATATGCACAAGCAATCTTAGGTAATTTAGGCCCGTTTATAATGTTTTACTGTCCTCAGTTATGTCTAAATTTGTATTCATGTATTATATTTAAACCATCCTAAAGACTAGCAATCAGACCACCATTCAAGGTCTAACGGAAAGGGGAGGGTTGACAAATACGATCAGTAATGGAATCTGGGTTTCTTGTATCCTGGGTTGATCAGTTTTATTATTTAATTTAAATCCCAGCCGGCTGCGTACAGCCATATCAGGGCGACAAACGTTTCAAAACATATACAACACAATACTTCAGCAGGAAAAAAAAGAAGAAAATTAAGTACGCATCAGTGCATTCGCGCACATAATCTAAGGAGATGCCCCTGGCATTGACCACTCTTTAAGACGAGATAATAAAAAGTCCTGTATTCAGCATACATCCAGCGCGCGTTGAACATAAGGTGATAAAAGAATTGTTTGTTAAAATTCTGTAGAAAATATGTTAATGAATAAACAAAAATACACTTAAAGAAATGTGACAACGCACTTCGGCGATTTCCTTTCCCCGGAAGGAGCGGCCCGTTTGTCACACGGGAAACCTTGAAATTCGTCGTGAACAACAAAACGCCACAATCCAGTCCAGTTCGGAGCCAGTCCATCAGGTATATCAGTATCTGAAACGGTGCACCCTTTTAATCCTAAGCACAACGAACACATGATCAGAATATCGTGAACCATGATTATGTGTTTATTCAGAAAGGTGCGTCTTTTCAATTCCAGGCACAACAAGCAAAGGACCAAAACATTGTGAACCATATTTATTTTGTTTTTTATCCAGAACGATGCACCTTTTGAATCCCAGGCACAACAAATATATGACCAGAATATTGTGAACCATAATTATTGTTATTCATTCTAATAATGAAAGTTCCTATGTCCACAGAAAGATGACAGATTGTGATCCGCCTTAACTGCCCTTTCAGTGGACAAAACGATCCACACAACCAGGACCCGTGTCAGCACCCCAAGACACCACAAGGCGTCATTTACACGTTTCCCCACTGTCTGGTCCATCTTGTCCGATCTTCAGGATGACCCGGTAAGTAACTAGACCAAAATTTAAAACTGGGGGTGGGTGGGATGGAATGGATAGAGGAAGGGGGAGGGGTTGCGAGAGGGGTAGTGAGGTGGTGAGGATCTCAACTTTTCTACGGATCGGCATTGTGATGGTTGTGCCAATTTGCTCTCCATCTGATGACGGACTGACTCGCAGCCCAATATATCATTGGTACCTAGAACACTGAAGATCCTCCCCTCCTCTGTTCTGAGTCGGCCTGTGTATGTCTTTCAGGGCCTTGAGATCTCCTTGTTCTGTTCGTGCCATGATATTCTTGGTCTTCCTCTTTCGCGTTTTCCTTCGTGGAAAAAAAGTGGCAGAATGGTTGATAATTCGCCCACCAATAAATAAATTTGCGGCTCCAGTTTTTTTAAGTCCCATTTTCTACGCCCCCTTAATACCACAGAAACTGGAACAGTTTTTACAATGCGATGGTGATGACAATGAGAGTGATAATCATGCTATTCAGGATTGAGACTGAGTGACAGGGCTGTACTCTATGCTTACTATCATAATACATCCTGGCATCAACCAGGCCCGAGAGATACAAACACCTGCGGTGCTGGTCAGAACATTTGAGCAACACCCTCAATGACGCATCCGTGAAGAGGATGAGAATCGGCTGTGTGGTCCCACTCTTCCCAATGAGCCCGTAGCAAACCCAATTCTGGGTAGGAGCCTGTTAGAGCCGAAAAGTCCCACAATGATTTTTGAAGGTACTGATAGGGATTCGAACCCACAACCTTCCAGTCGATAGTCCGTTGCGCTAACCACTATACCACGGCGACTGATGCGGCTCCAGGGTTCGTGTACCGTAAGAGGCGTCGACTTTTCTCCTTAGTTTGACTGGAAAATCGAACCGGACGTCTAGCCCTTCGGAAGGGGACGAAAAATGAGTCGGACTCCTGTACCTTCTGGCCTGCGCACCCAAAAGAATCTATGGCACTGAAAATTGTGAACAGCAAGACATTCGCCCAGCTGACCTGGCAAAAAAACTGTCGGCACTGGAGATAAAGGTTCATTTCTTAAGTCCCTTCCCTTGAGCCCTATTAAGGACCCTATTAAAAGTCTTCTTGCCTTTCTGGGGTCTTGGTGGAAGGAGAGTGACAGAGAAGACAACTTGGGTCAAGGATCATCTGTCGAACAGGCTTGAGTGTACTCTAACTTAAAATCGTGTGTGCGTGCGTGCGTGAGCGCGTGCGCGCGCGCGCGCTTGTGTGTGTGTGTGCGCGTGCGTGCGTGTGTGTGTGTGCGTGAAACAGAAGATGACGGTTTGGGTCAGGAGTCACACGCCCTATTCATGTCCTGTTCCCTATCCTATCCCCCACCCATCTGTCCGTCCCTATCTATCGACATGTCTGTGCATGCATCCACTGTCAGCCTTGTATGTCTGTATCCATTTACGTTTGAATCTATTAAATCATTTGGACTTTTTAATTTTTCGATTTGTCTATTTACGCATTTTGTGTGAGCCTTTGCACATACAACTTTGGTCTCACATTGTTGCAGTTTGCCCGTAATGACCTCACACCACGTCAGGATAGTAGCGTACGCTCTGCATCGTAAACGGCAGTAGTAGCAGCAGCAGGAAGATCGAAACGAAGTCTTCCATTAAATGTGTTATAGAAACCAGAAAAAAAAACGTGAAGAAGGAGAAACCAAACAAGAAAACAAGAAAAACAAACAGAACAAAACACACGAAAACATGTGAAATAAAAAGGGAACAAAAAGACGAAGAAGAGGAAATGAAAAAGACACAAGGGAACACGAACAAGAAAGGCAAGAAGAGAAGGACGACAAGAAAAGTAGAAGAAGAAGAGGGAAAAATAACAACAAAAACACAACAAGAACACATACGACATAAAACTGAGCAAGAAGAAAGTGAACAATTACAAAGCTTGCACTATAAAATAAAACAACACAAAACCAAAATTTAAACAAAAACACGCAAAGAGAAGAAACGCCGACCAATACCGAATATAAAGAAAACCCATGCTTATTATCATTACGCAGTTTAAAACAACAGTAACAACATAGAGACACAGAAATGGAAACAAAAACAGTGGCAACAAGCAAAGCAGAGAACAGCAAGAGCAGAAACGATGAGAAGCAGAACGACAACAAACAGGAAAAAGGACATCAGTGATAACAACAGCGACTAAAACACCACCAGCAAAACGCCAAGAACAGCATTAAGAAGAAGAGTAAATGGGAAAAAATGGAGGATAAGAAGCACATCAAAAACAATTATACCGACAAGAGAAGGATCAAAGAAGCTAGAAAAGGAAAACAAAAACAAAAGCAAAACAAAACATTGAGGCCAAAGGCTGACCAGGCATAAACTAGGCGACAAAATTAAACACGAAAACAACAGACAAGTGGACCATGATTAATAAAACTACCAATCAAATAGAATAGGAAAACAAAGGAAAGAGGAAAGTATGATCAAGAAAACAAGGAACAAATAAACAAAACAGGAGAACTAAGACACGGCAACAACCGAAACAAGAACCTAAGAACACGATAACCAACAAAATCACGAAACAAAAAGAGGGGAAACAACAAAAATAGGAGAAAAAGCATTTGGCGGAAATGCAAAAGAAAGCCAAGAACAGAAAAACAAAGCTACGTAAATGGAACAAGAAGAAAGGAAAACAAAAATGACATGGGACAAGACAAACGAAAGAACTGGAATACAGATGAAAACAAAAGACAAGAAGGGCAAGTAAAAAAACAAACAAACTTGACCTCACCACTGAAAATAACCAAAAACATACACGTCCACACAAAGCAAACCACGGCACACAAAAAGCAAACCTCCTTCCACCACCATCCCCAAAAAGAAAGTAAAAAAATACCAAGAGCATCAAGAGAAAGAGGAACGACAACAAAGAGAATAAAAACAAAGACCAAGAAGAAAGAACAAGGGGGAGAAGAGCAAAACCTGACATCATGGAGTACATGGTCATTATAACATTATCAACAAATGTGAGTGTCACAACGCCAAAACACCAACAGGAACAGGAAGAAGAAAACACAACGCAGAACTAATACAAGACAAACACAAACGAAAACAGGTAAACAACAAGAGCAACAGCAACAAAAACGACGCTTTACAGCACCAAGATCTCCAACATGAACAAGAAAAGAAAAAATTAAAAAAGTTGAACAAAAACAAGACAAAAGCAAAAGAACAAAAGAGAAGAACAAGAGCCACCGGAATAAAAACTACAACAAAACACAAAACATACGTACACACACAAAAGAACAAACTTCAAAACAAGAACATACAAAAAGTAAAAAAAAACAAAAAACAACCACCACAATAAAACACGTTAACAACATACACCTGGGGGAATCGGATGGGACCCAGAGCCTCCCCACTGACCGGACAATCACTTCCCAGCTTAAGTCGCCACACGGTGGCCATTTCGTCAAACATGGGTGAAGGAGGGGGCCGTCCATGCGTTGCATTATTCAACAACAGCAACAAGAACAAGGAGACCAAGAAGAGCAAGAACGAGAACAAAAACAAAAACAAGAACAAGAACGAGATCATGAACAACAACAACACAAACAACGAGAACACGAACAACCAGAACACGAACAACCAGAACAAGAGCAGAACAACAAGAACAAGAAGGAAAAGGACAACAACAACAACAACAAAAACACCAAAAACAAACAAAAAACAAGAACAGGAAGAACGAGAAGATGAACAAAAACAACAGCAAGAAGAACAGCAAGAAAAAAAAATTCAAAAACAAGAACTACAAAAACAAGAACAATAAGATCAAGAACAACAATAACAACAAGACCAAAAACAAGAACAAGAACAATGATAATAATAGCAAAAACAAGAAGATCCAGAACAAGAACACGAAGAACGAGAAAAGCAACACGTAAAACAACCCAAAGAACAAGAACAATAACAAAAACAAGGACGAAGATGACGATAAAGATGGCAGCGGCGGCAGCAGCGAAACTCTTGAGAACGACGCCAATAGAAGTAACGAAAGCAGAACAATGGCGACAGCATAAAAACGATATCAACAAACTACCGAACCACAACATCACGAGCGTCCGGAATGTCAGGAATAAGAAAATCCATGAAGCAGAACCAGAGCAGCAAGATAAAAACCAAAAATTAAAAAACAAACAAAAACTGTAACACAAACCACATCAGCAAGAGCAAGAAGAAGAAGAAGAAGAAGAAAACAAAACAATATCAATAAAAATAAAGCAAAGACAAGAAATTAGACACATACACAAACAGCAACAATAAGTCAACAAGAACAAGAAGAAACACGAGCACAGCAACAAGAACAAACTTGATGGAGTAAGAGTATAAGAACAGTCACCTGAACTACTACACCAAGAGCACCAACAAAAACATGAAATAAGAAAACTACTGAAACAAGCAGAAACACGAAGACAATAAGAAAGGCAACTTGGAAAAAAATCAGAAATGCGCAGAACTGGAAGAGCAGAACAAAAAACAAAAATGAAAATAAAACCAAAAACCAAACCAAATACGAAACGTACTAGCACGAGTACCAAAATTAACAACAAACTCAAACAAAAAAACAAGAAGTCGAGCAAAAAAGCAAAAAAAAAAAAAAAAAAGCAACACTTAAATCAACAAGAACCAGAAAAACACCAACCGAAAAACAACAACAACAACAAAACCCCATAAGACTATAAAAGCAAAAAAGACAACAGCAAGAATGCGTGTCAAGAAGTGAAGTCAGGAACAAACGAAGGAACAAAACAGAAAGAAACCCCAAAATAAAGAACCAACCAAAACACAAAGCAATGCACACAAAAACAAGATAACAAAGAAGCAAATCAAGTAAAGAAGCAAAAACGGATTAAACATAAACGGGAAGAAACAGGAACAAGCAAAGGAAAAGAAATGGAAACAAAGAAGCACACAAAGAAGAAAGCAAAAAAGAAGAAACGAAGTTGGAATAACAAATACAAGGGAAAAAAGAAAGGAAACAAAAACAGAAAGAGAGAAAACAAGCAAACTAGGAACAAACCAATCACGAAAAAAGAAGAAACCAAAAATGCAGAGAAAGAAAGAAGAAAGCAAAGAAACAAAGAAAAATAAGAAAGAAACAAAGAATAAACAAACAAATACAATGGGTAGAAATTTACAGTCAAAGATACAACAAAAAATAGAAAAGATTGAAACAAAGAAAAACAAAGAACAGTCAAAGCCAGAATCGTACAATAAACAAACAAAGCAAGAAACGTATAATACAGAAACAACCACGGAAGGATACGATAAAAACAAAACAAAAAACAACAAAAGGGAACGAATCAAATGTAACCATCAAAGAACCAAACAAAGAAAGAACATACAATCAACGACAAAGAGAGGGAAACATGCAATAGAGGAAAAGAAATCAAAGATACAAACACAGATAGAAAATCAATCAAAAATGCGATAAAAGAAAGAAAAATCAGATTAACAATCACAAAAAGAAAAACAATGGCCACAGCAAGAACAAGAACAATAATAATAATAGCAAGAACAAGAAGATCCAGAACAAGAACACAAAGAACGAGAAAAGTAACACGAAAAACAACCCGAAGAACAACAAGAACAATAACAAAAACAAAGGCGAAGATGACGATAACGATGAAAGCGGCGGCAGCAGCAAAACTCCAAGAGTGACGCCTAAAGGCCTAAAGAAGTAACGAAAGCAGCCACGAAAAACGACGAAAACGACAACTGACAATAACAAAAAGAACAATGAAAACTAGTAAAGAAGCAGGTACTGAGGAAAAATACAGAGTAAAATATCAAAACCAACAATGGCGACAACATGAAAACGATATCAACAAACTACCGAACCACAACATCAGGAGCATCCAGAATGTCAGGAATAAGAAAACTCATGAAGCAGAACCAGAGCAGCAAGATAAAAACCAAAAATTAGAAAAACAAAAAAATCAAACAAAAATGTATTACAAAACCACATCAGCAAGAGCAACAGGAACAAGAAGAAAAACCAAAACAATATCAAGAAAAATAAAGCAAAGGCGACAAGAAGTTAGACAAATACACAAAATAACAGGAACAATAAGTCAACAAGAACAAGAAGAAACACGAGCACAGCTACAAGAGCAAACATGACGAAGTAAGAATATAAGAACAAAATCAACAGTTACCAGAACTACTACACCATGAGCACCAACAAAAACACGAAATAAGAAAACTAGTGAAACAAGCAAAAACAAGAAGACTATAACAAAGGCAACTAGGAAACAAATCAGAAATGCGCAGAACTGGAAGAGCATAACAGAAAACAAAAATGAAAATGAAACCAAAAACAAAACAAAACACGAAACGTACTAGCACGAGTTCCAAAATTAAGAACAAGCTCAAACAAAAAACTCAAGAAGTCAAGAAAAAAACAAAACAACGCTTAAGTCAACAGGAACCAGAAAAACACCAACTGAAAAAAAGAACAACGAAAGACTATAAAATATAAAAATCCACCAAGAATGCATGTCAAGAAGTGAAGTAAAGAATAAACGAAGGAACAAAACAGAAAGAACCCCCAAAATAAAGAACCAACCAAAACAAAAAGCAATGCACACAAAAACAAGATAAAGAAGCAAACCAAATAAATAAACAAAAACGGATTAAACATAAACGGGAAGAAAGAAACAAAGAGAGGAACAAGCAAAGGAAAAGAAATGGAAACAAAGAAGAAAACAAAAAAGAAGAAACGAAGTTGGAACAACAGATACAAGGGAAAAAAGAAACAAAAGCAGAAAGAAAACAAGCAAACTAGGAACAAAACAATCACTAGAAAAAAAGAAGAAACCAAAAATGCAGAAAAAGAAAGAAGAAAACAAAGAAAGAAAAACAAGACTGAAACAAAGAACAAACAAACAAATGAAATAGGAAGACATTTACTGTCAGATACAACAAAAAAGAGTGAAACAAGGAAAAACAAAGAGCAATCAAAGCCAGAATTGTACAATAAAGAGCAAAGCAAGAAATGTACAATACAGAAACAATCATTGAAGAATACGATGAAAACAAACAAAAAAGAAACAAAAGGAAAAAATCAAATGTAACCAGCAAAGAACCAAACAAAGAGAAAAACATACAATCAACGATAGAGACAGAGAGGGAAACATGCAATCGAAGGGAAAAAATCAAAGATAGAAATACAATCGGATAGAAAATCAATAAATAGAAATTCAATAAAAGAAAGAGAAAAATCAAATTAACAATCACAAAAAGAAAACAAAAACGGCCACAGCAAGAACAAGAACAATAATAATAATAGCACGAAGAAGAAGATCCAGAACAAGAACACGAAGAACGACAAAAGCAACACGAAAAACAACCCGAAGAACAAATAGAACAATAACAAGAACAAGGACGAAGATGACAACGATGACAGCGGCGGCATCAGCGAAACTGCGAGAGCGACGCCAAGAGAA
The DNA here is from genome assembly GCA_030674185.1 of Monoplex corrugatus. NCBI lineage: Eukaryota > Metazoa > Mollusca > Gastropoda > Littorinimorpha > Ranellidae > Monoplex > Monoplex corrugatus. The sequence continues at coordinate 65,741,023 of JAPXFY010000012.1, forward strand.
AACGAAAGAGCACTAAACAACGAAAACAACCAGGCAATAAGAACAACACCTCAAAAAAAAAAAAAAAAAAAAAAAAAAGAAAAAAGAAAAAAAAAAAAAAAAAAAAGTAAAGAAGCAGGTACTGCGAAAAAATACAGAGTAAAATATCAAAACCAACAATGGCGACAGCATGAAAACGATACCAAGAAACTACCGAACCACAACATCAGGAGCGTCCAGAATTTCAGGAATAAGAAAACCCATGAAGCAGAACCAGAGCAGCAAGATAAAAACCAAAAATTAAAAAAACAGTCAATGAAAAAATGTAACACAAAACATCAGCAAGAGCAAGAAGAAGAAGAAAACAAAACAATATCAAGAAAAATGAAGCAAAGACGACAAGAAGTTAGACAAATACACAAAATGGCAGCAACAATCAGTCAACAAGAACAAGAAGAAACACGAGCACAGCTACAAGAGCAAACGTGACGAAGTAAGAGTATAAGAACAATATCAACAGTTACCAGAAATACTACACCAAGAGCACCAACAAAAATAGAAATAAGAAAACTAGTGAAACAAGCAAAAACAAGAAGTCAATAACAAAGGCAACTAAGAAGAAATCACAAATGCGCAGGGTAGAAAGAGCATAACAAAAAACAAAAATGAAAATAAAACCAAAAGCCAAACCAAACACGAAACGTACGAGCTCCAGTTTCAACATTAAGAACAAACTCGAACAAAAAACTGAAGTCAAGCAAAAAAAAAACAAACAAACAAACAAACAAACAAACAAACAAACAAAAAAACAAAAACCCCAAAAACAAAAAACAAAAAGAAGCAACACTTAAGTCGTCAAGAACCAGAAAAACACCAACTCAAAAAAAAAAAAAAAAAAAAAAAAAAAATAAACAAAACGACTTAAGATTATAAAAGCAAAAAGAACAACAGCAAGAATGCATGTCAAGAAGTGAAGTAAAGAACAAACGAAGGAACAAAACAGAATGAACCCCCCAAATAAAGAACCAACCAAAACAGAAAGCAATGCACACAAAAACAAGAAAACAAAGAAGCGAACCAAATAAAGAAACAAAAACGGATTAAATATAAACGGGAAGAAAGAAACAGAGGAACAAGCAATGGAAAAGAAATGGAAACAAAGAAGAACCACACAAAGAAGAAAGCAAAAAAGAAGAAACGAAGTTGGAACAACAGATACAAGGGACAAAAAAAAAACAAAAGTAGAAAGAAAGAAGCAAACTAGGAACAAAACAATCACTGAAAAAAAAGAAGAAACCAAAAATGCAGAAAAGAAGAAGAAAAACAAAGAAAGAAAAACAAGACTGAAACAAAGAACAAACAAATGAAATAGGAAGACATTTACTGTCAGATACAACAAAAAAGAGTGAAACAAGGAAAAACAAAGAGCAATCAAAGCCAGAATCGCACAATAAAGAAGCAAAGCAAGAAATGTACAATACAGAAACAATCACGGAAGAATACGATGAAAACAAAGAAAGAAACGGGAAAAAATCAAATGTAACAAGCAAAGAACCAAACAAAGAGAAAAACATACAATCAACTATAGAGACAGAGAGGGAAACATGCAATCGAAAGAAAAAAATCAAAGAAATACAATCAAATAGAAAATCAACAAAAAAAATTCAATAAAAGAAAGAGAAAAATCAAATTGACAATGACAAAAAGAAAAACAAACGAGCCAAAGCAAAAACAAGAACAATAACAATAATAGCAAGAACAAGAAGATCAAGAGCAAAAACACGAAGAACGAGAAAAGCAACACGAAAAACAACTCCAAAGAACAACAAGAACAATAGCAAAAACAAGGACGAAAATGACGATAACGATGACAACGGCGGCAGCAGCGAAACTCCGAGAGCGACGCCAAAAGAAGTAACGAAAGCAGCCACGAAATACGACGAAAACGACGACAACCAGCAATAACTAAAACAACAACGAAAACAAGTAAAGAAGCAGAAAAATACAGAGTAAAATTTCAAAACGAACGATGGCGACAGCATGAAAACAATATCAACAAATTACCGAACCACAACATCAGGAGCGTCCAGAATGTCAGGAATAAGAAAACCTATGAAGCAGAACCAGAGCAGCAAGATAAAAACAACAACAAAAAACAAAAACTGTAACACAAAACCACATGAGCAAGAGCAAGAAGAAGAAGAAGAAGAAAACAAAAAACAATATCAAGAAAAAATAAAGCCAAAACAAGAAGTTAGACAAATACACAAAATAACAGGAACAATAAGTCAATAAGAACAAGAAGAAACACGAGCACAGCAACAAGAGCAAACGTGACGAAGTAAGAATATAAGAACAAAATCAACAGTTACCAGAACTACTACACAAAGAGCACCAAAATGAACACGAAATAAGAAAACTACTGAAACAAGCAAAAACAAGAAGACTATAACAAAGGCATCTAGGAAAAATATAATAAATGCGCAGAACCGGAAGAGCAGAACAAAAAACAAAAATGAAAATGAAACCAAAAACAAAACCAAACACGAAACGTACTGGCACGACTGCCAACATTAAGAACAAACTCAAACAAAAAACTCAAGAAGCAAAAAACAAACAAAAATCAAACAAAGAAACCGACATTAAAGTCAACAAGAACCAGAAAAACACCAACTGAAAAACAACATCAGACTAAAAAGAAAAAAGAACACCAAGAATGCATGTCAAGAAGTGAAGTAAGGAACACAGGAAGGAACAAAACAGAGAGAAACCCCAAAATAAAGAACCAACCAAACAGAAAGCAGTGCACACAAAAACAAGAAAACAAAGAAGCAAACCAATTAAAGAAGCAAAAATGGATTAAACATAAACGGTAAGTAAGAAACAAAGAGAGGAACAAGCAAAGGACAAGAGATCGAAACAAAGAAGCATACGAAGAAGAAAACAAAAAAGAAGAAACGAAGTTGGAACAACAGATACAAGGGAAAAAAAGAAAAAAACAAAAGCAGAAAGAGAGAAAAGAAGCAAACTAGGAACAAAACAATCACGGAAAGAAACAAAACAAAAAGAAGAAATCAAATATGCAGAGAAAGAAAGAAGAAAACAAAGAAACAAAGAAAACAAGACAGAAACAAATAAAGAACAAATACAATGGGAAGACATTTACAGTCAAAGATACAACAACAAAAAAGAAACAAAGAAAAAACAAACAAACCCAGAATCGTACAATAAACAAACAAAGCAAGAAACATACAATACAGAAACAACCACGGAAGGATACGATAAAAACAAACAAAAAAGAAGACAATAACAAAGGCAACTAGGGAAAAAATAAGAAATTCGCAGAACTAGAAGAGCAGAACAAAAAACAAAAATGAAAATAAAACCAAAAACCAAACGAAACACGAAACGTACCAGCACGAGTACCAAAATTAAGAACGAATTCAAACAAAAAACTCAAGACGTCAGAAAAAAAAAAAGCAAACATATCGTCAAGAACCAGAAAAAAAACACCAACTGAAAAAAAACAAGAACATAAGACTATAAAAGCAAAAAGGACAACACCAAGAATGCATATCAAGAAGTGAAGTAAGGAACAAAATAAGGAACAAAACAGAAAGAAACCCCAAAATAAAGAAGCAACCAAAAAAAAAAAAAAAAAAAAAAAAAAAAAAAAAAAAAAAAGAAACAAAGAGAGGAACAAGCAAAGGAAAAGAGATCGAAACAAAGAAGAAGCACACGAAGAAGAAAATAATAAAAGAAGAAACGAAGTTGGAACAACAGATACAAGGGAAAAAAAAACAAAAGTAGAAAGAAAGAAAAGCAAACTAGGAACAAAACAATCACTGGAAAAAATTGAAGAAAACAAAAATGCAGAGAAAAAAGGAGAAAACAAAGAACCAAGAAAAGCAAGACAGAAAGAAATAAAGAACAAATAAACAAATGAAATAGGAAGACATTTACTGTCAGATACAACGAAAAAGAGTGAAACATAGAAAAACAAAGAACAATCAAAGCCAGAATCGTACAATAAAGAAACAAAGCAAGAAATGTACAATATAGAAACAGTCACGGAAGAATACGATAAAAACAAACAAAAAAGAAACAAAAGGGAAAGAATCAAATGTAACCACCAAAGAACCAACCAACCAACCAAACAAAAAACAAACAAAAAACATACGCTGAACGATAGAGACAGAGAGGGAAACATGCAATCGAAAGGTAAAAAAGCAATCAAAGATAAAAATACAATCAGATAGAAAATCAGTAAAAAAAATTTTTTAAAAAAAGCAATAAAAGAAAGAGAAAAATCAAATTAACAATCACACACACACACACACACAAAAACAAAAACAAAACCAAAAAAACAAACAAACAAAAACGGCCACAACAAGAAACTGGCTAACAAGAAACACCCGAGGGATGTTCGCGAGATCCGGAGTACTAATGCCTCACCACTTTCCGGACAAACACTTCCCGATCTCCCGACGCCACACGGTAACCACTTCACCAAACAAAGGGGAGCTATCCATGCGCTGCATGACCCATTCGGACCCAGTCATGAAGTACATTGTTTACAAACTGAATGGCAAGGTAGGGAGATGACAAGACCACCATCCAGAGAAAATGGAACTCTCTCTTGGCTTATTCTGGGCTTTCACCTTTGTTTGGCAGCCACTCATCAACCGTCTCACACAGCTGCCAGGCATTCTCCCCTTACTATGATGAACGAAAAAGACAAACAAAAAAGACATACATACAATGAAAACAACGACAAAACAACACAAAGAAATGCAATCAAAGAAATAAACTGAAAGAAAGAAATACAATAAAAAAAACAACAAAACAAACGAAGAAACAACACAAAAAAACAAAAAAAACTATGAAAGAAACGGTCACAAAAAGAAAGAAAGAAACAAAGAAAAATGAAGAGATATACAATGAAAGGAAGCAAACAAAGACATTAAAATTCAGTCGAAAATAGTAACAAAGAAATAAACAAGAAAAAAAAAAACCAAAACAGAAAAAACAAAAATCAAACGTACAATGATAGATAGCAATCGAAGAACAAAGTAAGAAACAGAAAAAGACAACTCTTCGCAAAACAAAAACCCACAAGGAATAACAAGAATATGAATGTGGAGAACAGGATATACAGAAAACACAAAGCCAAGAAAAGCAGGATGAAAATTAACATCAAAATGGTAAAACCAAGTATTAGAGCAGCAAGAAAACAATGCGGAAAATGAAATAATAAGACGACGATAAAAACAACAAATATGAACCAGCTAAAGCAAAGTGACAAACAACAATAGCAACAGTAAACACACACACACACACACCAGCACACACTAGCACGCAAACCAAAGGACAAGAAAAATTATCAGTAATCATGAAGAAATCAGAACTGGAACAAGAAGACCACCACAGGACAAGAAAAAATGATCAGTAACCATGAAATCAGAACTAGAACAAGAAGACTACCACAGGACAAGAAAAATTATCCGTACAGTAACCATGAAATCAGAACTGGAACAAGAAGATTACCACAGGACAAGAAAAATGATCAGTAACAATGAAATCAGAACTGGAACAAGAAGACTACCACAGGACAAGAAAAATGATCAGTAACCATGAAATCAGAACTGGAACAAGAAGACTACCACAGGACAAGAAAAGTGATCAGTAACCATGAAATCAGAACTGGAACAAGAAGACTACCACAGGACAAGAAAAATGATCAGTAACCATGAAATCAGAACTAGAACAAGAAGACTACCACAGGACAAGAAAAATGATCAGTACAGTAACCATGAAATCAGAACTAGAACAAGAAGACTACCACAGGACAAGAAAAATGATCAGTACAGTAACCATGAAATCAGAACTAGAACAAGACTACCACAGGACAAGAAAAATGATCAGTACAGTAACCATGAAATCAAGACTGCAACAAGAAGACTACCACAAGGACAAGAAAAATAACTGCACATGAATTTGAATATAATAAAGTGAAGCAGAAGAATAAGAAGACAGATTAGACCATTAACTACAAAACAAAACAAAAAGAAAAAGAAAAAAGAAAACAATAAACACAAACATAAAGACTAGCAAGGACATCAGACTCAGACAACAGAAGGCGCATTATTGTGGTCTCTTTTTTTCCCTACGCTCTCGCATCGTGTGGTGCATGCGATAGCAAGAGTGCTCCAGCGGGTTTGGTCGGCAGAGAGTATCAGGTCATCACTCCAGCGTCTACCCACCAGTTGCAGGTCTTTGTCGACCATCTGGCGCCAGTTCATTTTTGGTCTTTCCCCTCCTTCGCTGTACTCTGCGTTCTAAGTTCAGGACTCCGTTGGCATGTCTGGAAGATGGCAGTATGGTAGCATGACCCAGCCAAATCAGTCGACGCTTGCAGATGATGTTGGTAATTGGGGATCTGTTTGCGTCTTGACCTAACTTCATCGTTGTCACTGACCTTCCATTTTATGCCCAAGATCTTGCGTGGGTGCTCGAGGTCAAAGGATTCGAGCTTTTTATTCTGGCTTGTTTTCAAGTACCACGTGTCACAATTGTACAATTGACAGAACGTTGGAGTTGTAGAATTGCTATTTTAGTTTGAGTGAAATGTTCTTGCTATTTTAGATATTGGCTTGTTGACATCTGCCCTCGCTTTGCCCATGTGACAGTTCAGTTCTACAACCATTCTTTTAAAATTTTGTTACATTCGTATTTATTCATTCTTTGATATTCTTCGTCGGACAAAATGTTCTGTCAAAGTAACAGCAAAGGTCGAAAGATTGGGAGTTCGCATGCGCGTCTCTGGGAACCTAGAAGATGCCTGGCATCTTCAGGGTTGTTTCGTCTATGTATGTAGCAGGGAGGCAGCAGATTCAATACTCTTTGGGACATCCAGCTAATATTATGCTGGTGGTCCTGATTTGCTTCTGAGCTATCTTATCTTGGGGGTCTTCAACACTTCACCGATTCTCAGTGTGTGAACACAGTTTTAGTGACCTTTCCGGCTGGTTGGAAACAGAGGGAGGGAATTCTGTGGGGGAACGGAGAGAGGGAATTCCGGTTGAGAGGGGGGGGGGGGAGGACAGAGGGAAGGGAACTTGTTGGGGGAATAACAGAGGGAGGGAACTCCAGGTTGGGTTAACGGGGAGGCGGGAACGCGCGGGGGGTACAGACGGCAGTAACTCAGGGTGGGGAACACAGGGAGAGAAGTCTGGATTGGGGAGGGGGTTGGAGAATAGATTGAGGGAATTCTCCATGGGGGAGTGCAGAACAGAGGGAGGGAACTCTGGAAGGTGGGAACAGAGGAAGACAACTCTGGATGGTTTGGAGAACATAGGGAGGGAACTTGAATGGGGGAATGGAGAACGAAAGGAACTCCAGGTGGAGGGGGGTAGGGAAACAGAGGGATGGAAATCCGGGTGGGGCGAGGGAAATACGGGTGGGGGAGGAAACAGAGGGGACTCCGAGTCGGGGGGTAGAGGAACAAAGGTAGGGAAATCCGGGTTGAGGGAGGGGAACAGAGGGAGGAAACTCCGAGTGGGGGGTAGGGGAACAGAGGGGGGAACTGGGTAGGGGGTAGGGAACAGAGGGAGGGAGGAAGGGAACTCTGGGTGTGGGTGTGAGGAAGCACAGGGAGGGAACTCCGGGTGGGGGGAGGGAAACAGAGGGAGGTAACGCTGAGTGGGGGGGGGGGGAACAGAGGAGAGAACTCTGGGGGGGAACAGAGGGAGGGAACTCCGAGTGGGAAGGAGATGAACAGAGGGAGGGAACTCCGGATGGGGAGGAGGTGAACAGAGGAAGGGAACTCTGGGTGGCGGGGAGGAGGGAAACAAAGGGAGGAAACTCCAGGTGGGGCGGGAGGGTGGAACAGAGGGAGGGAACTCTGAGTAGGGGGGGAGGGAACTTTGAGGGAAACAGGAGGGAACTCCTGGTGGGGGGGGGGGAGGGAAACAGAGGGAGGGAAACAGAAGGAGGGAACTCCAGGTGGGGTGAACAGAAGGAGGGACTACAGTAAGTGGGGGAAAAAGAGGGAGGGAACTCTGGGTGGGGGAGAAACAGGGAGAGATTTCTGGGTGGGGTGAAGAGAGGGAGGGAACTGCGTGTGTGCGTGTGTGTGGGGGGGGGGGAACAGAGGGAGAGGACACTGGGTGGGGGGAGGGAAACATAGGGAGGGGATTCAGGTGGGGGGAGGAAAACGGAGTGGAGTCCGGGTGGGGAGAGGGGAGTCCGGGTGGGGAGAGGGGAGTCCAGGTGGAGGAAGGGAACTCTGGGTGGGGGGAGGAGGGAACAGAGGGAGGGAACTCTGGGTGGGGGGAGGAAGAAACAGAGGGAGGGAACTCTTAGTGAGAAGAACAGAGGGAGGGAACTCCGGGTGGTGGGGAGGAGGGAAACAAAGGGAGGGAAACTCCAGGTGGGGGGGGGGAGGGTGGAACAGAGGGAGGGAACTCTGAGTAAGGGGGGAGAACTCTGAGTAGGGGGGCGGGAGGGAAACAGAAGGAGGGAACTTCCAGGTGGGGGTAGAGGGAAACAGAGGGAGGGAGGAAACTGCGGGTGGGGAAGGGAAACAGAGGGAGCGAACTCCGGGTGGGGGTACAGAAACCGAGGGAGGGGACCCCTGGTGGGGGGAGGGAAACAGAGGGAGGGAACTCCAGGTGGGGTGAACAGAGGGAGGAACTGAGTGGGGGAAAAAGAGGGAGGGTACTCCGGATGTGGAGCACAGGGAGGGAACTCTGGGTGGGGGAGAAACAGAGGGAGGGATTTCTGGGTGGGGTGAAGAGAGGGAGGGAACTGTGTGTGTGTGTGTGTGGGGGGGGGGGGGAACAGAGGGAGAGGACCTCGGTGGGGGGAGGGAAACATAGGGAGGGGATTCAGGTGAGGGGGGGGAGGAAAACAGAGGGAGTGGAGTCCGGGTGGGCAGAGGGGAATCCGGGTTGGGGGAAGGAACGGAGGGAGGGAACTCCGGGTGGGGGGAGGAGGGAAACAGAGGGAGGGAACTCCGGGTGGGGGGCGGATGGAAACAGAGGGAGGGAAATCCGGGTGTGGTGAACAGAGGGAGGGAACTCTGGGTAAGCGAAATAGAATGAGGAAACTCTGGGTGGGGGAATACAGAGTGAGAGAACTGGGTGGGGGAGAACAGAGAAAGGGACCTCCGGTTGGGGGGAGGAGATGAAGAAAAGGAGGGACCTCTGGATGGGGGAAACAGTGGAAGGGACTTCCGAATTAGGGGGGGGGGGGCGGAGAACAGAGGAAGGGAACTCCAGATGGGTGGAGAACAGAGGGAGGGAACTCCAACGGGATAGAACAGAGGGAGGGAACTTCAGGGAGATAGAACAGAAGGAGGGAACTCTGTATGGGGTTGGAGAACAGAGGGAGGGAACTCTGGGTGAGGGGATCAATGGAAGGGAACTCTGGCTGGGCGGAAACAGAGGGAGGGAGGGAACCGTGGGTGGGAGGGTAGAACAGTGGGAGGGAACTCAGGTTGGGGGGAAATAGAGAGAGGGAACTCCGGGTGGGGTGAACAGAGGGAGGGAACTCTGGGTGGCGGGAATAGAGGGAGGAACTACGGGTAGGGAAAATAGTATGAGGAAAGTCTGGGGGGAGGGGGGTAAAGAGAGGGAGGGAACTCTGGGTGGAGGTAAACAGAGGGAAAGAAATCTGGGTGGGGGTAAACAGAGGGAGGGAACTCTGGGTGGGGTGAACAGAGGGAGGGAACTCTGAGTGGGGTGAACAGAGGGAGGAGACTATCATCATCATCATCATCAGGTGCCCTGCTGCATGGCGTTGGCGATCATGGACTTCCATCTGCCTCTATCTCTCGTTGCCCCTAGCATCTCCCCCACCCTCCTCGTCCCCAGCCACTCTGCAAGTCTGTCCAGCATTTTCTCCCTGGGTCTACCCGGTGCTCTCTTTCCCTCCAGCTTTCCCGTTGTGACCAGGTGCTCCAAATCCCCCTTCCTCATAAAATAGCCTATAAATGTTGCCTTCTTTTCCTAATCTTTCTTATGAGTGATCTACTTGTGTCTGCCTCCATCAAGACTGTCTCGTTTGTTTTCTTTGCTGTCCATGGAACTCTCAACATTCTTCTTAAAAAACACATCTCGGCTGCCTCAATCTTGTTCTGGCTTTGTTTGTTGACTGTCCACGCCTCGCATCCGTACAACAGTATTGGTTCTATATAACATTCAAGAACTCTCTTCCTGATGTTGACAGGCATTTGTTGGTAAGAATGCTTGTCATCTTCTTGAATGCTGTTTTGGCTTGGCCGATTCTGCCAGCTATTTCTGATGTGCATCTGCCGTCTGATGAAATGATCGTTCCGAGGTATTTGAATTTATCAACCTGTGTCAAGGTTGTGCCATTTGCTGTTATTTTGCATGAGGGGATTTCATGTTTTTTACTGACCACCATGACTTCAGTCTTCCTGCTGTTTAGTTCCAGCCCATTACCTTTGCTTTCTATTTCTAGTATATTCACAAGGTTTTGTAGGTCTCTTTCACTTTCTGCAATTAGCACGGTGTCATCTGCATATCGAATGTTGTTTATCATTTTCCCTCCAGCCTTTAATCCAGGGTCTTCTTCTAGGTTTCTCATGATGTTTTCGTTGTAAAGTGAAAACAGATCTGGTGACAAAACACAACCCTGTCTGACTCCTCTTTTGATATTTTGGAAAGAGCTTACATTATTTTCTATTCTCATTGCAGCTGTTTGGTCCCCGTACATACACTATGCACAAAAAGTTAAGGATCACTTGCACAAAAATTCATAACTTTCAAAATAAGAAAGCCAATGCGTTGAAGTTTGGCAAACATTTAATTCCATGCTTTAGTGATAACGATACACAATTGCCTTCAATTTCGAGCAATCGTTTGGTGTGTACATTTGATCAAAGTGGGTACGTATCGAAATTTGATTTCCCAAAGTCATTGAAATCACAAGACAGGGCATTCTGATGCTCCCAAAAGTTCAGTAATGCGTGTAACCGCCATGGCTGTTCTGGCACTCGACGCAGCGAGTCCTCATCGAGTTGACCAGGTTGGTGAAGATCCTCTGTGGAAGCGCCTGCCACTCAGCCTGCAGCATCTGGTAGAGGTGTTGGGCATCCCTGGGAGGGAGGTGGTTGCTCCTCACTTTGCGATCCAGCTCATCCCAGAGGTTCTCAATCGGGTTGAGATCGGGACTGCATGCTGGCCACTCCATTCTGTTGACTCCAGACTGCTGCAGGAAGTCGTTGACCACCCTTGCCCTGTGGGGGCGAGCGTTGTCATCCTGGTAGACAGCCGTCGGTCCCATCTGCTGCAGTGTAGGCACAGCCAGCGGTCGAAGGATCTCATCCCGGTATCGGAGGCCAGTCAGATTACCCTGTACATGATACAAGGGTGTTCTGTGGTGAAGGCTGAAGGCCCCCCAGACCATTACAGAACTTCCACCAAAGGCCACCTTTTCTTGGACAGTGGTGTCAATAAAGCGTTGCCCTGGGCGCCTCCAGACCCTCAGTCGGCCGTCGTTGTGGTTCATGGTGAAGCGTGATTCATCACTGAACAGGACCTGGGACCATTGCTGACGTGTCCACCTCACGTGACGTCTGCAGAAGGCGCGGCGTGCTGCCCTATGGGCTGGAGTTAAGCGTGGCCGTACAGCTGGGCGACGAGAACGGAGGTTAAACCAATGAAGGCGGTTCCGTATGGTCTGCTGGCTGATGTTGATGTTAGTAGCCACCCTCAGCTGCCTTCGAATGATGCTGGAAGAGGCTGTTCTTGTCTGCAGGGCTTGTCGTTCAATGAGACGATCTTCACGTGGGTTTGTCTTCTTCGGTCGACCAGATCTGCGTCTTTCATGGACCCTCCCAGTGGCTGTGAAGCGTTGAATCAGTCTGACAATGACCGAGATGGACACCTGAAGTCGCCTGGCCACTTCTCGCTTGGGAACACCATCTTGGAACCATGCAACAGCTCGTCCAATCTCAAACTCGCTCAATTTTCGTCGTGGAGGCATTGTCAGATCAGGCCTACTACTGGTGGAATGTCTTCTTATAAAGCCAAGCAAGAGACAGCATCTCACACATAAACAGCAGTGCTTGCACGTGCATAATGGTTTTTCCATCTGGCTTGTGCAATGTGTTCAGGCAGAACGGTCCAAAACAAGGTCCTTTTTCGCAAGTTTCCGCTTTTCCGTTTGCGGCCAAGCTCAGTAGTAGAGAATCCCGTGCAATTTTCGCACTAACACAACATCGCCCACTTACAGCTGAACAAGAATTCATAACAATTTGGCTGGACTGAGAAATAAATAACAGTAGCGAACTGAGTTTATTACGCACCTGTTTTCTCATAGTGATCCTTAACTTTTTGTGCGTAGCTTATTTCTGATTATTCGTAGATCTTTTCCATCAGCATTGTAGTCTCTCCAGTTGGTTGATCAATTCATCATCTTACCCGATCGAAAGCCTTGGTTTAGTCAACAAAGCATAAGTACAAATCCTTATTCATCTCATTTGACATCTCTATGATAGTTCTTTGGATGTATATGGCATTAGTAGTTCCTTTCCCTTCCACAAATCCACACTGTTCTTCTGCTATTTCTCTTTTGATTCTATTCCTTGTCCTCATCATGAGGAGACTATGGGTGGGTAAACAGAGGGAGGGAACTTTCTGTGGGGGAGAAACAGAGAGAGGGAACTCTGAGTGGGGGGGGAGGTGAACAGAGGGAGGGGACTCTAGGTGGGGTGAACAGAGGGAGGGAACTCTTGGGGGGGGGGACAGAGGGAAGGGAATCCGGTAGGGGGGGGGGACAGAGAGATGGGACTTCAGGTGGGAGGAGGGTGACAGAGGGGGGGGACTCCTGATGGGGGGATGGAAACAGAGGGAGTGGAGTCCGGGTGGGGGGAGGAGAGTCCAGTGGGGGGTGGGGGAAGGAAACAGGGAAGGAATTCCGGGTGGGGGTGGGTGGGAGGGAAACAGTGGGAGGGAACTGGTGGGGAGGGAACTGGTGGGAGAGGGAAACAGAGGGAGGGAACTCCGTGTGGGGGTGGGAGGGAAACAGAGGGAGGGAACTCTGGGTTGCAGGGAGGGAAACAGAGGGAGGAACTCTGGGTGGGGGGGGGGGGAGAGGGGAAACAGAGGGAGGGAATTCGGGGGGGGGGGAGAACAGAGGGAGGGAACTCTGAGTGGGGGAAACAGAGGGAGGGAGCTCCGGATGTGGAGCAGAGGGAGGGGAGTCCGGGTGGTGGGAAGGAACGAAAGGAGGGAACTCCAGGTGGGGGGGGGGGGGGCAGGAGGGAACAGAGGGAGGGGAACAGAGGGAGGGAACTCTGGGGGGGGAGGAGGGAAACAGAGGGAGGGAACTCTGGTGGGGGAGGAGGGAAACAGAGAGAGGAAAATCCGGGTGCGGGAAACAGAGAGAGGGAACTCTGAGTGGGTAGAACAGAGGGGGGGGGGGAACTCCAGGTGGGGGGAACAGTGGAAGGGAACTTCGGGTGGGGGGGGGGAACAGAGGTAGGAAACTCCGGGTGGGGGAACAGAGGGAGGGAACTCCAGGCAGGGGGAATAGTGGAGGGGAACTCTGGGTCAGGGGGGGGGGGGGGAACAGAGGTAGGAAACTCTGGGTGGGAGGGAACAGAGGCAGGGAACTCCAGATGGGGGAACAGTGGAAGGGAACTCTGGGTGGGGAGAACAGTGGAAGGGACTCCGGGTGGGGGGTGGGGGGGGGAACAAAGGTAGGAGACTCTGGGTGGAGGGGAACAGAGTAGGAAACTCCAGGGTGGGGGGGAACAGTGGGAGGGAACTCCAGGTGGGGGGAACAGTGGAAGGGAACTCCGGGTCGGGGGGTGGGAGGAGAGAGGTAGGAAACTCCGGGTGGGGGGGGGGAAGAGAGGGAGGGAACTCAGGGTGGGGGGGAACATAGGGAGGGAACTCTGAGTGGGGGGGGGGTGAACGGAGGGAAGGAACTCTGGTTGGAGGTATACAGTGGGAGGGAACTCTGGCTGGGTGAACAGAGGGAGGGAACTCTGAGTGGGGGGTGAACAGAGGGAGGGAACTCTGGATGGGTGAACAGAGGGAGGGAACTCTGGGGTGGAACAGAGGGAGGGGACTCCAGGTGGGGGGAGGGAAACAGAGGGAGGGGAATTCTGGTGGGGGAGGGAAACAGAGGGAGTGGAGTCTGGATAGGGGGGAGGGGAGTCTGGGGGGGAGGGAAACAAAGGGAGGGAACACCGGGTGGGGGGAGGAGGAACACAGAGGGAGGGAACTCCGGGTGGGGGGTTGGGAGTGAAACGGAGGGAGGGAACTCCAGGTGGAGGGGGAAACAGAGGGAGTGAACTCCGTGTGGGGGGGGGATGGAAGGAAACAGAGGGAGGGAACTCCGGTTTGTGGGGAGGAAAACAGGGAGAGGAACTCCAGGTGGGGGAGGGAAACAGGAGGGAGGGGACTCCGGGTGGGGGAAGGAAACAGAGGGAGGGAACTCAGGGTGGGGGGACAGAGGGAGGGAACGCTGAGTGGAGGGAACAGAGGGAGGGAATTCGGGTGGGTGAACAAAGGGAGGGAACTCTAAGTGGGGGGGGGCAGAAGGAGGGAGAACGCTGGGTGGGGTGAACAGAGGGAGGGAACTCCGGGTGAGGGGGAGACAAAGAGAGAGAACTCTGGGTGGGGAAGATAAGAAAGGGACCTTGGTTGGGAGGGGGGTGAAGAAAAGGAGGGAATTCTGGATGGGGGAGAACAGAGGGATGGAACTCAAGATGGGTGAGGAACAGAGGGAAGGAACTCCAGAGGGGAGAGGAACAGAGGGAGGGAACTCCAGATGGGTGAGGAACAGAGGGAAGGAACTCCAGATGGGTGAGGAACAGAGGGAGGAAACTCAGACGGGTGAGGAACAGAGGGAAGGAACTCCAGATGGGTGAGGAACAGAGGAAGGAACTCCAGACGGGGGGAGAACAGAAGGAGGGAACTCAGATGGGTGAGGAACAGAGGGAAGGGAACTCCAGATGGGGAGGAACAGAGGGAGGGAACTCCAGATGGATGAAGAACAGAGGGAAGGAACTCCAGACGGGTGGGGAACGGAGGGAGGAAACTCTGGATGGGGGAGGGGGGGAGAACACGAGGGAGGGAACTCGATGGGTGAGGAACAGAGGGGAAGAACTCCAGACGGGTGGGGAACAGAGGAGGGAACTCCAGATGGGTAACAGAGGGAGGAAAATCCAGATGGGTAACAGAGGAGGAAAATCCAGATGGGTGAGGAACAGAGGGAAGGAACTCCAGATGGGTGAGGAACAGAGGGAAGGAACTCTGGATGGGTGAGGAACAGAGAGAAGGAGCTCCAGATGGGTGAGGAACAGAGGGAAGGAGCTCTGGATGGGTGAGGAACAGAGGGAAGGAACTCTGGATGGGTGAGGAACAGAGGGAAGGAGCTCTGGATGGGTGAGGAACAGAGGGAAGGAACTCCAGATGGGTGAGGAACAGAGGGAAGGAGCTCTGGATGGGTGAGGAACAGAGGGAGGGAACTCCAGATGGGTGAGGAACAGAGGGAAGGAATTCCAGATGGGTGAGGAACAGAGGGAAGGAACTCCAGATGGGTGAGGAACAGAGGGAAGGAACTCTGGATGGGTGAGGAATAGAGGGAGGGAACATCAGGGGGGAAAACAGAGAGAGGGAACTTCAGGGGGGGGGGGGTGGGAACAGAGGGAGGGATCTTCAGGGGGTAGAACAGAGGGAAGGAACTCTGTATGGGGGTTGGAGAACGGATCGCGGAGCGAACTCTGGGTGGGGTGAACAGAGGTAGGGAACTCTGGGTAGGGGGAAACGGAGGGAAGTAGGGAACTCCGGGTGGGAGAGTAGAACAGATGGAGGGAACTCAGGGTGGGAGGACACAGAGGGAGGGAACTCCGGGTGGGGGGAACAGAGGGAGGGAACTCCGGGTTGTCTATGAAAACGGACGCGAAGGTAACCAATAGGCCTTTAAAGTCACGTAGGTTGGCTTTTTCTCTGTTGTTTTGTTTCTTTTTCATCGGTATTGTTGTGAAGATCTTTCTACCACACGGGGTGTGCGTACGTGAAGGATTCGGTATCAAGTGCTTATGTGCGTGCGTATGTGCGTGCGTGCACGCCGTGCTTGCCTACGTGTGTGTGTGTGTGTGTGTGTGCGAGCGTGTGTGCGCGTGTGTGTATGCGTGTGTGCGGTGTGGTGTGTGGTCTGTGCGTGCATGTGTATGCGTGTGTGTGTGTGTGTGTGTGCATGCATGTGCGTGTATGTGTATGTGCGTGTGTGTGGACGCGTGTAGTTTAGGGTGCTATTTCTATCTCTCATTGTTGAGCGGGCTGGCTGGCTGGCTCTTGGAACTAAATCCTGGATCTCAAGGTGTGATGTCTCGAATCCAGTTCCAGCCCGCAACATAAAAAACTGGCGAGTTCACTGTTCATATTTATGTTTTAATCTTTCTGGCGGTGTCAGTCGAGTGTCTCATAGGTGCTGTCTTCCCCCCCCCCCCCTTCATTTCAAGACCTTGTCAGCGCATACAGTTCTACGCAGGCTTAGATAGTCTGTCAGACAGCAGATGGCAGAATTGGCGGATCGCATAAGGGATTGTCAGAGTGCAACGATTCCCTCATGAATAAACTCCAAACTTGGAGCAGTATATCTCAAGTGCCCTTAACAGTCCAACAAGGTTATCTACATGTCTGTGTGATGTAGGTACG
>JAPXFY010000012.1:65767701-65772701 GCA_030674185.1 Monoplex corrugatus
CCTCCTCTTTCTCTCCCATTATGTAACACATCAGTCCCAATTTCTGATTCAGCTAAAAACCTTGGTGTCTGCATTGACTCTACCCTGTCCATGAACAACTTTGTTTCTCAAACTGCCAGATCTTGCTACTATCATCTCCATCGTATAAGCCTGATCAGGAAGTATCTCTCTGTCGAAACAACTGCAAAACTCGTTCTCTCCTTCATAATGTCTCGCATTGACTATTGCAATTCACTCCTGTCTGGTTTTCCTGTCTCCACCATTCACATCCTACAGCGCATTCAAAACAATGCTGCACGCCTTGTACTCAAAAAGAAAAAAGCTGACCACATATCTCCTCTCCTGGCACAACTTCACTGGCTCCCTGTATCAAAGCGCATACAGTACAAACTAGACACCATGTGCTACAAAAGCCTCAATAACGCAGCCCCCGATTACCTGTCAAGCCTACTTGAGATCTATGTTCCCTCACGTACCCTCCGCTCTGCCTCCGATCCTCTGACTTTTCGCTTTCCACGCACTAAGCTCAATACCTATGGTCCACGAGCCTTCTCTGTTTCTGGTCCACTCTCCTGGAACAAACTTCCTCTCTCAGTCCGTCAGCAACCTACTTTTGCCTCCTTCAAGTCCGCTCTCAAAACTCACCTTTTCTCCTCTGCATAAAATCCTAACCTCACTCAACCCCCCTCTGCAGCCTGTCTCCGCTCGGAGGGGAATCACTTTGTTTTAATATATTATAATTGTATATGATGTGCTCTCTGTGGTTTTCCATTGCTTTTATTCTTGCTTTTATTGCTTTTATTCTTTCTCCCCATTTGTGGCCATGCGTGCGTGTGTGTGTGTGTGTGTGTGTGTGTGTGTGTGTGTGTGTGTGTGTGTGTGTGTGTGTGTGTGTGCGTGTGTGTGCGTGCGTGCGTGTGTGCGTGTGTGTCTTTTCGGCGCTTGGATTTGATTTTGTCGAGATTTTGCGCTATATAAATATTGTAATTATTATGTATGCATATGCGTACGTATGTATGTATGTATGTATGTATGTATGTATGTATATACGCTTAGATTTATGTATGTATGTATGTATGCATGTATACGCTCAGCTTAGATTTATGTATGTAAGTATGTATGCATGTATGTATGCATGTATACGCTCATATGTATGTAGGTATGTATGCATGTGTACGCTCAGCGCTTAGATTTGATTTTAATCAAGATTTTGCGCCATATAAATAAAATATATTATTATTATTATTATTATAACGAGTGCTGTATCTGTCTGTCTGTCTATCTGTCTGTCTATCTGTCTGTCTGTCTGTTTACCTATGTATCTGTCTGTCTATGTATGTATGTATGTATGTATGTATGTATGTATGTATGTATGTATGTATGTATGTATGTATGTATGCTGTCTCTCCTATGATCATAATTATGAATATGATTATCATCATCATCATCATCATCGTTGTTATTATTACTATCATCTTTAGTACTACTATTACCATTATCATGTCATTGCTATTGTTTTTATTATTATATCATTATTGTCGTCGTCGTCATCATCATCATCGTCGTCGTCATCATGATCATGATGATGATGATGGTGATCATCATCACCATCGTCATCACCATCACCATTGTTATTTTATTATTGTTGTTATTATTGTTGTTTTCATTATTGTCGTTACTGTTGTTGTTGTCATCACCATCATCATCGTCATGATGATGATGATGATGAAGATTACGATCATCATCACCATGATGATGATGATGATGATGATTGTTATTACTATTATTATTGTTATTATTATTATTATCATTATTATTAAATTGTTGTCATCCTCCTCCTCAGCATCATCATCATCGTCGTCGTCGTTATTATTATTACTATTACTATTATTATTGCTATTATTACTATTATTGATGTTGTTATCATAATTGCTATTATTACCATTATCATTATTATTACTATTGCTATCATTAGTATTTTTGTTGTTATTATTATTATTGTTACTACTATCACCATCGTCACTAAACTCTGAACTTCAAGCGGCTGTTGCCCAAGGGAGCACATGACAGTGACAGTCTATAAGTGGCCATATCACCTGGTCAGGAGAGCAGACGACAGGCCTGTGTGCATACGACGGGTATACATTTTGACTGGCACGTATCTGTCCTGTTCCCAGGCATCGTAGGGTACGGTCACCCGGCTTGGTTCTTCTTTTGATCCACTCGAAAAACAAGCCCGAGTCACCTTCAGCATGAGCACGATTGCTCCGGTAAGTTTTCGTTTTCTTCTTCTTCTTCTTCTTTATTTGGAGGACTGTATATTTATGTGGGGCGATGGTGTGTGGTGATTGTGTGTGTGTTGTGTGTGTGTGTGTGTGTGTGTGTGTGTGTGTGTGTGTGTGTGTGTGTGTGTGTGTGTGTGTGTGTGTGTGAGTGTGTGTGTGTGTGTGTGTGTGTGTGTGTGTGTGTGAGTGTGAGTAAGTGTGTGTATGTGAGTGTGAGTAAGTGTGTGTGTGTGTGTGTGTGTGTGTGTGTGTGTGTGTGTGTGTGGTGTGGTGTGAGTGTGTGTGTGTGTGTGTGTGTGTGTGTGTGTGTGTGAGTAAGTGTGTGTGTGTGTGTGTGAGTAAGTTGTGTTGTGTGTGTGTGTGTGTGTGTGTGTGTGTGTGTGTGTGTGTGTGTGTGTGTGTGTGTGGTGGTGTGGTGTGTGTGTGTGTGTGCGTTTGTTCGCGAGCGCGCGCACGCGAGCATGTGTGTGAGTCAGTGTGTGTGTATGTATGTGTGTGTGTGTGTGTGAGTGTGAGTGTGTGTGTGTGCTTGCTTGTTTGTTCATGTGTGTGTGTGGGGGGGATGACTCATAGAGTACTAACTCATCTCTTTCTGTCTCTGTCTGTCTGTCTGTCTGTCTTATAACTTTAAAATTGCGTAAATGATATAAAAAGTTCTGTCTGTGTAAAATGTCATGTAGGCCTATCCAAAATCAAGTGTATCCTGAATCTGTGTTCAAATAAAAGACCTTTCAACTAGGGACCTTGGCCTATATTGAATACATAAATTCATATTCTCTCTCTCTCTCTCCCTCTCTCTCTCTCTCTTTCTCTCTCTCTCTCTCTGTGATATAGATTAGCAACGGCAAGTTTGAAAAATGGCTTCTAGCCAATAACTTTTACCATTGGAAAATAAAGCATCAGTCATTGTCATTGTCACCCTCTCTCTGTCTCTGTCTCTCTGTCTCTGTCTCTCTCCTTCTTTCTTTCTCTCTGTCTGCCTGCCTGCCTGCCTGCCTACCTATCTGTCTGTTCTGTCTGTCTGTCTCTGTCTCTCTCTCTCTCCTTCTTTCTTTCTCTCTGTCTGTCTGCCTGCCTGCCTGCCTGCCTACCTACCTACCTACCTACCTGTCTGTCTGTCTGTCTCTGTCTCTCTCTCTCTCTCTGTTTTTTTTTCAATAGTTTACCAGGCAAAATATGTGAAACATAATATATACAACATCCAGCCAAACATGTATACTAGTAATCCAAGCCTGTACATTGAATACGTGCAAGTCTTTTTTCCTTCCTCTTTCCATTTAACTACTACACGTTTTACTTTCTAGTCATGGGGTAGGTTTAGCCATGTAGGTTAACAGGTTGTCTAACAGTACACATTGACACACACAGTTCATAACCATGTATCCGGGATTGTTCCATTGACGGATTCATATATATATATACATATATACATACATACATACATACATATATATATATATATATATACACTTCAATTTTCCAAGACAATTAACAAGGGCATTGAGTATTTTCTCCAGTATTTCGTCCCTTGGCCTTCCTCAGGGTAAAATGACAATAAAATCGTATGATCTCATCTACATTAGAGAATTCATCTCACTTCCTTTAAAATATGGCATAAAATCACGTGGGGCATGAATGTACACACAAACATATAGTCGCCCCTACTCACACACACACACACACACACACACACGCATACACGCACAACACACACACACACACACACACGCACACACACACACACACACGCACACTCGCACCCACACACACACCCACACACGCATACCCGTACGCACATACTCACACACGCACACGTTCATACCATTACACACACATTCTTACACACAGGCCCCTGAACAATGACATCAATGCACGTATACCTGCCCGAGTAATAAAAAAAAACTCCAAATGAATCAAATATATACATGTATATACACACACACACATATGTATATATATACACACACACACATATATATATATATATATATCTATATGTATATATTTATACATACATACAGACATATGTATATGTATATGTATATGTGTGTGCGTGTGCGTGTGCGTGCGTGCGTGTGTGTGTGTGTGTGTGTGTGTGTGTGTGTGTGTGTGTGTGTGTGTGTGTGTGTGTGATTCAGTGTTTTATCACAGTTCATTTCCATACCTCGCTTCACACTGCATGTTTTATGCGCTTATAATCAGTGTGTGTAGAGTAGCACAGGCCCGCTGTAAGACACGTCCATTGGGATCTGACATCATCATCCTTGATTAATACAGTTTTTATGTCTGAAGACAGAAGTCTGAAATCTGTCCCTCTGTCTTTGTCTGTCCCTGTGTATCTCTATTCCTATGTATTTCTCCGTCTGTCTGTCTCTCTTGCTTTCTCCATCTGTCTGTCTCTCTTTCTGTCTCCGTCTGTCTGTTTTTCTTTCTGTCTCTATCTGTCTGTCTTTCTCTGTCTGTCTGTCTCTTTCTCCGTCTGTCTAACTTTCTTTCTCCGTCTGTCTGTCTCTCTTTCTGTCTCCGTCTGTCTGTCTCTCTGCCTTTCTCCGTCCGCCTGTCTGTCTTTCTTTCTCCGTCTGTTTGTCTCTCTGCCTTTCTCCGTCTGCCTGTCTGTCTTTCTTTCTCCGTCTGTCTGTCTCTCTGCCTTTCTCCGTCTGTCTGTCTGTCTTTCAGTCTCCATCTGTCTGTCTTTCTCTGTCTGTCTGTATCTTT
>JAPXFY010000012.1:65785201-65825201 GCA_030674185.1 Monoplex corrugatus
CTCTCTCTGTCTCTTCTGTCTCTGTCTCTCTGTCTCTGTCCCTGTCTCTGTCTGGCTCTCTCTCTCTCTCTCTCTCTCTTTCTGTGTGTATGTGTGTGTGTGTGTCTTTCTCTTTCTCTCTCTCTGTGTCTGTCTGTCTGTCTCTCTCTTTCTGTCTCTCTCTGCGTAGCTTATCTCTCTCTTTCTGTCCCTCTCTCTGTCTCTGTCTCTCTCTCTCTTTGTCTGTCTTTCTCCTCCTCTCTCTTACTCTACTTTCTTTTCTCTCGCAACTACTCCCACCCCTTCTCTTAATCTCTCGAATTCCTTACACATGTAGTGTTCTATATCGTTTTTATTTTTCAGACTAATCGATAGGCTGGTTGGTTGGCTGGTCCGTTTGGTTATGCACTGAATCATTTGCTGTTTTTTTAGTTTTGTTTTATGTTATCTCTTTAGTCATTGTGTTGGTTTGCTTGATTTCATTTCTTATTTATTTCATTTAATGATCTTTTAAAATCTTTCATTACACTGTACTGTAGTTGCCAACAGGTGATCTTTAAGCAAATTATTGCAGCTATCAGCTGGTGCACTCACATTCATACACACACACACACACACACACACACACCACACACACACAACACACACACGCACGCACACACACACACACACACATACACACACGCACATACACACACACAGCACATACATACACACACACACACACACACACACACACACCACGCACAAACACACACCAGGGGGATTTTAAAATCAATCAGACTGATAGGTGTGTAACCCTTGGCCCAAGTTGTCATCCTTTCTCTGTCTCACCTACACACACACATACACACACACACACACACACACACACACATACACACACGCACACACACACACACACGCACGCACGCATGCACACTCACGCACACATACAAAGCACACACACACACGCAGAGCACACGCATATAGACACACACATACACACTCTCTCACACACACGCGCGCACACACACACACACACACACACACTCACTCACTCACACACACGCACGTACAGAGCACACACACATACACACACGGAGATCACACACAGATACACACACGGAGATCACACACAGACACATAACACACAGACACACAGACACACACACACACACACACACACACACACACACACACACACACACACACACACACACACACATTCACACACACACACACACACACACACACCAGAAGCATTTTAAAATCAATCCCCGAATTTTGTTTAAGATTAACCAGCTGTTTGGGTGGTTGGTGTGTGGCCATGCACTAAAGCTGTGTAGTGAGTTCTTTGAGCTGCGCAGTGTTTGAAGAGGCGGTAGTGAATACATGTAGTTCAGCTGCTTCCTTTCATCGCTTTTTTTCCCCATTTATTTTTGTTGCTTTCCTTTTCCAGTTTTCTTCCTTTTTTGTGTCGTTCTCCCTTTTATCCTAAACACAGAAAGAAAGAAAGAAAGAAAGAAAGAAGAGACAAAAAAGAAATAAAAAACGAACGAAAGAAAGAAAGTAAAAAAGAAAGTAAAAAAGAAAGAAAAAAGGAAGGAAAAAAAAAGAAAGAAAGTAAGAAAGGTAGGAAGAAAGAAAGGAGGAAAGTAAGAAAGACAGAAAGTAAGAAAAACGAAAGAAAGAAAGAAAGTAAGAAAGAAAGAAAGGAAAAAAGAAAGAAAGAAAGAAAGAAAAAAAAGAAAAGAAAAGAAAGTTGAGTTGAGAGCACCAAGAACTTGACTTTTTTTTTTTTTTTTTTTTGCTTCTTTTATGCAAACCCCAGTAAATGTTGTGTTGAGATGTTGTTATCCAATCCGTCATTACATGTTACCTACAGTCACTGCCAAAGCCATCTGCACATGCCGCTGATTTCCATCCACGTCCTCCTGCTGGTTCTGCCTTCTATCCGCCATCCTTTGATTATCCTATGGTAGGTGAAACGGGTAGCAGCTCTCTATACCAACCTTGCCTCCTTCACCATCTCTCTTAGTACCCCATTGTAGGTGAGACACGTACTGGTCATGTACCTCTACCCGCCCATTCCCCATTCTTAAACGCCCTCCGTGGTAGTTGAGACTCTGGCCATGTTTAACCCTTTGACTCCCTCACCCTGTCCACCAGCATCCTGCACTTTTTAACCGTGCTGGCAAAACAAAAACTTAACCCTTTGACACACAGGGAAGCTGGTGGATAGGGTGAGGGAGTCAAAGGGTTAAGTTTTGAAGTAGGTGGATAGGGTGCAGAGGTCAAACGGTTAAACGAGGCTCCTGTCATGTATCCGTGACGGCCCCCTCCCTCCCATCATTCTTGAGTACCCAAATGGTAAGACGGCAGTATGTTATCCTAACAGCTCCCTCTACCATCTCTCTGAGTACCCCATGATAGGTGTGAGATCTCTGCCATGTACCCTAATAGCCTCTTCCCAGTCTCCACAAGTACCCCATGATAGGTGTGAGATCTCTGCCATGTACCCTAATAGCCTCTTCCCAGTCTCCACAAGTACCCCATGATAGGTGTGAGATCTCTGCCATGTACCCTAATAGCCTCTTCCCAGTCTCCACAAGTACCCCATGATAGGTGTGAGATCTCTGCCATGTACCCTAATAGCCTCTTCCCAGTCTCCACAAGTACCCCATGATAGGTGTGAGATCTCTGCCATGTACCCTAATAGCCTCTTCCCAGTCTCCACAAGTACCCCATGATAGGTGTGAGATCTCTGTCATGTACCCTAATAGCCTCTTCCCAGTCTCCACAAGTACCCCATGATAGGTGTGAGATCTCTGCCATGTACCCTAATAGCCTCTTCCCAGTCTCCACAAGTACCCCATGATAGGTGTGAGATCTCTGCCATGTACCCTAATAGCCTCTTCCCAGTCTCCACAAGTACCCCATGATAGGTGTGAGATCTCTGTCATGTACCCTAATAGCCTCTTCCAGTCTCCACAAGTACCCCATGATAGGTGTGAGATCTCTGCTATGTACCCTAATAGCCTCTTCCCAGTCTCCACAAGTACCCCATGATAGGTATGAGATCTCTGCCATGTACCCTAATAGCCTCTTCCCAGTCTCCACAAGTACCCCATGATAGGTGTGAGATCTCTGCCATGTACCCTAATAGCCTCTTCCCAGTCTCCACAAGTACCCCATGATAGGTGTGAGATCTCTGCCATGTACCCTAATAGCCTCTTCCCAGTCTCCACAAGTACCCCATGATAGGTGTGAGACCTCTGCCATGTACCCTAATAGCCTCTTCCCAAATTCCCCAAGTACCCCATGCATAGATGAAACTCCAGCCATATACTCCTAACAGCCCCCTCCCCATCTCTCTGAGTGCCCCATGGTAAGTTAGATCCCAGCCATGTACCCTTATCAGTTGGCTACTCATTTTCTGAGTATCCCATGATAATTAAGACCCTAGCCATGTACCCTTATCAGCTGGCTACCCATTCCATTGAGTACCGCATGGTCAGTGAGATCCCAGCCATGTACCCTTAATAGCTCCCTCCTCAATTCAAGAGCACCCCATGATAAATAAAACCTCAGCCATGTACCCATAACAACCCCTTCCCCATCCTTTTGGGTATCCCATGGTAGGTGAGACTCCAAGGCTGAATCACGAGCAGCCTGCTGTCCCATCTGTTTGAGTAGCCCATGATAAGTTAGATCCAGCCAAGTATTCCTAACAGTCCCCTCTCACATCTCTCTAAGTACCCCACGGTAGGTGAGCCCCCAGCCATGTACCTCTAAAAGCCCTGTACTCATTTATTTGAGTATTCCATAGTCACTGAGGCACATACAAGTCATGTACTTCCAACAGCCCTCTCCCCATCTGTCAGAATTATCCAAAGTTGGACGCCAGCCATGTACCCTTGCCAGCTGGCTACCTATTTTCTGAGTACCCTATGGTAGTTGAGACTCCAGCAATGTGAGACCTCAGCTATGTACACCCAACATCCCCTATGATAGGTGAGACCTCAGCCATGTATATCTAACATCCCCCATGGTAAGTGAGACCTCAGCTATGTATATCTAACATCCCCCATGGTATGTGAGACCTCAGCCATGTATATCTAACATCCCCTATGATAGGTGAGACCTCAGCCATGTATAACTAACATCCCCCATGGTAAGTGAGACCTCAGCCATGTATATCTAACATCCCCATGGTAAGTGAGACCTCAGCCATGTATATCTAACATCCCCCATTGTAAGTGAGACCTCAGCTATGTATATCTAACATCCCCCATGAGTGAGACCTCAGCTATGTGCACCCAACATCCCCTATGATAGGTGAGACCTCAGCCATGTATATCTAACATCCCCCATGGTAAGTGAAGACCTCAGCTATGTGGCCAACCCAACATCCCCTATGATAGGTGAGACCTCAGCCATGTATATCTAACATCTCCCATTGTAAGTGAGACCTCAGCTATGTACACTTAACTCCCCCATGAGTGAGACCTCAGCTATGTGCACCCAACATCCCCCATGATAGGTGAGACCTCAGCCATGTATATCTAACATCCCCCATGGTAAGTGAGACCTCAGCCATGTATATCTAACATCCCCCATGGTAAGTGAGACCTCAGCCATGTATATCTAACATCCCCCATGGTAAGTGAGACCTCAGCCATGTATATCTAACATCCCCCATGGTAAGTGAGACCTCAGCTATGTATATCTAACATCCCCATTGTAAGTGAGACCTCAGCCATGTATATCTAACATCCCCCATGGTAAGTGAGACCTCAGCCATGTATATCTAACATCCCCCATTGTAAGTGAGACCTCAGCCATGTATATCTAACATCCCCCATGGTAAGTGAGACCTCAGCCATGTATATCTAACATCCCCCATTGTAAGTGAGACCTCAGCCATGTATATCTAACATCCCCCATGGTAAGTGAGACCTCAGCCATGTATATCTAACATCCCCCATTGTAAGTGAGACCTCAGCCATGTATATCTAACATCCCCCATGGTAAGTGAGACCTCAGCTATGTATATCTAACATCCCCCATTGTAAGTGAGACCTCAGCCATGTATATCTAACATCCCCCATTGTAAGTGAGACCTCAGCCATGCATATCTAACATCCCCCATGGTAAGTGAGACCTCAGCCATGTATATCTCACATCCCCCATGGTAAGTGAGACCTCAGCCATGTATATCTAACATCCCCCATTGTAAGTGAGACCTCAGCCATGTATATCTAACATCCCCCATGGTAAGTGAGACCTCAGCCATGTATATCTAACATCCCCCATGGTAAGTGAGACCTCAGCCATGTATATCTAACATCCCCCATGGTAAGTGAGACCTCAGCCATGTATATCTAACATCCCCATGGTAAGTGAGACCTCAGCCATGTATATCTAACATCCCCCATGGTAAGTGAGACCTCAGCCATGTATATCTAACATCCCCCATGGTAAGTGAGACCTCAGCCATGTATATCTAACATCCCCCATTGTAAGTGAGACCTCAGCCATGTATATCTAACATCCCCCATGGTAAGTGAGACCTCAGCCATGTATATCTAACATCCCCCATTGTAAGTGAGACCTCAGCCATGTATATCTAACATCCCCCATTGTAAGTGAGACCTCAGCCATGTATATCTAACATCCCCCATTGGTAAGTGAGACCTCAGCATGTATATCTAACATCCCCCATGGTAAGTGAGACCTCAGCCATGTATATCTAACATCCCCCATTGTAAGTGAGACCTCAGCCATGTATATCTAACATCCCCCATGTAAGTGAGACCTCAGCCATGTATATCTAACATCCCCCATGGTAAGTGAGACCTCAGCCATGTATATCTAACATCCCCCATTGTAAGTGAGACCTCAGCCATGTATATCTAACATCCCCCATTGTAAGTGAGACCTCAGCCATGTATATCTAACATCCCCCATGGTAAGTGAGACCTCAGCCATGTATATCTAACATCCCCCATGGTAAGTGAGACCTCAGCCATGTATATCTAACATCCCCCATGGTAAGTGAGACCTCAGCTATGTACACCTAACAGCTTCATACAAATATCTATGAATGTCCCATCGTAAGTTAGATTCCCAGTCAAGTATCCATAGCAGACTCCTTTCCCATCCCTCTGAGTACACCAAGGTAGGTGAAATCCAGTCATATACCCGTAACAGACTCCTTCCCATCTCCCTGAGTACCGTATGGTAGGTGAGACTCCAGTTATGTACTCCTAACAGCTCCCTCCCCAATGCCTGAGCACCCCGAGGTGAGTGAGACCCCAGCCATGTACCCTTAACAGCACTCTCCCTATCTCCCAGACTGCCCCATGGGAGACGAAACCCCAACAGCATGTTTCTTAACTATGGCGTTCTATGGGAGAATTTGTTAGGTTAGAAAACGATAGTTTTCAAACTGTCTATACTTGGGGGATATTTTGAATAACAGCTAAAAATGAACCAATTTCACTCGGGTTTTTGTCAGTCTCCTGTTACTATGCAGGTTAGAAAATCAAAAACAAAACACATTCGTCAAAGTTTTGTCACGATGTCGTTGTAGTTTCCTTGAATGCCCGTTTTACAATTAAATTTTTTTTTTTTCTATGACGTTTTTAATGTTCCAAGTTTATTCTCAAATGCATGTACGCACATTGATTTGCCCACACTGTGCAGGCGGTATGTTACTGCATAGTGTGCAAGCTCCATATTCAGTGGGTGTACATTGTGAGTGTTTTCACTTTTCCATAAATTACCGGACACTGATATGACTTACAGGATTTGAACGAGCATATTTTATGTTCTGCGTGTGTATGTAAACGGAAGGGATTTAATTACTGACAAATCTCACACATGTAGACCTGGTGGGAAGTATACAGACAGGATCGAACCTATACCTTCTGACTGGATGTCCGACGTCTTACCCACTCGACTATCTCGCCTGTCTTGGGCCATTTGAATCTTTAGTGTCAACATACATGCATTCCCACACAGCACAATTCGCAGAACACCTTCGTTAAGAAACATGCTGTTGCCCCAAACCTTTATTTGTGACTCTGTGAGTGTGTGTGTGTGTGTTGTGTGTGGTGTGTGTGTGTGTGTGTGTGTGTGTGTGTGGTTGTGTGTGTGTGTGTGGTGTGTGTGGTGTGTGTGTGTGTTGTGTGTGTGTGTGTGTGTGGTGTTGTGTGTGTGTGTGTGTGTGTGTTGTGTATGTGTTTGTGTTAAGTGTTTGTGTATGTGTGTGCATGCGTGTGTGCGCGTGTGGTTTTAAGCTAATCTTGATGCAGTAAGTGTGATCAGTTCGATTCTGTGTACATTTCCACCATTAAACTTGTTCTCAATCTTGCATACCATGTACATATTTAAAAAACCTGGCTAACCCCTACCCCTTCCTCCATCCTTCCCTTTCCTTTGGCTTTTTGAAAAGTCTATCAGTTGCACCATCAATTGACAGCTAGATCATCAATCTGACAGCTACATCATCAATCTGACAACTACATCATCAATCTGACAGCTACATCATCAATCTGACAGGTACATCATCAGTCTAACAGCTACATCATCAGTCTGACAGCTACATCATCAATCTGACAGCAACATCATCAATCTGACAACTATATCATCAATCTGACAGCTACATCATCAATCTGACAGCTACATCATCAATCTGACAGCTACATCATCAGTCTGACAGCTACATCATCAATCTGACAGCTACATCATAAATCTGACACTACATCATCAGTCTGACAGCTACATCATCAATCTGACAGCTACATCAACAGTCTGACAGCTACATCATCAATCTGACAGCTACATCATCATCTGACAGCTACATCATCAATCTGACAGCTACATCATCATCTGACAGTTAATCATCAGTCTGACAGCTATATCATCAATCTGACAGCTACATCATCAGTCTGACAGCTACATCATCAGTCTGACAGCTACATCATCAGTCTGACAGCTACATCATCAGTCTGACAGCTACATCATCAATCTGACAGCTACATCATCAGTCTGACAGCTACATCATCAATCTGACAGCTACATCATCAATCTGACAGCTATATCATCAATCTGACAGCTACATCATCATCTGACAGCTATATCATCAGTCTGACAGCTATATTCATCAATCTGACAGTACATCATCAGTCTGACAGCTACATCATCAGTCTGACAGCTACATCATCAATCTGACAGCTACATCATCAGTCTGACAACTACATCATCAATCTGACAGCTACATCATCAATCTGACAGCTACATCATCAGTCTGACAGCTACATCATCATCTGACAGCTACATCATCAGTCTGACAGCTACATCATCAATCTGACAACTACAATCATCAATCTGAAGCTACATCATCAGTCTGACAGCTTACATCATCAATCTGACAGCTACATCATCAATCTGACAGCTACATCATCAATCTGACAACTACATCATCAATCTGACAACTACATCATCAATCTGAATACTCATTCATCAGTCTGACAGCTATATCATCAATCTGACAACTACATCATCAATCTGACAGCTAATCATCAATCTGACAGCTACATCATCAGTCTGACAGCTATATCATCAGTCTGACAGCTATATCATCAATCTGACAGGTACATCATCAATCTGACAACTACATCATCAATCTGACATACTCATCAGCAGTCTGACAGCTACATCATCAATCTGACAGCTACATCATCAATCTGACACTACATCATCAATCTGACAGCTACATCATCAGTCTGAAGCTACATCATCAGTCTGACAGCTACATCATCAATCTGACAGCTACATCATCAATCTGACACTAATTCATCAATCTGACAGCTACATCATCAATCTGACAGCTACATCATCATCTGACAGCTACATCATCAGTCGACAGCTACATCATCAATCTGACAGGTACATCATCAGTCTGACAGTACATCATCAGTCTGACAGCTACATCATCATCTGACAGCTACATCATCAGTCTGACAACTACATCATCAATCTGACAGCTACTACATTCATACTAATCTGACAGCTACATCATCAGTCTGACAGCTACATCATCAGTCTGACAGCTACATCATCAGTCTGACAGCTACATCATGAATCTGACAGCTACATCATCATCTGACAGCTACATCATCATCTGACAGCTACATCATCAATCTGACAGCTACATCATCAATCTGACAGCTACATCATCAGTCTGACAGTACTATCAATCATTCATCTGACAGCTACATCATTCAATCTGACAGCTACATCATCATCTGACAGCTACATCATCAGTCTGACAGCTACATCATCATCTGACAGCTACATCATCAGTCTGACAGCTACATCATCAGTCTGACAGCTACATCATCAATCTGACAGCTATCATCATCAGTACTGACAGCTACATCATCAATCTGACAGCTACATCATCAGTCTGACAGCTACATCATCAATCTGACAGCTACATCATCAGTCTGACAGCTACATCATCATCTGACAGCATTCATTAACTATTTATATCTGACAGCTACATCATCAGTCTGACAGCTACATCATCACATCTGACAGCTACATCATCAATCTGACAGCTACATCATTCAATCTGACAGCTACATCATCAGTCTGACAGCTAATCATCAGTCTGACAGCTACATCATCACTGACAGCTACATCATTCAGATCTGACAGCTACATCATCAGTCTGACAGCTACATCATCAATCTGACAGCTACATCATCAGTCTGACAGCTACATCATCAATCTGACAGCTACATCATCAATCTGACAGCTACATCATCAGTCTGACAGCTACATCATCATCTGACAGCTACATCATCAGTCTGACAGCTACATCATCAATCTGACAGCTACATCATCAATCTGACAGCTACATCATCAGTCTGACAAGCTACATCATCAGTCTGACAGCTACATCATCAATCTGACAGCTACATCATCAATCTGACAGCTACATCATCAGTCTGACAGGCTACATCATCAGTCTGACAGCTACATCATCAATCTGACAGCTACATCATCAATCTGACAGCTACATCATCAATCTGACAGCTACATCATCAGTCTGACAGCTACATCATCAGTCTGACAGTACATCATCAATCTGACAGCTACATCATCATCTGACAGCTACATCATCAGTCTGACAGCTACATCATCAATCTGACAGCTACATCATCAATCTGACAGCTACATCATCAATCTGACAGTATCATCATCAGTCTGACAGCTACATCATCAATCTGACAGCTACATCATCAATCTGACAGCTACACATCATCTGACATACTCATCATCTGACAGCTACATCATCAGTCTGACAGCTACATCATCAATCTGACAGCTACATCATCAATCTGACAGCTACATCATCAGTCTGACAGCTACATCATCAGTCTGACAGTATCAATCATCATCAGTCTGACAGCTACATCATCAATCTGACAGCTACATCATCAATCTGACAGCTACATCATCAATCTGACAGCTACATCATCAATCTGACAGCTACATCATCAGTCTGACAGTATCATCATCTGACAGCTAATCATCAATCTGACAGCTACATCATCAATCTGACAGCTACATCATCATCTGACAGCTACATCATCATCTGACAGCTACATCATCATCTGACAACTACATCATCAATCTGACAGCTACATCATCATCTGACAGCTAATCATCATCTGACAGCTACATCATCAATCTGACAGCTACATCATCAATCTGACAGCTACATCATAATCTGACAGGTAATCATCAGTCTGACGCAATATCAATCTGACAGTACATCATCAATCTGAACATATCATCAATCTGACAGCTACATCATCAATTGACAGCTACATCATCAATTGACAGCTACATCATCATTGACAGCTACATCATCAATCTGACAGCTACATATCATCTGACACACATCATCAGTTGACACTACATCATCATCTGGATACACTACACATCATCATTGACAGTACATCATCATCTGACAGTACATCACATCTGACGCTACATCATCATCTGACAGCTAATCATCAGTCTGACAGTATCATCAATTGACAGTACATCATCAATCTGACACTAATCATCATCTGACACTACATCAATCAGACGCTACTCATCATCTGACAGTACATCATCAATCTGACACTACATCATCAATCTGACGCTAATCATCAGTCTGACACACATCATCAGTCTGACAGCTACATCATCATCTGACAGCTACATCATCAATCTGACACTATCATCAATCGACAGCTAATCATCATCTGACAGCTAATCATCAATCTGACAGCTACATCATCATCTGACAGCTACATCATCAATCTGAAGTAATCATATTGACAGCTACATCATCAGTCTGACAGTACATATCATTGACAGCTAATCATCAGTCACAGCTTATATCATTGACAGCTAAAATCACTGACAGCTATCTTACATATCTGACAGCTCATCATCAATTGACAGTACATCATCAGTCTGACACTCATCATCATCTGAAGTACTCATCACTGACAGTACATCATCATCTGACAGTACATCATCATCTGACAGCTACATCATCATCTGACATACTCATAATTGACATACATCATCATCTGAACTACATCATCATCTGACAGCTATCATCATCTGACACTACTCTCAATTGACAGCTACATCATCAATCTGACAGCTAATCATCAGTCTGACAGTAATCATCATTGACAGCTATCATCAATTGACAGTACATCATCAATCTGACAACTAATCATCATTGAAGCTATATCATCTGACAGCTACATCATCAATCTGACAGCTACTCATCAATCTGACAGCTACATCATCACTACACCTACAATAAATTGACACAATCATCAGTCTGACGCTAATATCAATCTGACAGTACATCACAATCTGACACTACATCATCATCTGACATACATCACATCGACAGTACATCATCATTGAACAATACATCATCTATCGACAGCTACATATCAGTTGACAACATAATCTGACAGCTACATCATCAATTGACAGTACATCATCATTGAACTAATCTCATCTGACAGTACATCATCATTGCAGCTACTCATCAATTGACAGTACATCATCATTGAACTAATCACACTGAACTACATCATCATCTGACACACATCAATCTGACAGCTACATCATCAATCTGACAGCTACATCATCAGTCTGACACTAATCATCATCTGACACTAATCATCAATCGCATACTCATCAGTCTGACAGCTACATCATCATCTGACAGTACATCATCAGTCTGACAGTAATCATCAATCTGACAGCTACATCATCAATCTGACAGCTACATCATCAATCTGACAGCTAATCATCATCTGACAGTAATCATCTCTGACAGGTACATCATCAATCTGACAGCTACATCATCAATCTGACAGCTACATCATCATCTGACAGCTACATCATCATCTGACACTACATCATCAATCTGACAGCTACATCATCATTGACAGTACATCATCAGTTGACAGCTACATCATCAGTCTGACAGCTAATCATCAATCTGACAGCTACATCAATTACAATCTGACAGCTACATCATCAATCTGACAGCTAATCATCATCTGACAGCTACATCATCAATTGACAGCTACATCATCAATCTGACAGCTACATCATCATCTGACAACTCATCATCAGCTACATCTACATCTACATACACATCAATTACACTACATCATCATCTGACAGCTACCACTTGAATCATCACATCTGACAACTACATCATCAATCTGACAGCTAATCATCATCTGACAGCTAATCATCAATCTGACAGTACATCATCAATCTGACAGCTACATATCATCTGACAGCTACATCACAATCTGACAGCTACATCATCCCAATCTACGAAGCTCATCATCAGTCTACAGCTACATATCAGTCTGACAGCTACATCATCAATCTGACAGCTACATCATCAATCTGACAGCTACATCATCATCTGACAGCTACATCATCAATCTGAAGCTACATCATCAATTGACAGCTACATCATCAATCTGACACTAATCATCATCTGACGCTACATCATAATCTGACAGCTACATCATCATCTGACAGCTACATCATCAATCTGACAGCTACATCATCATCTGACAGCTAATCATCATCTGACAGCTACATATCAATCTGACAGCTACACATCATCGACAGCTACATCATCATCGACAGCTACATCATCATCTGACAGCTACATCATCAATCTGACAGTACATCATCATCTGACAGCTACATCATCATCTGACAGCTACATCATCAATCTGACAGCTACATCATATCTAATCTCACATGCTACAATCTCATCAATCTGAAGCTACATCACATCATACTGACAGCTACATCATCATCTGACAGCTACATCATCATCTGACAGAATCACATCATCTGACAGCTATCATCATTGACAGTACATCATCATCGACAGCTAATCATCATCTGACAGCTAATATCATCTGACAGCTAATCATCATCTGACAGCTACATCATCATCTGACAGCTACATCATCATGACAGCTATCATCTCATCTGACAGCTACATCATCATCTGACAGCTACATCACATCTGACAGCTCATATCATCTGACACTATCATCATCTGACAGTACTACATCAAGTCTCACACGAAGCTATCATCTTCCTGAACTACATCATCAATAAGCTACACATCATCGCAGCTACATCATCAATCACACAGCTACATCTCAGTCTGTCAGCTACATCATCATCTGACAGCTAATCATCAATCTGACAGCTACATCATCATCTGACACACATCATCATCTCAGCTATCCACTGACAGCTACATCATCATCTGACAGCTAACATATCATTCTAAGCTATCATCATCTGACAACTCATCTCATCGACAGCTACATCATCAATCTGACAGCCCCCCCCCCCCCCCCCCCCCCCCCCCCCCCCCCCCCCCCCCCCCCCCCCCCCCCCCCCCTCATCTAACAGCATATCATCAGTCTGACAGCTACATATCAATCTGACAGCTATATCATCATCTGACAGCTACATCATCATCTGACAGCTACATCATCATCGACAGCTACATCATCAATCTGACAACTATATCATCAATCTGACAGCTACTCATCATCTGACAGCTACATCATCAATCTGACAGCTAATCATCAGTCTGACGCTACATCATCAATCTGACAACTACATCATCAGTCTGACAGCTACATCATCAATCTGACAGCTACATCATCAATATGACAGCTACAACATCTTCTGACAGCTACATCATCAATTGCAGCTACATCATCAATCTGACAGCTACATCATCAATCGACAGCTACATCATCAGTCTGACAGCTACATCATCATCTGACAGCTACATCATCATTCTGACAGCTACATCATCAATCTGACAGCTACATCATCAATCTGACAGCTATATCATCAATCTGACAGCTACATCATCAATCTGACAGCTATACACAGTCTGACAGCTACATCATCATCTGACAGCTACATCATCATCTGACAGCTACATCATCAATCTGACAGCTAATCACATCTGACAGCTACATCCAATCTGACAACTACATCATCAGTCTGACAGCTACATCATCAATCTGACAGCTACATCATCATTGACAGCTACACATCATCTGACAGCTACATCATCATCTGACGCTACATCATCAATCTGACAGCTACATCATCATCTGACAGCTAATCATCATCTGACAGCTACATCATCAATCTGACAGCTATACCATCTCTTGACAGCTACATCATCAATCGACAGCTATCATCATCTGACAGCTCATCATCAATCTGACAGCTACCATCATCTGACAGCTACATCACAATCTGACAGCTACATCATCATCGACAGCTACATCATCAATCTGACACTACATCATATCTGACGCACATCATCATCTGAAGCTCATCATCATTGACAGCTCTCATCATCTGCACTACATCATATCTGACAGCTACATCATCAGTCTGACAGCTATCATCATTGAATCTCGACGCAGCTACATCATCATCTGAAGCTACATCATCAATCTGACAGCTAATCATCAATCTGACAGCTACATCATCAATCTGACAGCTAATCATCAATCTGACAGCTACATCATCAATCTGACAGCTACATCATCAATCTGACAGCTACATCATCAATCTGACAGCTACATCATCATCTGACAGTACATCATCAATCTGACAGCTACATCATCAATCTGACAGCTACATCATCAATCTGACAGCTACATCATCAATCTGACAGCTACATCATCAATCTGACAGCTATCATCATCTGACAGCTACATCATCAATCTGACAGCTACATCATCAATCTGACAGCTACATCATCAATCTGACAGCTACATCATCATCTGACAGCTACATCATCAATCTGACAGCTACATCATCATCTGACAGCTATCATCAGTCTGACAGCTACATCATCAATCTGACAGCTACATCATCATCTGACAGCTACATCATCAATCTGACAGCTAATCATCAATCTGACAGCTACATCATCATCTACAGCTACAACATCAGTCTGACAGCTAATCATCATCTGACAGCTAATCATCATCTGACAGCTACATCATCAATCTGACAGCTACATCATCAATCTGACAGCTACATCATCAATCTGACAGCACATCATCATCTGACAGCTACATCATCAATCTGACAGCTACATCA
Organism: Monoplex corrugatus; assembly: GCA_030674185.1. Classification (NCBI taxonomy): domain Eukaryota; kingdom Metazoa; phylum Mollusca; class Gastropoda; order Littorinimorpha; family Ranellidae; genus Monoplex; species Monoplex corrugatus. Next base: position 65,800,955 of record JAPXFY010000012.1, read on the forward strand.
TCAATCTGACAGCTACATCATCAATCTGACAGCTACATCATCATCTGACAGCTACATCATCATCTGACAGCTAAATCATCATCTGACAGCTACATCATCATCTGACTACATCATCATCTGACAGCTACATCATCAATCTGACAGCTACTCATCATCTGACAGCTACATCATCAATCTGACAGCTACATCATCAATCTGACAGCTACATCATCATCTGACAGCTACATCATCAATCTGACAGCTACTCATCATCTGACAGCTACATCATCATCTGACAGCTACATCATCAGTCTGACAGCTACATCATCAGTCTGACAGCTACATCATCAATCTGACAGCTACATCATCAATCTGACAGCTACATCATCAATCTGACAGCTACTCATCATCTGACAGCTACATCATCAATCTGACACTATCATCATCTAATCACTGACAGCTACATCATCAGTCTGACAGCTACATCATCAATCTGACAGCTACATCATCAATCTGACAGCTACATCATCAATCTGACAGCTACATACATCATCATCTGACAGCTACATCATCATCTGACAGCTACATCATCATCTGACAGCTACATCATCATCTGACAGTACATCATCATCTGACAGCTACATCATTACAGCTGACAACTACAATCATCATCTGACAGCTACATCATCATCTGACAGCTACATCATCAATCTGACAGCTACATCATCAATCTGACAGCTACATCATCAGTCTGACAGCTACATCATCAATCTGACAGCTACATCATCAGTCTGACAGCTACATCATCAATCTGACAGCTACATCATCAATCTGACAGCTATCATCATCAGTCTGACAGCTACATCATCAATCTGACAGCTACATCATCAGTCTGACAGCTACATCATCAATCTGACAGCTACACATCATTGACAGCTACAATCTGACAGCTACATCATCATCTGACAGCTACATCATCAATCTGACAGCTACATCATCAATCTGACAGCTACATCATCATCTGACAGCTACATCATCAATCTGACAGCTACATTCATCAATCTGACAGCTACATCATCAATCTGACAGCTACATCATCAGTCTGACAGCTACATCATCAATCTGACAGCTAACATCATACAGCTACATCATCTGACGAACTAGCTACATCATCAATCTGACAACTACATCATCATCTGACAGCTACATCATCATCTGACAGCTACATCATCAGTCTGACAGCTACATCATCAGTCTGACAGCTACATCATCAATCTGACAGCTACATCATCAATCTGACAGCTACATCATCAATCTGACAGCTACATCATCAATCTGACAGCTACATCATCAGTCTGACAGCTACTATCATCAGTCTGACAGCTACATCATCAATCTGACAGCTACATCATCAATCTGACAGCTACATCATCAATCTGACAGCTACATCATCAATCTGACAGCTACATCATCAGTCTGACAGCTACATCATCAATCTGACAGCTACATCATCAATCTGACAGCTACATCATCAATCTGACAGCTACATCATCAATCTGACAGCTACATCATCAATCTGACAGCTACATCATCAATCTGACAGCTAATCTACATCATTCTGACAGCTACATCATCAATCTGACAGCTACATCATCAATCTGACAGCTACATCATCAATCTGACAGCTACATCATCAATCTGACAGCTACATCATCAGTCTGACAGCTACATCATCAGTCTGACAGCTACATCATCAGTCTGACAGCTACATCATCAATCTGACAGCTACATCATCAGTCTGACAGGTACATCATCAGTCTGACAGGTACATATATGTCTTCAGTGATCACATTCCAGGTCCGTTGCTGTTGATGATGGCGATTCACTGTTCTTTGTTGACTACGTTGCTCTTGTTGTTATTGTTGTTGTTATCCTTGTTGTTGCTGTTATTGTTATTATTGTGGATGTTATTGTTTGCTCTCCCGCTTTCGTAGCCTCTTTTTATGCGGGCTGGCTGGCTGTGTTGATGGAACTATGGACTCAGGATCTGATATCTCAAGTTCAATCCCAGCCTGCAACTTAAAACCTGTTCTGTTTTCTGCTCACCTTAATGCTCGAAATATTCCTTTTGGTGTCAGCTTAGTGCTGCATTGGTCCTATTCTCTTCCCCCTCTCCCCTCACCCCATGTCAAAACCTTGCAAATGCATAAGGTATTATGCAGACTCAAGGATTCTGCTTGGTATAATTACTTGGCAGATTAAGGTGTAACGATATGGAATTATCTCAGCGCGATGAATCTGGAAACTTCATGTAGCCACACCATTAACACAACTACTTTAACACCACTCGTTTTGATTACCTTCACAATACAAAACCACAGACAGATTCTCAGCTCCAAGCGCGAAGGAGACTACGAAAGTTATCAGTATGAAGTCGCTGTGAGATCATGTTCCAGAGTAAGACTCTGCATTGTTGTTTTTTCGATCACTTAATTGTGTTCCCTATTCTGAAGCAGCACTTTTGAAAAATGTCCTCTCTACAATATAACACAAGACAATGTAGTACAATGCCTTTTTATTTATCTATTTATTGTGTGTTTGTTTGTTTGTTTGTTTACTTATTCAGATGAGGTTTCTGATATACCCAGTGCTGATGACAACCACTTTTTTGAGGCAGAGCCAGACACAATGACTGTCATCCCCACCCCACCCCTACCACAACCACCACCACCACCACCGTCACTTCCACCATCATCCCGTTTTCTTTTTGCAGTTGCTGATGTTCTTGCGTTGAGCTGTGTGCCTTTTAATGCATGTATATACTGAAATTAACAGAGGTGATGATGGAGAGGACCACGAGTGATTCATATTTTGTTTTGCTTGTGCCAACAGGGTGCCGCACCCCCGCCCCAGCCCAGCTTTGGCCCTCAGCCAATCTACAACCCGGTAGGTATTCTGAGATATTTTCTATAACCAGTCTAATAATATTATCAGGTAGGTGTCACATGACATCCTTTACCAGCCAGTGTAAAGTTTAGTAGGTGTCACGTGGCAGTCTTTATTAGCCAGTCTGATGTCTAGTAGGTGTTACGTGGCTGTCTTTATTAGCCAGTCTGATGTCTAGTAGGTGTTACATGACAGTCTATTTTAGCCAACCTGATTTCTAGTAGGTGTCACGTGGCAGTCTTTATTAGCCAGTCTGATGTCTAGTAGGTGTTACGTGGCTGTCTTTATTAGCCAGTCTGATGTCTAGTAGGTGTTACATGACAGTCTATTTTAGCCGACCTGATTTCTAGTAGGTGTCACGTGGCAGTCTTTATTAGCCAGTCTGATGTCTAGTAGGTGTTACGTGGCAGTCTTTATTAGCCAATCTGATGTCTAGTGGGTGTTACGTGACAGTCTTTATTAGCCAATCTGATGTCTAGTGGGTGTTACGTGACAGTCTTTATTAGCCAATCTGATGTCTAGTAGGTGTTACGTGGCAGTCTTTGCTATTCAGTCTGACGTGTAGTCGGTGTCATGTAAAATCTTTATTAGCCAGTCTCAGTCTGGTAGGTGTCAGTGACTTTTTTTTCTAGCCAATATCAAGTCTAGTAGTGTTACGTGACATGCTTTACTAGCCAATCTGATGTTTTGTAGGTGTTGTGTAACATTTTCAGTAGCCAATCTAATGTCTGATAGTAGGTAACATGGAACATTCTTTGCTAGTCAATGGAGTGTCACATGACATTCTTTATTTCGTCCAATCAGGATGGCGTTGTCTTTTAAATAAACACGTTTTAATTGACAAGTAAACACCATACAATGAGACTTAACAAGACATCAGCTACGTAGAAATTAAAAATGGTCTGGATATAAAGAAGTGTTTCACATGTATATAGATTCGTGTGGAGGGCCATGATTGCCAATGCCATGCGGCAAGGCACACGATGACGATGATGTACATATGTACTTCTGACAGCTCTCCTTATTAACCTCCGTTGATGTTAATAATGGTGCTAGTGCATTAGAAAAATGTCTTGTGGATAAGATACTATCATTAGATGTTTGTGTATTTGTATGGGGAGACATGAATAGCAGAACAGCAAGCTGTTTCTCTGATCACATAGAAAAACCTGTTTACTATCATTTTTATTGGAGAAACTTTGTTTGATGAAGAAATAAGTCGATGTCCTGTGGATGAGACATAGAATTCCTCTAGCCTGTAAAGAGACCTTTAACATCCCCTCTCTCCAGCCGGGAAACAGACCTTTAACACCCCCCTCTCTTTATCCTGTAAACATACCTTAACATCCACTCTCTCCAGCCTGGAAACAGACCTTTAACATCCCTCTCTCCAGCCTGTAAACAGACCTTTACCATCTCCTCTCTCTAGCCTGTAAACAGACCTTTAACATCCACTCTCTCCAGCCTGTAAACAGACCTTTAACATCCACTCTCTCCAGCCTGTAAACAGACCTTTAACATCCACTCTCTCTAGTCTGTAAACAGACCTTTAACATCCCTCTCTCTAGTCTGTAAAGAGACCTTTAACATCCCCTCTCTCCAGCCTGTAAACAGACCTTTGACACCCCCTCTCTCCAGCCTGGAAACAGACCTTTAACACCCCCCTCTCTTTATCCTGTAAACAGACCTTAACATCCACTCTCTCCAGCCTGGAAACAGACCTTTACCATCCACTCTCTCCAGCCTGTAAACAGACCTTTACCATCTCCTCTCTCTAGCCTGTAAACAGACCTTTAACATCCACTCTCTCCAGCCTGTAAACAGACCTTTAACATCCACTCTCTCCAGCCTGTAAACAGACCTTTAACATCCACTCTCTCCAGCCTGTAAACAGACCTTTAACATCCCCTCTCTCTAGTCTGTAAACAGACCTTTAACATCCACTCTCTCCAGCCTGTAAACAGACCTTTAACATCCACACTCTCCAGCCTGTAAACAGACCTTTACCATCTCCTCTCTCCAGCCTGTAAACAGACCTTTAACATTCACTCTCTCTAGTCTGTAAACAGACCTTTAACATCCACTCTCTCTAATCTGTAAACAGACCTTTAACATCCCCTCTCTCCAGCCTGTAAACAGACCTTTAGCATCCCCTCTCTCCAGCCTGTAAACAGACCTTTACCATCCCATCTCTCCAGCCTGGAAACAGACCTTTAACATCCCCTCTCTCCAGCCTGTAAACAGACCTTTAACATTCCCTCTCTCCATCCTGAAAACAGACCTTTAACATCCCCTCTCTCCAGCCTGTAAACAGACCTTTAACATCCCCTCTCTCAGCCTGTAAAGAGACCTTTCCCATCTCCTCTCTCCAGCCTGTAAACTGACCTATAACATTCCCTCTCTCCAGCCTGTAAACAGACCTTTAACATCCCCTCTCTCCAGGCTGGAAACAGACCTTTACCATCTCCTCTCTCCAGCCTGTAAAGAGACCTTTCCCGTCTCCTCTCTCCAGCCTGTAAACTGACCTTTAACATTCCCTCTCTCCAGCCTGTAAACAGACCTTTAACATCCCCTCTCTCCAGGCTGGAAACAGACCTTTAACATCCACTCTCTCCAGCCTGTAAACAGACATTTAACATCCCTCTCTCCAGGCTGTAAATAGACCTTTACCATCTCCTTTCTCTAGCTTGTAAACAGACCTTTAATATCCACTCTCTCTTGTCTGTAAACAGACCTTTAACATCCCCTCTCTCCAGCCTGTAAGCAGACCTTTACCATCTCCTCTCTCCAGCCTGTAAACAGACCTTTACCATCTCCTCTCTCCAGCCTGGAAACAGACTTTTACATCCCCTCTCTCCAGCCTATAAACAGACCTTTCCCATCTCCTTTCTCTAGCTTGTAATCAGACCTTTACCATCTACTCTCTCTAGCCTGTAAACAGACCTTTAACATCCACTCTCTCCATCCTGGAAACAGACCTTTAACATCCCCTCTCTCCAGCCTGTAAACAGACCTTTAACATCCCCTTTCTCCAGCCTGTAAACAGACCTTTACCATCCCCTCTCTCCAGCCTGTAAACAGACCTTTAACATCTCCTCTCTCCAGCCTGTAAACAGACCTTTAACATCCCCTCTCTCCAGGCTGGAAACAGACCTTTAACATCCCCTCTCCCCAGCCTGTAAATAGACCTTTACCATCTCCTTTCTCTAGCTTGTAAACAGACCTTTAACATCCCCTCTCTCCAGCCTGTAAACAGACCTTTAACATCCCCTCTCTCCAGCCTGTAAACAGACCTTTCCCATCTCCTTTCTCTAGCTTTTAAACAGACCTTTAACATCCCCTCTCTCCAGCTTGGAAACAGACCTTTAACATCCCCTCTCTCCAGCCTGTAAGCAGACCTTTAACATCCCCTCTCTCCAGCCTGCAAACAGACATTCAATGACCGGTTCCTTCTGTTCCTTCTGTAGCCTGTTCCATTGGTGACAAGTATTCCCGGAGGTTTGCGCTCTGGTCGGATGATCTCTATCAGTGGCGTGCCCTATCCCAACGCCAACAGGTCAGTGTTCGGTTGATCATATCCTATTTATTTATCAGACATAACCATTTGCAAACATTTCACTCCTTGAATACTTTTTTTTCTGTCTTGATGTTCCATTTGATTTTTTTTCCATTTTGGAAGGAATCTGTATTATTTCTTTAGATTTAATTCTTTCGTGGAAATAATAGTTTGTGTTTATCAATTAGTGGAAATCTCGAAAACGTTGTTTTGTGGTGTTCAGTTAGTCGACATCTTTTTAAAAAATGTCCATTACAGAGAGAAAAAGAGAGAGAGAGAGAGAGAGAGAGAGAGAGAGAGAGAGAGAGAGAGAGACAGAGAGAGAGAGACAGAGAGAGAGAGACAGACAGACAGACAGACAGATAGACAGACAGGCAGACAGATAAAGACAGGGAAATATCAAGGTTGTCTATTCCATAGACAGTATTCTATACTGTGCTACAGATCATGCTTTAAAATGTGAATGACAAAAATATGTAGTATGCTGAACCAACAGCGTGAAAATGCGTCAAAAAAGAGATAAACCAACATGAAAAAAAAAAAAGGACAGGCGCAGTACTGAAAAAAGGGGGCGAGGAGGGGGGGGGGGGGAGAGAGCAGAGGGTACTAGTACCCTGCAGAGAGGCTATCGTCTGGGTGGGCAGAGGAAAAGGGGAGTGGCAAATATTGAAGAACGGACCAGCCTCAGCGTGCTCAGTGTGATTGCTGTTGTATCCCTGGGACAGACTGTTAAGGTTTCCTTCCTCCAGCGGCCACACTGACCACGGTATTTGATGATAATGATAACGACGGTGATACTGATAATGACGACGATGATGCTGATGATGACGACGACGTCAATGACGATGGCATTGTTTTCATAATAATGATGATGATGAGATGACGACGACGACGACGATGATATGAGGAGGAGGAGGATAATGATGGTAACGACGACGACGACGATGCTGGTGATGATAATAATGACGACGACGACGACGATGATGATAATGACAGCGATGATGACGATGACGATGGTGGTGATGATGATGATGATGAGGATGATGATGATAATGACAGGACGACGATGATGATAATGATGATGATGATTGTGATGATGATGATGATTACGATGACGATGATGGATAATTGTGCCATTCTCAACCGACTCATCCTCACCTCCAGGATGACGATCAACCTGAAGACTGACAGCTATGAAGGCTGTGACATAGCTTTCCATTTTGACGTACGTTTCCATGCCGTCGATGGCAGCATGAACTCCATCGTCCGCAACAACTTTCAGCAGGTGGATGGGGACAGGAAGAACGCCAGCTGCCTTACTTCCCCTTCATGCCCAACGCCAACTTTGACATCCTCATTTTGGCCGAACATCAGGCGTTCAAGGTGCGTGTTGACAGTACCATGGATTACTGTACTGACTGACTTAGTCATTGCCCATCATTCCATTGGCATGTTGTTTGTTGTTGTTGTTGTTGTTGTGTTGTTTGTTGTTGTTGTTATCGTTGTTGTTTTGTTGTTGTTGTTGTTGTTGTTGTTATCGTTGTTGTTGTTGTCGTTGTTGTTGTCGTTGTTGTTGTCGTTGTTGTTGTCGTTGTTGTTGTTGTTTGTCGTTGTTGTGTTGTTTCGTTGTTGTTGTTGTCGTTGTTGTTGTCGTTGTTGTTGTCGCTGTCGTTGTTGTTGTTGTCGCTGTTGTCGTTGTTGTTGTCGTTGTTGTTGTTGTGTCGTTGTTGCCGTTGTTGTTGTTGTCGTTGTTGTTGTTGTCGTTGTTGTCGTTGTTGTTGTTGTCGTCGTCGTTATCATTGTTGTTGTTGTCGTCGTTGTTGTTGTTGTTGCCGTCGTCGTCGTTTTGCTCGTTGTTGTTGTCATCGTTGTTGTTGTTGTTGTCGTTGTTGTTGTTGTTGTTGTCGTTGTTATTGTGTTGTTGTTGTTGGTGGTGGTGGTGGTGGTGGTGGTGGTCCTTCGTTGTCGAAGAAGACCACGACTTGAATTTTGAATGGGGGGTTGGCGTTTGTGGGTCCGGAGGTGGCTGGTGAGGCCAGTCCGGGCCAAGAAGGCTCGCCTGCACGTGAGGCAAACGTGGGCTGCTGCAACTGTAGAATCGGAGGTCGCTGGTGCCTTGCGCGCTTCTCGTTTTCTTCGAACCGATACCTAGAAATTGACAGAACACCCGGTGCGTGCGTGAGTGTGTGTGTGTGGATACATGTGAGCGTGTGTGTGTGCGTGTGGTGCGTGCGTGCGTGTGTGCGCGTGTGTGTACGTTGTAATTGATATTTTACTTTTTGTTAGTGTGAGGTGAATGTTTTGTTGGGTAAACAGGGATGGGTGGTGTGTGTGCGGGCGCTCGCGCGCGTGTGTGTGTGCGTGTGTGTGTGTGTTTGAGAGAGAGAGAGAGGAGGAGAGAGAGAGAGAGAGAGAGAGAGAGAGAGAGAGAGAAGAGAGCTTATGACTGTTGGGGTGGGGGTGGAGGAGTATGTTACATGAAGAAAAGAAAAAAGACTGGGAGACAGAACAAGCCATAGAAATGGAAGTCGGAGGCAGGAAGAGAGTGAAAGAAAAGAGAGTTACTGATCCATCCATTCATTCGTGTATTTACTTATTCATGCATATATTTATCTATTTTGTAGATTGCCGTCAACAATCAACACCTGTTGGAGTTCCGTCACCGCATGCCTATCCATAGTGCCAAACATCTTCAAGTCAGCGGTGACGTCAGACTGAGTCTCGTCCGCTTCCAGTAAAGCGCAATGACGTCATAACGGAGTGACGTCGTAGAGGGCATGACGTCACCTTGCTTCAAAGTTATTACTTCAGCTTTAGTGTCTACACTATATACATGTACTGTGCGGGATTCTGACTCTTCTACGAAGCTAAAGCTTTAATTCGATGTTGTTTGTTGCCAGCCATCTTTTGCTATGGCTTTCTGCAATAAGCAGGGCGGTGAAAAGACGGAAGTTATTGTACAATATGCTTTAGCGCCTGTTTCCTGTTTTTTTTTTTTTTTTTCATTTGTGTTCTTGGTTTTTGTAAATGCGCTTACTGTACCAAAGAATATGCAGATCCCTACCCACCCTTTGCTTTTAAAACACTACAGTATAAAGTGGTTTTGTTTACTTGAAAGAGATTTCATAACAACGCGTGAGATACTAATTTGTATGGAATGGGATTGTTCAAATGGATGTGTAGGGCTTTTTTTTTTGTTCGTTCATTAAAACTTTTTTTTTGAAAAATGTATGAACAGAAACTGCAAACCTAAAATCTCTCTCTCTCTCTCTCTCTCTCTCTCTCCTCTCTCTCCTCTCTCTCCTCTCTCTCTCTCTGTGTGTGTCTGTCTCTCAAAAATAAAATTTTATTTTTGTTAGGATGATTTATTTGTACATCTTTTTGAGGGTGTTTCCATTTTGTAAAACGCAATTTCAACAGCTTGTGTGTAACTATGAACCATATCGCCTAGAATACATTATTCAAAATAAATTGTTTTGTTGATAAATGACATTCACTTTGTCTTTTTTTTCAACGTGGCATTCATTTTGTCTTTTTTCATCATTTATAAACGAATATCTCTGTAGGCAAAGCCTGCCAAAAATAAGTTGAATTCATGGATGGGAGGAGGAAAGGAAGTATAGATGGAAGGTTGGAGAAAAGGAAGGACAGACGATGATTGGATGGATGGTGGAGTAATGCATAAATCAAATATCAGACATCTCCCATTGCACCAGAATGACGCACAAACCTCGAAAGTTTGCTGATCATTTCTGGATTAGGATCTTTCGCAAAGAATTTGATGGAATTATCACAGGGTGCCCCTCAGACCGCATTGTTAGACGGGTAAGTAAGGTTTGCGTAATGAAGATCACGCCATCCATGATTGGACTGGTTACTCAACATTTTCCACCGACCTAGTCCCCCTCAGACCGTATCGTTACGCGGTATGTAAGGTTTGCGTAATGAAGAGCACGCCATCCATGAATTAACTGGTTACTCAACATTTTCCACCGAGCAGGATCTAACGCTCACATTGGTCTTAGCCAACTATAGAGGGTAGGTTATCTAGTACACAAAAGGTTTCAGCAAATACCAACGTCCAAGCGAAAAGTCCAGAGGTTAAATAACAGCCAGGGCCGCCAGGTGCCAAAGATTGCTTGGTTATTCAAATTTCGATGTCCAATGAAAGACAGGTTAGTTATTCAAATTTCGATGTCCAATGAAAGACAGGTTAGCTATTCAAATTTCGATGTCCAATGAAAGACAGATGGGAAGGTTTTGTGACAGAAACAACAGAAACGCACTGTATAAAAGCCAGAAAGTCAATCACTATAGGAATTCACCCATTCGATTGCCACCCAGCCAGAGACCTTCCAACCCATCTTAGAGGTATGTAATCCCACGTCTCATTTTATACTTTTGTTAGGGTAGGGATAGAAGTAGGTAGTATGTTTGAATTTCCACAAAGCAAAGAATAGAGTAGGACATAAGAAAGTGTTCAGCATTCTAGTGATATGCAAGTTCTGATGATTCGTAGTGCATCTTAGGATTTTAGGAATATTAGGACCCAGGACAGTAGGAATGGTGATCACGTTTATGCTGAAGTTGACTGCTTAAATAAATGCGTCGTAGTTATTAATCTATGTGTCGACTGCTCATGAGAATCATGTCTAGTGTGGTTAGTGCATTTCTTCTCGTCACTCTCCTTCCTTGTTGCGTGTGCGGCTTCTAAGTAGAGAAACAATTCTTCATATACATCCCCAATGCATCTACCTGTTATAGATGACAACACACAACTCCCCTCTTGCTATACACAAAAATCCCTTCTTGCCATAGATGGTGGAGATACACTAACTCCATTTTGTTATAGAATGATCATGGCATCCTGATGAATGCTAGGCTGTGACTGTAACTGAAACTTGGACATTTTCTGTATTATCATTTACTAGAAGTTAAAAGTGCATTTCTTTCACACATGCACACGTTCCTGTCCATTTCATCAAGGTGTCACGCTTGTTTTCGTGTACGAAAAGCTGACCTTTGCATGTTTGAACAATAGATGGGGTGATCTGGAATATGTATGTTTGCAGAATAGACGCAGTGATCTGGAGCATGCATGTTTGAATAATAGATGAGGTGAAGTTGAGCATGCAAGTTTGAACAATAGATGAGGTGGATCTGGACCATGTATGTTTGAACAATAGATCAGATGGTCTGAAGCATCTGTTTGAACAATAGAACAGGTAATATGGAGCATGCTTGAATAATAGATGAGGTGAAGTTGAGCATGCATAGTTGAACAATAGATGAGATGATCTGGAGCATGCACGTTTGCACAATAGATCAGGTGATCTGGAACATGTATGTTTGAACAATAGGTGAGGTGATCTGGAGCGTGCATGTTTGAACAATAGATCATGCGATCTGAAACATGCATATTTGAACAATAAATGGGATGATCTGGAGCATGCATTTTGAACAATAGATGGCATGATCTTGCTACTATCACCTCCATCGCATAAACCTGATCAGGAAGTATTTTTCTGTCAAAACAACTGCCTCGCATTGACTATTGCAATTCACTCCTGTCTGGTCTTCCTACCTCCACCATTCACATCCTAAAGAGCATTCAAAACAATGTTGCACGCCTTGTTCTCAGAAAGTCAGAAAGAAAAAAACTGACCACATCCCCCCTCTCCTGGCACAACTTCACTGGCTCCCTGTATCAAAGCGCATACAGTACAAACCAGACACCATCTGCTACAAAAGCCTCAATAACGCAACCCCCGATTACCTGTCAAGCCTACTTGAGATCTATGTTCCTTCACGTACCCTCCGCTCTGCCTCCGATCCTCTGACTTTTCGCTTTCCACGCACTAAGCTCAATACCTATGGTCCACGAGCCTTCTCTGTTTCTGGTCCACTCTCCTGAACAAACTTCCTCTCTCAGACCGTCAGCAATCTACTTTTGTCTCCTTCAAGTCCGCTCTCAAAACTCACCTTTTCTCCTCTGCATAAAATCCTCACCTCACTCAATCCCCACTGCAGCCTGTCTCCACTCGGTGTGGAATCACATTGTAATATATATTTGTATATAATGTTTTCTATTGATTTCTGTTTTTTTTCTACTTTGAGTACACTTATGTATAATTTTCCATTGCTTTTCTTCTTTCCCCATTTATAGCCATGTGAATTGTGTGTCTGTGCTTGTGTGGGTGTGTGTGCATGCGTGCGTATGTGTATGTTCAGCGCTTAGACTTGATTTTTATCAAGATTTTGCGCTACATAAATATTGTAATTATTATTATTATTAGTGATCTGGAGCATGTATTTTGAACAATAGATGGAGTAATCTGGAGCATGTATGTTTGAACAATCGATTAGGTGATCTGTAGCGTGCATGTTTGAACAACAGATGGGCTGATCCTGAGCATGCTGTTTGAACAATAGATGGGATGATCTGGAGCATGCATGTTTGAACAATAGATGGGGTGATCTGGAGCATGCATGTTTGAACAATAGATCAGGTGTTCTGAAACATACATGTTTGGACAATAGATGGGGTGATCTGGAGCATAGGTATTCCCCTGCAACTCTTCAGTCATGGCCTTGCCAGCCCATAGGGTTTTGCATTGTGTCGAGGAGTCTCCTCGATAACAGATGACACAAAGAGTGGAGCACATATGGAACTGTCCGTGTGCAAACATTCCCTCTTGAATAAACTTTAAACTCTGCACTTCCAAACTCCTGCTTCTGGCGCCAAAGGAAAATGGTTTATGCCGCCCAAGAAAGGTCTGCCTGGACATTTGTGGCCTCACTATCCAAAGGAACTTCAGAGATAAACAGATTTCATGGAAAGTTCAGGACGCAATCTCTATGCTAATATTTACTATCATAATTATCATGAGACGTTCTCGTATACCGCTCTTCATCAAAGTATTTGGACTTATTGTGCATTAGACGTAATAGGACTTTTCTTTGAGTGATCAAGGAGAATGCAACATGTTAGGTCAGTGATCACATTCCACTATGTTGTTGCACAGTCTGCATCTTTGGTAGGGCGTGCATTTCTTGTTTCCATGGCATAAACCAGCCACTGTCATGACTTTCGGGATCTTTAACGTGCATATTTGATATTCTGCGTATGTATTTCTACGTTCAAAGAAGGTTTAGGCACTGGCAGGGCTGCGCACGTGCTGACCTGGGAAATGGAAAATATCTCCCCATTTGAGCCATAAGGTGGAGGTGTCTGGAAGGATCGAACCTAGGACTTTCTGATTAAAGGTCCAACGTTTGACCACTTGACACTAATCACACGTTTGTTATCAAAAGACTTAGTAGTAAGCGATAACATTGTTTGCTATACTGGTTTGATGGATAGCTGTTTGTTTTAACCAAGAGAGATAGGAAATACCACGGAGGAAGATGAAAACATGTACACTGTCAAAGACAGACATATTCATTGCCTTATATATAAACAGGCAAGCAGGATGGCATGAGAGAGAGAAGGAGAGAGAGAGAGAGAGAGAGAGAGAGAGAGAGACAGAGACAGAGACAGAGACAGACAGACAGACAGACAGAGACAGACAGACAGACAGAGACAGACAGAGAGAGAGAGAGACAGAGACAGACAGACAGACAGAGACAGACAGACAGACAGAGACAGAGAGAGAGAGACAGAGACAGAGACAGAGACAAACAGACAGACAGACAGACAGACGCACAGACAGAGACAGACAGAGACAGAAACAGAGAGGAAGAGAGAGAGGAAGAGAGAGAGAGAATGACAGACAGACAGAGACAGACAGACAGACAGTGAGACAGTGAGACAGACAGATAAGGAAGGAGAACCAATGAAAAAAGCATGCACTAAAGAGCACATATCAAAACCAAAAACGAGTACAAAAATCGATACTGATCAATAATGACCTTTATTCAAATGTTAGTCAACATTCATTTTGTATAATCCCTGATATGACTGGAACATTGCAGACAAAATTAAGGCGCTTGACAGACAGGCAGACAGATACAGACACACAGACAGAAACAGACATGCAAAGAGATGCACAGAAACAAAACAACGGAATTCCACAATTTCTTGATAAGGCCACAGCCCTTAACCAACAGCGAGTGAAATCAATAGGTTTCAAAATTTAGCGTCGAGACAGAAGGAGAAAGACACAGACAGACAGACAGACAGACAGACAGGCAGACATACAGACAGACAGACAGACAGACAGAAACAAGGAGAGCAATACCAAAGGAAATTCATGTGTCTGTCAATGTCTGACTTTCCTTCATTGCTCAAATTTCATTCTGTGAGACAAATGATATGAGTTTTCACCAGAGTTCATTATATATTCATTATCTCCAACAGTACAACCGACTCATATCTAACTACAAATATTAACAAGATGGTCAAGCCATTCTACCAACTTTCCGTTTTGAAAGATTTTGTTTTTGTTTCATAGTGTGATTGTAACGATGAAAACGATCTTGAAAAGCAATCCAACTTAACAAACAAACAAACAAAAACCGATCTTGAAAAGCAATTCAACTTAACAAACAAACAAACAAAAACCGATCTTGAAAAGCAATCCAACTTAACAAACAAACAAACAAACAAAAAACGATCTTGAAAAGCAATCCAGCTAAACAAACAAACAAAAACGATCTTGAAAAGCAATCCAACTTAACAAACAAACAAACAAAAAACGATCTTGAAAAGCAATCTAGCTAAACAAACAAACAAAAACGATTTTGAAAAGCAATCCAGCTAAACAAACAAACAAACAAAAACGATCTTGAAAAGCAATCCAAGTGAACACAAAAACCAGGTACCTAATAGGATACTGTTATCTGATTAAAACTATGAGAGCTGTAATATAAAACATATTTCAATAATCTAGTGGCTTATGACCACGAGATCAAGCCAACGTCATCTAAACACACTTTGTGTATGCACATCTTAATTTCCATGTGTGGATTGATGAAGGTGAATTGAACTGGACTGAATTAAATTGAATCGCACAGAAGCTCCGGCATTCGCGTCTCACTCGAGGCACTACTAAAATGATAAAACCGATGGTATTTACTTCAGTGTGGGACAGATAATCTGGACAAGTCTGTCGTGAACCGTTTCACGACCGTGTTCAGACGTGTCACCAAGGACACGATTACTTCAATGTCTAATGGGCACTGTTGTCGTTCATACAAACCCACAGAATTAAACAGATTCAATTACATGACTTGATCATTTTCTTTATAACGGTGTTTATTGTTTATGCATGTGCCATGACTGCAAAATATCACATTTGTTCAAACACAAACAATGAAGGTAAACCTATCTGAAGTTTTTGTTTTCCATCAGATTTTTAAACTTCTCAAGGCCACCGTGACCTTGAAGAAGAATCAGACAAAACAAAACACGACGTGTCTCGAGGACAATAGAAGACTGTTCCAACAATGAAAAACAGATTCCAAATATTGTCAAATATTGTCAGAAGTTACCGTGAAAGTGTTGTTAACATATCGAGCTCAAGAAGTGGCTGATTTTAGGCATTTCCTTTGGTCCACCTGATCTTGACCTTGGTGATAGGAGTTCCAAATTTTCGAATTCGTGACTGCTCAATAGTCTGCAGGTTTGATCCAATTTAGTAAAGATCCAAACAGAAACACACGAGAAAATCTTGCAAAAATATTTTTGTCACAGACAGACACACTCACTCTCTAGTTGATATGAAATATTCTCTCTTTTTCTCTATTTTAAAGCGAGATCGAAAAAACGAGGATTTACATTCAAGAGACAATAAATCAATACAAATAAGAAAATGAGGATTTACGTTCAAGAAAAAAACTAATACAAGCACTGAAGGATTTCCATCATGAGAAAATTTAGGCTCGTCACAAGTGGCAAACCAACGGCCTCACATTTTTGGAAATACACTTGTTTGGAAAAAAAGACAGAACCACAATATCAGTAATATCAGCAGTCTGAACACAGTCATTTGAATATTAACGGAAAACAAGCAATTATTTCAAGACTAATTCGTTAACACGTACGAGAAGTAAAACAAGTCTTGGGCAGTTTTCTATGGACAAACTATAAATTGTACCATTGACCTCTACTTCCATGTTATATCAAAACTCAGATGGAACAAATCAAAACAAAACAAACAAAACAAAACAAAACAAAAACAACAAACAAACAAAAACTGACAACGATAATACGTCCTTTTCAGAAGAAAAGACATTCATTTTAATCAGCAGATGCATCTCTACGTTCGTGGAGAAAAAAATTAAAGCTTTTAGGCAGATATCTATATTTGTTTATTTATCTATTTATTTTAATAAACTGAGCGTTAACTGAGAGAAGCTGTAATCACCAAACTGGGAGATTGCATTATGTCTGGCAGTGTGTGTGTGTGTGTGTGTGTGTGTGTGTGTGTGTGTGTGTGTGTGTGTGTGCGTGTGTGTGCGTGTGTGTGTGTGTGCGAGTGTGTGTGTATACATGTGTGTGTGCCTGTGTGTGTGTGTGTGTGTGTGTGTGTGCGCGTGTGTGTGTTTGTGTGTGCGCTCGTATGTGCGTGCGTGTGTGCATGCGTGTGTGCGCGCGTATGTGCGTGCGTGTGTGCATGCGTGCGCGCGTGTGTGCGTGCGTGTGTGTGTGCGTACGTCTGTGTGTGCGTACGGTGTGTGTGTGTGTGTGTGGTGTGTGGTGTGTGTGTGTGTGTGTGTGTGTGTGTGTGTGTGAATATCGGGGTGTGGGGAGTGGGTGGGATACATGATGGTCTGTATAAACGTAAAACAGTTGTGCTGAAGCAGTGACTTTAAGTTCAGACTTACCGAAATACACGCCACCCTAACCCTAAACATTCGGGTTTTGTTTTTTGTTTTCTTTCCTTCTTTTTTGTTTGTTTGATCATAAATGTTTTTCAAGTTCAGAGAATCAGCCAAAAATATTCAAGCAAAAGCAACAACAACAACAACAACGACAACAACAATAATAGTAATGAAAAAACAATGAAAAGCGGACATGAAAACAAAACAAAAACAAACTGTAATAGGCCTTTCAGACGACCTTTTGTCCAGAAAACACTTATGACCTTGACAATGTACCAAAACTAGAAACAATGAACAGCAACTGTTCAGATATAAAATAAATGTAGCCTACGTTGACAAAGGTTTTATTATCATTTTTACATACCAAGGCCCTGTTACGGTAAATGACCCACACTGAGTATTTACAACTGAGTAAATGTAATGCACTGACACAAAGAGACAAAATTCAAGTGTCTGTAAATTCTGTTTTAATGGTCAGTGCTTTGAGAATAACTCTTAGCTAAAAGAACTGAAGTTTTTTATGACTGTTCTTTTAAAACGTTCAACAAAATTCATCATTCAACAAAATTAAGATGCTACATTTGGATGGTTTTGTTTCATAAAAAATATAAAATATTGCGTGTTCTACACCACAACCATTTCAAAATCAGAAACGGGATCATTACATCTGAGAGAAAGTTCTTGTTTTTGTACACTAAAAAATAAACATACGAAAATCCTTGGTGGGTTAGAAAATAAACGTCAGTATTTAAGACGCCAACAGTGTAAAGCACTATTTTGGAACATATAGAAACTTTAATACATTACACATTCGAAATATTTACGTATGCATCTCTTATACATCTTGACTAGAAAACAACATCAGTCTAAGGCAACTGATCCAGATGTCTTACCTTATCCAAATTGAAAGAGAGAAAGATGAGAGAAAGAGAAAGAGAGAGAGAGAGAGAGAGAGAGAGAGAGAGAGAGAGAGAGAGAGAGAAGAGAGAGAGAGAGAGAGAGAGAGACAGAGAGCGAGTGAAAGAGAAAGAGAGGGAGACAGAGGGCGAGAGAGAGAGAGAAAGAGAGAGAGAAAAGAGAGAGACAGGGAGAGAGAGAAAGAAAGACACACACACACACAGAGACAGAGAGAGACAGATAGAGAGACAGAAGAGAGAGAGAGGCACAGAGAGAGAGAGAGACAGAGAGAGAGAGAGACAGAGAGAGAGAGGAACAGACAGACAGACAGACAGGCAGGCAGGACAGACAGACAGACAGACAGACAGACAGACAGACAGACAGACAGACAGACAGACAGACAGACATACAACGTACACAAGATTTTTGTATGTGTGATGGACAAGTGACAGGAAAGGTCGCGCCAGTGGCTTGATCTTTCCCACACAATGCAGTAAAAACGGCGCGCATTGGTGTATAAAGGCATATATTATATAAATATAAATATATATATATATATATATATATATATATATATATATATATATATAATTGTGTTAAAACACGTCACAAAATACACACACACACACACACACACACCACAACATAATACATATATATATAATATAATATATATATATAATATATATATATATATATATATATATATACATTATATATACATTGTGATGAAACACATTCAAGGCACGTCAGTTCCATTACATGAAGCAAAATAGTACGGGGGAGGGTCAGACCGATGGGCAGACAGACAGAGAAACATATTTATAAGACACACGCCTCTAAAAGAGAAAAGACAGCAAAGAACAGAAGACAGTATACAATATCAGTTCCAGAATCTCCGTACGCTCAGCTCAGAGTAAGTAACAATCCAATTTTTTACACCAGTACATTACACTTAATAAGGCACTTTAGGCGATTCTGTTGATCTGTCACCATTCATTATAGTGATAGGGCATGCATGCTACACGTATTTAAAGCCATACGATTGTTTTTAAATTCACGCACTGAGAAATACAAGTTGGGCTACACGCATGTTTGTATGATATATATATATATATACATATATGTATATGTATGATATACATACATATATATATGTACACACATATATATGTGTGTATATGTATATACATATATATATATATATATATATATATATAATATATATATATATATATATACTATACATATATACACATAGATATATAGATATTTATAACATATACACACACACATATATATATTATATACATATATATAATACATATATAAAATATATAAATATGCGTTAATACATTATCATGTAAATTTTGATGACAATGAAGCTCAGTGACACCCTACAGCAGAACGGTAGCCAAGTGGTCAAAACACTCGCACAAAATGCGAGAAGTTCCAGGTTCAGTACAGTTCTCAAATCAGGTGGGAATTTTTCTAGTTCTTGGATTTTTAGACAGGATGATAAACCGAAGTCCCATGTGCAGAAAAATTTAGGTTCGACTAATAAACGTGACAATAATGAGTCGAACCTAGCAACATTATGGTGAAAAATGTACCATAAGGGAAAAACAATACTGTGATCCGTTCTGACAAAATGACTCGTAAGTCGCACAGACCGACTCGTGCTAGTGGCCCAGCAAAGTGATTAGAGGTCAAATGGTGAACGTTGGGATTTGCGGGGTTTGAGGTACACAGATGGCTATCCTATCATTTCCCATCCTTATCTTTTGACAACAATACATTTTAATGTCACATAAGATGATTTTGGAATCGACTTAGCTGTTTTCCATGCCTGCAGTTGTATTATCTTGATGTTAAAACATAAAATGACAAACGATACCAAAGTTGATTGAGAGCATGAAAATTACATAGTATATTGTATTTTATCAAATCAAAAAGTTTTAGTAAATTTCGTTGATATTTAGACTTGTTGCTATGGACTTCAACCAGCTGTGTGGTCAAAGTCTTCTAAGCTGTTTTTTCTTCAAAATAGACAACTCTGCGTTTACAAGATTTGAAACACCACATCTTCGTCAATTTTCACAGCACACATATAAAAATGGTAGCACTATAAATTGTAAAGTCTGTACTCTTTACTGGTATAAACACTGAAAATGTACAAAATGCAACTTATGGGTGATTGTGTGAAAACGGGTCACAAATGCATACAGTCAGAAAAGAGAATGGAACTGCATTACCGAGGAATTTCACACAACTCATTCGCTAGGACAAGAAAAAAATGCAAATACAAAATACACCCCCTCCCCCCTCTTTTTCAAAAAAGTCTTACTCGACGAATGTCATATTACCTGAAACAATAAAAGTAGATTTAAACTGATTTGCTTTGGCGTGTACAATGTAAGGCAGTTTGTTGGTTTATATCCTGTCAAACAAATTATCGTCCAGACATGTGGCTGTACACCTGATTACAATGAACAAGACCATGGATGGATAAGGCGTAGTCTTTTGGTTGCAAGCATCACATTGCAGCGACATACTTCAGTATAAACGGCATAACTCTCTTTCACCTTCGTCTTTAAATGAAGTCTTTGAGTGGTTTGTTCTGGTACTAAGGCATGTTACTTTTGCTTATGAATCTGCCACTGGGACGATTCCTGAGGCAGTGGTAGCATTCTATTTTTTGTAGCTGAACGAGTCTTTCTCCCAGTGAAAGGAAACTCCACAAATTTGTGTGATCGGAGAAAAAGCATCCATGTCAATAAGTTCCCGGATTGTACTTTTGTAACAAAACTATGAATACTGAATAGAATTCCATGCAAGTCAAAACCGCAGCCTTTCTGCTATAACTGTTAGCGCACACAAAAAGTTGCAATGTCGGAGTTTGTCTCCCCTGACAGTTCAACTGGAGCACTCACTGAAATTTGTTTTTCCCTTGGTTTCAATTAACTTTGTGTCTTTAGCCAAAGACGTGAAGGCAATGGTCACGTGCTGAGTTTTACCCACAAACAGATCACTGAGTAGGCATCTTAATCATACATCTGCACAAATGATTTTTTTGTGAGCATACTGCACAAGTGACTCTATTCGTGTGGCCTGCAGAAATCAATCTTTTGGTGTACAACGCATATCAATTTTTGAGTGAGCACCTCACAAATTAATCTTTTTCTGTAATCCAAACAAATGAATCTTCGACCTCATACCATAAAAATGGATCTTGAAAAGTGCACCACAAAAATACATCTGCAAGCGTGTACGAAAACAAAACAAAACAAAAAAACTTTACATGTACACCACAAAAAATGAAACTTTACACATGTGAACTACATAAGATGAACATTTAAATGTACACCACAAATGAATCTTTAAAAGTTCATCAAACAGACGAAAATTTGAAAGCGAATTGCACAAATGAAATTGTCAAATGCATCGTATACATACATATTCAATTGTGCGTTGTACAAATGAATCTTTGGGCCTGCACAAATGAATCTTGATGTGTGCCTTAAGGTGTGCCCATGAAACATGTAACATTTGGTGAGCCGTCTAGAAATGAACCTTGAGGTGTGCCTTTTGAAAGTAATCATTAGGAGTGCCCCTTAGAAATGAATCTACCTTAAACATGGATTATTTGGATGTCCCTTGCTTAAAATGAATAATTTGGTATGCCCCTTAGAAATGAATTTTGAGGTGTGTCCCTTAAAATGAATCTTGAATTGTTCCCCTTGAATGTTCAGATATGCTAACCCCTTGGAAATTAATCACTGGATGTGCTCCTTAGAAATGAATCATGAGGTGTGTCCCTTAAAAATGAATACTGAGGTGTGCTCTTCAGAAATGAATCTTGAGGTGTGCCCATTAGAAATGAGTCATGAGGTGTGTCCCTTATACATGAATATTGAGGTGTGCTCTTCAGAAATGAATCTTGAGGTGTGCCCATTAGAAATGAGTCATGAGGTGTGTCCCTTAAAAATGAATATTGAGGTACACTCTTCAGAAATGAATCTTGAGGTGTGCGAGTTCCATAGATGTGAATCTTGACGTGTTCCCCTTAGAGATGATTCATCAGATGTGTCCCATAGGAATGAATTTTGAGGTGTTCTCCTTAAATTTAAAAATGAAGTTTGATGTGTTCTCCTTTAAAATATATCTTTAGGTGTGTGTGTATGCCCAGTAGAAATGTATCTTGAGATGTGCATACCTCTTG
Organism: Monoplex corrugatus; assembly: GCA_030674185.1. Lineage (NCBI taxonomy): Eukaryota > Metazoa > Mollusca > Gastropoda > Littorinimorpha > Ranellidae > Monoplex > Monoplex corrugatus. The sequence continues at coordinate 65,823,379 of JAPXFY010000012.1, forward strand.
AAAATAAATCTTCAGGTGTGACTGTTCCTTAGAAGCAAATCTCGATATGTTCTCTTTAAAAGTTAATCTCGGGGTGTTCCCCTCAGAAATGAATTTTGAGGTGTCTTCTTAAAAATGAATCATAAAATGTGCATAACAGAAACGGCTCTTGAGGTGTGCCCTTAGAAATGAATCTCCAAGACTGCGTCATACAGATGATTCTTCAGGTATGTGGCTCACACATTCACATCACCCTGCAGGTGTCTGTGATTGCTGGGGCTGAACCTGAATTAGCATGTTAACAACTTGGAATGCGCTCCTGTAATGTAGCGTCAAATCGTCAAATCAAAGGAACTGCCCTATCATCGTCTGTAATCATTCTTATCGAAGATTTTTCACTGTGGACATTGCTTCTAGGCCAGCTTAGAAAGGCCCAGGAGTCAAGACAACAAATACATCAAACTTTAAACATTGTTGAACAATAAGAGGAAAAACTGTTCTTTCAACACAGTTTCACAACTTGTTCTTTTCACTGACACATTCATAATTCGACTCTTCAAATGTAAGCACTCGCACTCATAATTCATATCAAAATTTTATGCAAAAGACTAGCAAAAATATTTAAGGAGTTCATGCATACATCCGAGCATATATGTGCAAGGGTACATGCACACCTACACACACGCAGACACACCCACACCCACATACACACATACACACGCACATGTGCACGCATACACGAACACACACAAACACATTCTGTGAATGTATGAAACCTCTTCAAAATAGATATAATAAGCAAAATCAAACCAAATGCAAAAAGTACAACAAAACATTAAAAAAATCTCAGTAACAATAAAGAGAAAAAAAACTTTCATCACTTTCATATCTTTTGCAAGCATAAGCAGCATAGGTCAATTTATTTAAACAGTGACATAACGTTCTCAATGTAAACCAACCCTGGAACAAACGTTGCGTGTGTTTATCAATTACCTTTCTTGGCTCAAGTTATACTCAATTACGTCGAATCACTAAAATACGTATTCAGAAGACATACTAAAACCCAGTGGAAAACCCAAATGAACAATACTAACTGAGAATTCAGTTAAAACTCAGTTTAAAGAAACAGTGAACGATATTGATTAATTCAACGATCAAAATGTACAAAGTGAACTCAACACAATCAATTATGCACACTTCAAGCGGGCCCATAACTTAAGTTGTTGTTTCCCTTGATGTTACCTAATGTTTTTCGTGTGTTCCCCACCCCCATCTTCCCACACCCCGCCTGGCCTACATTATCTGCACCAAGGCAAAAATGAAACAAGAAACTCTGGTACGGAGAACAGCAAAAGGTGCTCAGCGGAGAAATCCCTGTCAAGCAAGTGTTTCGGCCCTTAACTCCTTACATCTTAAGGGAGCCAAGCTGAATCCAGGTCATGACTCTTGAATGCCCTTCTGCTGTTGCCATTTGTGACCCTTTACCACGGAATGAGTCTACATTGCCTGGCCCTGTTTTGAGATGGAGCCGAAAGAAAGTGTGAGGGATGTCAAGTCTTGTTTTTCTGGTTTTGCTTGCAATGTATTCTGAGATCATTAATTTGCAAATTGGTGAAGCGACCATGCGATATTTTACCCCTTTCAGCTAAACAAGCGTGCATTCAGACAGACACCTACCCTATAAGTTTTGGTTGCAAAATCACACTGAAACCAGCCATTTGTAACTATCCTGTTCTCCCTGCAAGCAGCAGTCTTGTTGCATACCGTTGGAAAGGGTGGGATTTCGACTTTTGAAAAATATTGGTCTTGATTGACTGATCCAAAACAAGTGTGACTGCCCGCGT
>JAPXFY010000012.1:65832701-65837701 GCA_030674185.1 Monoplex corrugatus
ACGAGACAGTCTTGATGGAGGCAGACACAAGATCATTGATAAGAAAGATTAGGAGAAGACAGGCAACATTTATAGCCATTCTATGTGGAAAGGGGAATTAGAGCACCTGGTCACAACAAGAAACGTGGAGGGAAAGAGAGCACCAGGCAGACCCAGGGAGAAAATATTGGACGGACTTGCAGGGTGGCTGAGGACAGAGAGGGTGGAAGATGTGCTTGCGCAACAAGGGATAGATGCATAGGGAGGATCATGATCGCCAACGCCATGCTGCAGGGCACATGATGATGATGATGAATAAGGCGTTGATCCGACGAAAGAAGTAGGAGGAATCGAAGCTGGGGCTATCATACGCCAGAAAATGCTGAGTTACCAATCTGTATTATCATGTATGTCTACGTCTGTACCTAAGAAGCTCCCTCAGTTTCAGGCCGTGCCCTCGTCAACACAGCAGAAAGTCAGTGACAAGTATGCCAAACATGACAACTATATGCCATTGTAGTCTGTCTTGCAGACCACGGTGCTTCTACCGCCGCAGTACCACTGCATCGTGTGTATATATATATGTGTATTATATATATATATATATATATATATTATATATATATATATATATATATATATTTTATATATATATGTGTGTGTGTGTGTGTGTGTGTGTGTGTGTGTGTGTGTGTGAGAGAGAGAGAGACAGAAAGACAGAGACAGACTGACAGACAGATAAACATGAGGAAGATGAGGAAGAGATCAAAAAAGGGAGAGAGAGAGGGGGAGAGTGAGAGAGAGAGAGACGGAGAGAGAGGGAGGAAGGAGAGTGAATGAGGAAAGAAAGAGAGAGTGGGGAGATAGAGAGAGAGGGAGGGACGGAGAGAGAGGGGAAGGAAGGAGAGAGAGAGGGAGAGACAACCAGGCTTTTAAAACGGAGGTTCCGTGTAACTCTTATGTGTATGTGTGTGTGTGTGTGTGTGTATGTGTGTGTGTGTGTGTGTGTATGTATGTATGTATGTGTGTGTGTGTGTGTGTGTGTGTGTGTGTGCGTGCGCGCGCGTGTGTGTGCGCATGTGTCTCTGCGTGTGTGTGTGTACGTGTGCGCCCGCGCGCGTGTGTGTATGAAAGATAAAGAGTAAGCGTTTGTGTGTTCGTTCATTCGTTCTTTGATTTAACGTCTTTTCACTATGAGTGATATTAGACGGCGCATGTACACATGATCATATGCTTGTGAAGCGACGAGACAAACAGACGAACAGACAAGTACATATGGGCTGGCCGAAGTATGGAAATAAGACAGACAGACAGACAGACAGACAGACAGACACACACACACACACACACACACACACACACACACACACACACACACACACACACACACACACACACACACACACATACAAACGATACGACGGACAGACATATAGCCATACATTAATTTGGGGAAGCTGGAGAATGGGGATGAGAAAATGAAAGGATTATCATGGCACCGTACTCCACACACTGACTGACCTTGGTGTGTAGGGCCTTGTTGCTGGAATTACTCAAACAGCCGGCATAGCAGCCAGAGAAGTAGGTGACACCGTCCTGACCACACACTGGGTCAAACAGATGCGTGTTGCACGAGCAGTGGCTGTTGCACTGGGCTCTCAGATCCCGTCTGGTCGGCAATTTTGGTCTGCAAGCATACAGTCTGCACTGTTAGATGCTCGCTACAAATGCAGATGCACGCGTACGAGCAGACACGTCCCGCAGGTTACATAGTTTTCACATACTTTTACACAGTTTTTTTTTATGTACCCTAACAACGACATTGGAGAAGAAGATTGATGCAACATATACACGAATGCTGCGTGCAGCCCTGAACAAATCCTGGAGAGAACATCCAACTAACAAAGAGTTATATGGTAAGATCCCACCAATCAGTAAATCAATACGTCAACAAAGACTGCCTTTCGCGGGACACTGCTGGCGTAGCAAGGAAGAACTGGTGGGGGATGTTCTACTATGGAGACCCAGTCACGGCAAACAAAGACCAGGACGTCCAAAGAAGACCTTCATCGACCAAGTGATGGATGATACGGGCTGTCAGTATGATGAACTACCTACTGCAATGTCTGACAGAGAAGGATGGAAGAAACGTGTCACGGATAGCCCAGCAAGCTGGACATGATGATGATGATTGTTTATGTGGGCCACATTAGCTCAGTCGTAAGAATACCACGCTCATAACGCTAGGCTTATGGATTCAACTGTCGGGTGCCGGTGGGAGTTTAACAATTTCTTTTACATTGGCTGGTTGGTTCTTTTGATATAGCCGTGGGCTCCAAGATCTGATATTTCGAGTTCAATCCCAGCCTGCAACATTAGAAACTGGCCTGTTCGTTGCCCATCTTAATATTTCCATCATTCTTGTGATGTCAGCTTCCTGTTTCATAGGGCTTATTCACAGCTGTAGGACTTGTGCCATGGCCATTTTTAGATCTCATCCATCACATGGTATCTCTGGCGTCAATGTATATGGAATTTGTTCCAAGCGAGGCTGCCAACTTGAAAAACTGAAACTGAAACTGAAAATGCAGAAAGCAGTGGTGGACAGGGCCTCACCTGTCGGCGTCACCGGGTTCAGTGTTGGTCGCTGCACTCTTTAACACCACCACCTCCCTCCAAACCACTCTGTCTTGACTTTAGTGGACAACTTCTTGAATATTTAGGCCACCAATGTTGGTTATGTTCTCGATGTATGAGACTGGGGGTCTGCCTTTCTTCCTTTCTGCCTCTGTTTTTTTTTTCTTGAAAAATGGTTCCCACGAGGTATGTGTTCTTGCTAAGTAACACATGGCCAATGTATTTTAGTCTTCTCTCGCTGATGTCTTTAAGTAATTTTATGGTGGTATCAACTTCTTCCAGGACATTTTCATTAGTTCTTCTATTTGTCCATTTGACAAGAAGTGGGACAGGGTAAAGGGAGTTTAAAGGTTAGTCACACCGCACACTTACTTACTTCGCCAAACCATATTCAGAGTTGATCCCAGCGAAGCGCTGCTGGGGACAGTTGATGAAGAAGCAGCCGCCACCCAGGATGCCGCCACACAAGAGGAAAACGATGCACATCTTGATGATGCCACGCAGCTTCAGGTGGAACTTCTTTATCAAGAACCCGCCCAGAGCCATCCCTCCGGCCCCGCCCATCAACGTCACTGTGCCTGGCAACAGAAGGGGCATAATTTACAGAAGAGTGACATTATGTATGGGGGACCAAGCAGACCTACCTCCAGATCACTGTACTGTCAACTGAACCGGCAACGTCACAAACAGCTAATAGGATGGATTGAATTAAGCACTCGTTAACGGGCTTGATGATGTTGATATTCATAAAGAAATAAATGAACAACATAATAATAATAATAATAATTACAATATTTATATAGCGCAAAATCTTGATAAAATCAAATCTAAGCGCTGAAGCAGACACACACGCAGGCACGCACGCTCGCACACACACGCACGCACACATACAGACACACACACACACACACACACACACACACACCCACACACACGCATGGCTATAAATGGGGAGAAAGAATAAAAGCAATAAAAGCAAGAATAAAAGCAATGGAAAATTATAGAGAGCATAGCATACAATTATATATTATAACCATGTGATTCCCTCCGAGCGGAGACAGGCTGCAGAGGGGAGGGTTGAGTGAGGTTAGGATTTTATGCAGGAGTAGAAAAGGTGAGTTTTGAGAGCGGACTTGAAGGAGACAAAAGTAGGTTGCTGACGGACTGAGAGAGGAAGTTTGTTCCAGGAGAGTGGACCAGAAACAGAGAAGGCTCGTGGACCATAGGTATTGAGCTTAGTGCGTGGAAAGCGAAGAGTCAGAGGATCAGAGGCAGAGCGGAGGGTACGTGAGGGAACATAGATCTCAAGTAGGCTTGACAGGTAATCGGGGGCTGCGTTATTGAGGCTTTTGTAGCACATGGTGTCTAGTTTGTACTGTATGCGCTTTGATACAGGGAGCCAGTGAAGTTGTGCCAGGAGAGGAGATATGTGGTCAGCTTTTTTCTTTTTGAGTACAAGGCGTGCAGCATTGTTTTGAATGCGCTGTAGGATGTGAATGGTGGAGGCAGGAAGACCAGACAGGAGTGAATTGCAATAGTCAATGCGAGACATTATGAAGGAGAGAACGAGTTTTGCAGTTGTTTCGACAGAGAGATACTTCCTGATCAGCTTTATACGATGGAGATGATAGTAGCAGGATCTGGCAATGAATGAATGAATTAATGAATTAATTAATGAACTGATCGATCGATCAATCGATCAATCAATCAAACGGCTATTCAACAATCAATCAATCGGTTAATCAGTTAATCAATAAATCAATCAACCGACCGACCAACCGACCGGCCAACCAGCCGGCCAACCAGTCAGCCAGCCAGCCAACGAACGAACGAACGAACCAACCAACCAACCAACTAACCAACCAACCAACCACCCATCCAAAACCCAATAAATCAATCAATCAATCCATCCATCCATCCACATCCATCATCAATCAATCAATCGATCGAACGGTTAAACAATCAACCAATCAACCAACCGACCGACCGGCCAACCAACCAGCCAACCAACCAACCAACCAACCAACCAATCGATCGATCGATCGATCGATCGATCGATGATCAATCAACCAATCAATCAATCAACCAACCAACCAACCTATCAATTAATCGATCGATCGATCAATCAGTCAATAGACATTACGGTATTGATACCAGGAAGCCATGGGTACCCTCTATTCCGCCCGTCCTAACTCAATCCCTAAAGTTTTTTTTTTTTTAATAAACTATTTTTTATACATCTTTTTTTTCACAACAAACAGAAAATCCACAAGAGTTATAGTGGTGTCCGTAAACACATTTCAGAAGCAAGCAAATATGAATTGCTGCCCACTATGGCAGTCGGAGAAAATGAACAGGCAGGCTCTATGGAGAAAGCAGGAAGG
>JAPXFY010000012.1:65850201-65855201 GCA_030674185.1 Monoplex corrugatus
CAACGATTATGACTGAAACAGACAACGTTATGACTGAAACGGACAACGATTATGACTGAAACAGACAACGATTATGACTGAAACGGACAACGATTATGACTGAAACAGACAACGTTATGAATGAAACAGGCAAACTTATGACTGAAACAGACAACGTCATGACTGAAACAGACAACATTATGACTGAAACAGACAACGTTATGACTGAAACAGACAACATTATGACGGAAACAGTCAACGTAATGACTGAAACAGACAACGTTATGACTGAAACAGACGTTATGACTGAAACAGACAACGTTATGACTGAAACAGACAACGTTATGACTGAAACAGAACGTTATGACTGAAACGATGACGAACAAACGTTATGACTGAAACGGACAACGTTACACAAGCAACAGATATATTCTTTGTCGTAACTGATAAGGTGGATGTGACACGGCTAAGAATCTGTTCTTCTACATCGTCAATCTTTATCATTGTTTACTGTTTGTTGTTGTTGTTAAGATTCGTTCTTTGCTGAGAATTTCCAGATAAAAATGCTAACATTTACACGGGTTTTCATTTCACACAGAATCGTTCTAAATATGCAGTACATACACACACACTCACTCTCTGTCTGTCTCTGTCTGTCTGCCTGCCTGTCTGTCTGTCTGTCTGTCTCTTTTCTACTGCCTTTCTCCACTCTACCCACTCTCAAGAGCTTACGTCACCACCTTCTCTTACACCCCCGCGGGAATGCCAGAAGCTCTTTCATTATAAACAGTATCCTCACCTTTTGCAAATTCTCTGCTAGAAATTTCTTCTTGTCTGTTACCCGCATTGTTTATATGCCTTGCTCCTCTGCTTTCCGTTATTTCTTCCTATCATTGCCTTGCTTGTCCACTCCTCTGAATGCGTTCTACAAGGCCTTAGCTAAACATTTTTTTTTATTAAGATTGATGACTGGGTAGGCCTACCTGTTTTAACGGAATTTTTGACTCAAAGCAAATGGGATTTACAAAGACAAGTTTAGGTAATTTAGACCAGTTTTATATAAAATGAAACCCAAAAGAAGTGTGACTGCCCCGCGTTCAAGCAAACAGGAACCAGAAAAAAACACGAAAAAGAATATGAACGCGTATTAATACAACAAAACAAGACAGGCGCAAATTTTCGGCCAATCTGGCCTTGCTTTGTCAAGCGTAAGATTACAAACAAACAAACACTAGATACAAAAAATTTGAGAAAAAAGACTGAAACTTCCCTGCTGCTGTCTTCTTTTTCTCAAATTTTTTGTATCTAGTTTTTTGTTTGTTTGTTGACGCCATGCCTTGTGTTTTGTTGTATTAAATACGCGTTCATATTCTTCTTTCGTGTTTTTTTTCTGGTTCCAGTTTTATATAGTTTAGTGTAACAGTTATGTTTATACGTTTGTATTCAGGGTTTTTTGATGATATATTGGGCAGAATTGTCAACGCCAGGGGCATATCCTCACGTTATGTAGGCGTATGCAGAGATATGGACGCTTAATTTTCCTTTTCCGGTGGTGTTTTTTTCAGAGTCAGCAAGGTGGTTTGTGTGTTTTGAGATGGTTACAGCCCTGATATGGCTCTGTGCAGTCTTTTTCTTATTCTTGCTTTAAAGCCCAGCCGACTGCGTAGAGTCATATCAGGGCTATGACCATTTCAATACAGAAAGAACTTCAACAGGGAGACAGAAAATCAAGTACGCATATCAATGCATTCCGCACATAATCTAACGATATGCCCCTAACGTTGACCACTCGTCCAATTTATCACACAGGGGATTTAAAAAAAAATACTGGGGTACAAACTTAAACATCACTAAGGACACTAAAACAGAGATAAAAACGGGCCTATGTTATCTAAAATTGCTTCCGCATGTCTCATTTCCCTAGAGCCAAAAATGCACTTAATATACCAAGTTATCAATCCTGAGAGAAAGTATGTAAGACTTCATTGAACACATACTGGTGAATGGACCGCCAAGGTAGAAAATGATAGGAAGAAATGACAGAAAGCAAAGGAGGAAGGAAGAAACAAAGAGAGTGACAGAAAAGAGGAAATTTCTACCACAGAATTTCCCGAAGGTGGGGATACTAGTTACACTGAAAGAGCCCTGGGCATCCCCATGGGGGACTATGTGTAGTCAGCTGGGCTTTAAACAATAACAACAACAATAATAATAAAAACAAAATAATAATAATAATAATAACAATAATTAGAAAATCAATAATAATAAAAAGAATAATCACAGCCACACTGTCTTACCTATATACACAGCAGTATGTTCAGAACTGGCGTGATCGTCTATATAAGCGAAACCACAGGTAAAAGCGGGAGTGAAGCCGATTCCTTGAAGAGCCTGGCCGATCATGAACAGGGGAAGTAACCTGGAAGCGGACCCCTTGGTTTTCGACTGCTCGCAGTCAGATGTCCTTGACCCTCTGCTACAGAGCTCGTCTGGATCGGAACCTGAGAAGTGGGAAATGTAACACTCATTAGAATATTCTTATAATTATTGTTGATTATTAAAGCCCAGCTGGCTGCATAGAGCAATATCAGGGCTATAACCATTTGTATGAACATACAGTACTTCAAGAAGAAAAAGAAATGAAACGAAAATTAAGTACACATATCCATGCATTCGAGCACATAATCTAAACAGATGCCCCTGGCGTTGACCACTCCGTCCAATTTAACGCACAGGGGATTTATTGGCCTGTTTGAGTAGGTTATGACAGTCTAAAACCATTAAACTGAGCATAAATCATACCTCGCATACTAGTCTATCATTTTCCACGAGAAAAAGCAGTATCGAAATCGGTAATTTTTCCGGTATTTTTGACAGCCGCGGCCATTTTGGACGAAAAGGCGACTATTCCAACCTACCCTTGTGACACATCTCCTCAGGTTATTTCCAGCATGCCGAGTCAAAATTTACCATCCAAATTGGTCTCCGAGAAAAAGTGGCTTAGAAAGTGGCCTCCAAAGTTAGCGCTCTTGAAAATTACACAAAATTAGAAATGACCTTTATCGGCCTGTTTGGGTAGATTCCGACGATGGAAAACCATTAAACTGAGCATGGATCATACCTCTGCATACTAGTCTATCATTTTCCACCAGAAAAAGCAGAATTGAAATCGTCATTTTTCCGGCATTTTTGACAGCCGCAGACCGGCGCGGCGCCCATTTCGGACAAAAAAGCGACTATCCCAACTTACCCTTGTGACACATCTCATCAGGTTATTTCCAGTATGCCGGATCCAAATTTACCATCCAAACTGGTCTCCGATGAAAAGTGGCCCAGAAAAAGGCCTCCAAAGTTAGCGCTCTCGAAAATGACACAAAATGAGACGCAACCTTTATCAGCCTCTTTGAGTAGATTCTGATGGTGGAAAACCATTAAACACAACATAGATCATACCTCTGCATACTAGTCTACCATTTTCCACCAGAAAAAGCAGAATCGAAATCGGTCATTTTCCCCGCATTTTTGACAGCGGACCTGGCGTGGCAGCCATTTTGGACGAAAAAGCGACTATCCCAACCTAACCTTGTGACACATCTCCTCAGGTTATTTCCAGCATTCCGAATCCAAATTTATCATCCAAATTGGTCTTCGATGAAAAGTGGCCGAGAAAATGGCCTCCAAAGTTAGCGATCTCAAAAATTACACTAAATTAGATGTGACCGTTATCGGTCTGTTTGAGTAGGTTCCTACGGTGGAAATCCATTAAACTGAGCATAAATCATACCTCTGAATACTAGTCTATCAGTTTCCACCAGAAAAAGCAGAATCGAAATCGGTCATTTTTCCGACATTTTTGACAGCCGCGGACCCGGAGCGGCGGCCATTTGGGACGAAAAAGTGACTATCCCAACCTACCCTTGTGACACATTTCATCAGGTTATTTCCAGCATGCCAAGTCCAAATTTACCATCCAAATTGGTCTCCGATAAAAAATGGTAGAGTAAAAGGCCTCCAAATTTAGCGCTCTCGAAAATTACACAAATAAAGACATGACATTTATCGGCCTGTTTGAGTAGATTCTGACAGTGGAAAACATTGAACTGAGCATAAATCATACCTCTGCATACTAGTCTATCATTTTCCACCAGAAAAAGCAGAATCGAAATCGGTCATTTTTCCCGAATTTTTGAGATCCATGGACCTGGCACGGGGGCCATTCTGGACGAAAAAGCGACTATCCCAACCTATCTTTGTGACACATCTCATCAGGTTATTTCCAGCATGCAGAGTCCAAATTTACCATCCAAATTGGTCTCCGATGAAGTGGCCGAGAAAATGGCCTCCAAATTCAGCGCTCTTGAAAACTACACAAAATTAGACATGACATTTATTGGTCTGTTTGAGTAGGTTCCAACGGTGGAAAACCATTAAACTGAGCATAAATCATACCTCTGCATACTAGTCTATCATTTTCCACCAGAAAAAAACAGAATCGAAATCGGCCATTTTTCCGGCATTTTTGACAGCCGCGGATCTGGCGCAGCGACCATTTTGGACGAAAAAGCAACCCATGTGTCTCTCTTTCTCCCTGTCACTCTCTCTCTTTCCGTGTATGTGTGTGTGTGCGCTCTTGTGTGTTTGTGTGTGTGTGTGTGTGTGTGTGTGTGTGTGTGTGTGTGTGTGAGTGTGTGTGTGTGTGTGTGTGTGAGTGTGTGTGTGTGTGTGTGCGTGTGTGAGTGTGTGTGTGTGTGAGAGTGTGTGTGTGTATGTGCGTGTGGGTGCGTGAATGCGTGTGTGTGTATGTGTATGTGTGTAGTGTGTGTGTGGGGGGTGTGCATGCGTCTGTGCGTGCGTGCGTGCGTGCGTGTGTGTGTGTGTGTGTGTGTGTGTGTGTGTGTGTGTGTGTGTGTGTGTGTGTGTGTGTGTGTGTGTGTGTGTGTGTAACTGTAAAGACGGGTCCAATGGGACCTACTGTTACTATTTGATTAGTAAAATGTTCTGAAGTCTAAATCTCTCTCTCT
>JAPXFY010000012.1:65870201-65880201 GCA_030674185.1 Monoplex corrugatus
CTCTGCATTGTAGCTCTCTTAATTGAGCGCTTTGTACTGGCGTGAGGGAGGCATTCTTAATTTTTCAGTTAATTACACAAATCATCATCATCATGTGCTTTGCTGCATGGCGTTGGCGATCATGGTCCTATACGAATCTATCTTTTGTCGCTGCAAATACGTCTCCCATCCTCTCTGTCTTCATCCTCTGCACATGTCTGTCCAATAGTTTCTCCGTGGTACTCTTTTTTCCCTCCAGCTTTCCTGTTATGACCAGATGCTCAAATTTCTCTTGCTTCATAAAATGTCCTATAAATGTTGCTTGTCTTTTCTTAAGCTTTTTCATTAACGTTCTTTTTGTGTTTGCCTTTATCAAGGCTGTCTCTTTGCTGTTGGTGGAACTCTTAAAAGTCTTGTTAGAAACCACATTTCAGCTGCCTCAATCTTGTTCTGACTTTGCATGCTGACTGTCGACGCTTCACATCCGTACAACAGTATTACAAACAATGATGGTATAATTTCTGGAGCGAGGGAAATATTCTTGATCGTTTGATAATTGTACATGAAGACAGTATAATTGCAAATGAGAGCGACCAACTCGTCCCTGGAAAGCTGACGACATTGGTAACACACTGTTAGACAACAGAGCATCACAATTGTCACACAGGTCTTTGAGAGAATTTGGTGGGTCGACCCGTCCAAACGTTCAGCCTTAAAGATGGCAAGAAAATCAAAAGAGAGGGAAAAAAAAAGAAAAAAAAAAAAAAAAAGAAGAGACAAAAACAGTACATGTATGTAATGTGGCCAAGCCATTTTAACAATTCTACCGTTTATATAAATATGACAAATTATGTACATTAGGAAGAGAAAATAAGTGTTCAAGGTGGCCTTGCCATTCTAACAAATCTCTCTTCCATATAACCATCACTCACACACACACACACACACACACACACACACACACACACACACACAGAGACAAACACACACACAGCACAAACACACACACACACAACACACACACACACAACACACACACACAGCACAAAACACACACACACCACACACACACACACACACACAAGACATCACGAGGCTGCGACGACGCCGCCCACGCACACACACACTCTCTCTCTCTCGCTCTCTCTCATCAATGATATTAATAACTTAGCCTTATTATGACAGTTCTTTTTTCTTTATCATTGTTCGTCTAAATAAATCACATCTGAGTGACAAAACAAACGAGCTGGCGACAAACACACACACACGCACACGCACACATGCAAGCACACACTCACACACACACACACACGTACACACACACACACACACACACAACTCACACACACACACACACACACACACACACACACACACACACGCACACACACACACACGCACACACAACACACACACACACATGCACGCACACACACATACACATACACACACCTCCAAAATAATATGAAATAATCTCCATATATTTTTAAAGAGAGATTAAGGCACACACCACACACACACACACACACACACACACACACACACACACACACACACACACATATATATATATTATATATATATATAGATAGAGAGATAGATAGATAGATAGATAGATAGATAGATGGGATAGCTAGCTAGCTAGCTATAGATATAGATATAGATATAGATATTTAATATGGAACTAGAAAGAAAATGATAAAAATTAAAAACTGATCGAAAGACAAAAATATTTTCTGACATTCAAAGCGTTAGAGACCACTAATGAGGTCAACTGTCTTTTCCGTCTGTCATTAACTTCAGCTTGGGGCATATCTTTTAACATCCAAATAAACATTAATTACAGACCAATTAGTATATATATTTCTCTTTGGCAAGAACGGTTGGTTAAACTTTTTTTTTTTGCGAAATTATATAAAATTTACGTGGACATGAACCGTATAAAACCGATTTCTAGATACAGTGCTTTGGTTGTTGGCAGTGTGTGTGTGTGTGTGTGTGTGTGTGTGTGTGTGTGTGTGTGTGTGTGTGGTGTGTGTGTGTGTGTGTGTGTGTGTGTGTGTGGTGTGTGTGTGTGTGTGTGTGTGAGTGTCTGTGAGTGAGAAAGAGACAGACAGACAGACAGACAGACAGACAGAGAGCTCATTTAACGTCTTTTCACTCTGAGTGATATTATATAACAACAACAAGTCGAAACGAGAGAAGAGGGGGAAAACAGGATGAGAAACTGTAAATGAAAGAGACGAGAACACAGAAAAGAGACCTGTGTGCGTGTGTGCGTACGTATGTGTGTGTGTGTGCGTGAGTATGTACGTGTGTGTGTGCGTAGGTGTGTGTGTGCGCCAGCGCGCGCGCGTGTGTGCGTGTACGATGTGCATATGGACGAGTGTGTGTGTGTGTGTGTGTGTGTGTGTGTGTGTGTGTGTGTGTGTGTGTGTGTGTGTGTGTGTGTGTGTGTGTGTGTGTGTATGTGTTTGTTTATCACCGCTGCTCCCTTTAATCCGAAGATCCGTCTTCACGTGTGTGTGTGTGTGTGTGTGTGTGTGTGTGTGTGTGTGTGTGTGTGTGTGTGTGTGTGTGTGTGTGTGTGTGTGTGTGTACGTGTGTGGTGTATACGTGTGTACTTGGGTACGAGCGTGTTCGTGTGCACGTGTGTGTGTGTGTGTATGCGTGTAGGTGTGTGTATACGGACTTGTGTGTGTGTCTACGTGTTTGTTTATCACCGCTCCTCTCTTTAATCTAAACATCCGCCTTCACGTGTCTTCAGACGATTAGGAGGCACTGACACTGCAGATATTCGATATGCAGATATTTCAGGGGGCAAAACTCGTTAGCTCAACAGAGATAAACAATTTTCTCAGAAACCCTATCCGTAAACACATAGCCTATTTTGTAAACATGCAGATAGCGGGTGTGCTCCGTCCTGTTTAATTAAATACGCAACAGGGATATGTATATCAGGCGGGAGGCAGTTAGGAAGCCACTTAAATTTAACCCTTTAGTCTGATCAGATTTTTATTTAACCTTGAACTAATTTATTTAAAATTTCTAATGCAACACTTCTGTAGATTAATTCATAAGTATTAACATAGCAAAAATGTAGAAAAATGTACTGGCGCGTTTGTGAGAAAAAATTAAATAAAGAAAAATTCAGCACTCTTTTCTTACACTGTGTCCCATCAGGGTAACCATAGGTGTGTGGTTTTGCACGTACTCACCACACCGAAGGCTAAATGTACATTTTAAATACATAGTCAAGAAAATGTGGCTGGTTAAGCTCTCTAAGAAATTTAAATCAATATTACAATTTCTTTAACAAAGATATGCTGAACACTAACATTAAAGTCCTAATATAACAACAATTTATACAGGAATATTTTGCGTCGCGGGATTGAGCATACCAAAGCGGCAATGTGTTACCTCGGAAAAAATGGCAAGAGAACCCGGCGGTTCACATGAACAAATTTCTTATTTTCTTCCTCTGACGACCACGCAAAGTTGAGTTAATTATGCTTTATATTATTTTGTCAGAACTGACTAACATGTACATTAAATCTAGCGATCGTCTGTTGTTCTCTGCGAGAAGAGATAACTGGGTCAGCAGCGCGGTCAGGCTGGGGTGAGTAAAGTAACAGCTGGGTCATTTCGTCTGCAACAGGATGCTCGTGCTTTCTCTTCTGCTGTGGATTGTATGGTCAACTAGTTTGATCAAAAGCGTAATTTTTTTTCGTATAGTTGGGTAAACTTTATACTTGTGATAAGTGCTTGCGTGCATTAGATGTTCATTTATGTGTTATTTATTTGTTTCACTTTATTTGATAGACTGACAAGTGATGCAGGAAGGGCGAAAGAGGCTATTCAAATACTGATATATTACTTCTGTTTGTGTTTGAAATGAATGCAGCAGAACAGCAAGGCATAGAACTGCCTCCAGTGTCAAAAGATCACACCGTCCAGTTTATAACTGATAATGTCGACCATAACAGTGTTACCCTGAACGATGGGCATTATAGCTGTCGTGACACCAGAGAAAAAGGAGAAAAAGAAGACCCCCAGTAGATACATCAAGATGAAAGACATCGTTGCCGCTGAACGGATTGGAATCTACTTTTACAGTTCTGTGTGGAAGAATTCCTCAGCACTGATCTTCAGAGAGCTGCCATAGATATATTTAAAAGATCCAACCAGCCACTACAAAACACTTTGGGATATCTCTTGGCCACTGAAGTCCCCTCGACCTGCTTGGAAGGGCATGATGCAAGCTCTACATAGTGATGATCATGCAGGGATATCTCAAGTGTGCTTTATGCCCATGATCGACCTGGATCCTGGTGACCTGTCTTGCATCTACTCCACTTTGAGATTTGTGACACGTCAGGCGAAGAAGTACAATGTCACACCAGTGCTCACTTTTGACCAGCTCAGCTGATTGTCTCCAGTCAGAAGGCTGGTTGTGAACGACAGTCTGATGTTCTTCGTCTGGGAACGTTACATTTGCAGATGAGTTTTCTAGAAAGCATTGGATACTGATGGCCGGTTCTGGTCTTCAAGAGGCATTGGAGTTGGTTTTGGCTCCAAACTCAGTTGTCCACATGTTAAATGGCAAGGCATATGACCGTGCAGTTCGTGGTCATCTACTTGTGGATGCTGCACTCAATGCCATGCTTACTGCTGATGCCTTCCAACTGCCATGGATTTTGGTCCCCATGATGTTGAAGAAGACAAGCAGGAATAATCAGTAGATGAGCCTGGTGACAATGCTTCTTCTGAGGAAAAATCAGCCAATGATCCAGAGTCAGACGTCCTGCCAGTTGATGCCTTTACTGAAGTACATACCACCACTGGAGATGCCGATCTTGATACCGTGGCAGGTTTCTTGGAAAAAATGTTGAACTTGAAGAGAGCGTTATCCCAAGGGAAGATGTTCTTGAAGCTTTGTCAAGAATTTCAGTTAAGCTAGCAACATACAAAGATCGGCTGTCCAGTTGCAGAACAGGTTGGTTTTGGCTCATGTAAATGGACATGATTACAATTCTTCGTCGCTCAATCAAGGCTGAAAGGAAGGGAACTTTCTTCTTCACTTGCAATGTGTCAAGGATATGTTGCCATATCTTGCTGCATCAGGCCACAACAACTACCTAAAATCTGCCAGATTATACCTGCAACAGATGATGATGTTGGAAGAGACCCATCCTCATCTGTATCAACGATTCTTGGAGGGTCATCACAGTGTCAGACGGAGTGACCGTTACTGGGCTGGCCTGTCAACAGATCTTGTACTAGAGTACTAATGTGCAGCCTGAAAACGACTGGAGGCCTCACCAGGGGTTCGGGAATGGGAGAGAAAGAACGCCTAATGTGGTTGCTAAGTATGCCTGCATGTGCTGAAGTCAGTGCGTCAATGCAGCTTGTCACCAACGTGTCCTTTACAACAAGTGAACAGCACAAAGATTCCAGCAGATCAAGGCAAAATCAGGATCACAAGGACACAAAAACACTCCTTGGCTTCTTCCAGAAGCGAAATCCATTCAACATGTGTGGAAGTCTGCGAAGCCTGTCAAGTGGACGAAATGCTATAGAGGATGTAAACGTGGACACAGCCAAAGAACTGGGCAAGACCATCCTTGACAGCATGACAGCATCAACAGTTTCTGAGGTAAAACTAAAATAAAACGAGATCAAGCTATTACCCTAGCTAATATGCCCAGTACGACAAAGGAGACAGAGACAATCAGCGTGGATTCGACTTTGCTGTTCCAGCGACTTGTGAAAATTGCACAGATCAGTCCTGAAACACTCCAATCAGTCTTTGAATTTGAGCTGACAAACATACCAACATCATCGTTTGACACGTCTGGACTTTTAAGACCTGCAAAGAAGCACGTGTTGGCTGACTATCTATGGTCAGTCACCAGCCAGCACAACAGCAAGTTACCAGAAGACGTCTTCTTTGTCCTTGATGGTGGCCATCTTCTGCATCGTTTGGCTGGGAGCAGAGGTACAGCATACAATCAGGTTGTTCAAAGCTGCGTGGAATTCGTCATCAGGAACTTTGGCAAACAGGCAATCATTGTTTTCGATGGGTATGCCAGCGGTCCTTCCATTAAGGATACAACTCATCTGCGAAGAAAGAGTGAGTGTAAAATTGCCTGTGATGTTGATTTTGATGGAGACATGCTGGTGTGTGACACAAAAGAAAGCTTCCTGGCTAATGTCAACAACAAACAACGCTTAATTTACAAGCTCAGCAATGCACTGATGGAAAATGGCATTGGAGTGCAGCATACTGACGGAGATGCTGACTGTCTCATTGTTGGTACAGCCCTCGCCAAGGCCAAAGAAAGATCAACAAGAAAGATCAACTGTCTTGTGGGACGGGACACAGACTTACTTGTGCCGCTTCTGTATCACTTCCAACAACAGAGCTTTGATGTGTATTTTGTGCCAGGAACTAGAGCTGGGACATAAGGCCAGTCCAGACAGAATTGGGTCAATCTGTCTGCAGTAACATTCTCTTCAGCCATGCCTTTGGGGGCTGTGATACGACCAGCAGTTCGTTCTCCATAGGAAAGAAAGCTCCAGTTGAGAAACTGAAGGAATCTTCCTTTCTTCTCCAACAAGCAGAAGCTTTTGCACGAGAGTCACAGTCACAAGACGTGATCTGGAAGCGGGCGAAAAGGCTCTAGTGGTGTTGTATGGAGGGAAAGAGGACGACAAACTGAACACCCTCCGTTACATCAAATATCTCCGTCAGTTGTCCGCTTCCACATCAGTCATTGAGCCAAAACGATTGCCACCATCTGCGGCAGCTGCTAAATTCCATTCGTTGCCAACTTACTTCCAGATTCAAGTATGGGTCAGACTCCAGGATGAGAGGTCGGTGCTACTGAGTCCAACAGAGTGGGGCTCGGATATAAACGACGACATCATGGTTCCTGTCTGCACAGATGTTGCAGCTGCACCCGAAGATCTTCTTCACGTGGTGAAATGCAATTGCAAGACAGACTGTGCATCTGTGAGGTGTTCCTGTCGACGACACGGACTGGTCTGCACTGTGGGATGTGGAGAATACCGTGGTGAAAGCTGCATGAACTCACCGAGCGTTCAAGACTGAAGAAGTCAGCTATGTGGAGGTGTACAGTGAGGAACAGTACTGAGCGACTGAAATCGTGTGGGTTTTGTTTGTTTGTTTGTTTGTTTTGTTTGTTTGTTTGTTTGTTTTTGATGTGTTATTTTTGTTATAGTTTCAGACCTACCTTGTGAATGCCTGGTTACCACTGAAGAAAAATGTTTAATGTTCTGAAAACGTGTAGAACTTTTTCGTCCATATAATATTACAGCACTTTATTTTGTGCCTCATTAGTACTATGCCTATTCGTATGCAAATTCTTAGTTAATTTGCCATCACTTTTGTTGTTAAATTAAAATCTGTTGACAGTTCACGTAGGAAATTCAGTGGAAGTATGCACTGGACTATAAGGAAACAAAACGTTAATATTTTTTGAATAAATAACAAGCTGACTGTGCATTTCATGCTTAAAGAGTGACTGTTCCTGACTGTCAGCTCTTCAGCTATTTGACTTCTACACCTCCTATATTTGGCCTCGCAAAAAATATATTTTCCGACAAATATATTTTTCTACATTTTGGATATGTGAAAGGGCAATGTGTGTAGTGTGCAAAAAACAAGGAATCAATTTAAAATAAATTTGTTCAAGGTTCAGCCATTATATGTCCAAATATGACCAGACTACTTTGCCTCCCGCACCCTATTCACCGACTGCAAAAACTTAACCCTTTGATTTCCTCACCCTTTCCACCAGCTTCCTGCAGGAAGTTGGTGGAAAGGGTGAGGGAGTCAAAGGGTTAAGTTTTGCTTTAGTGGCGTGGATGGCAATGCAGGATTCTGGTAGACAGGGTTCGGGAGTCTAAGGGTTAAACCGTTGAGCAAGCGAATAACACTGGCTGTTTCTGTGAATCATGCTTACTCGAAAATTTTTATGAAACTGCCGGGAAGCTGCATGGTTCGTAATTGTCACAGAGTACAATTTCGACCCCTGCCTTTAACCTTCTGTAATATGTTTAGTTTTAACCCTTTGACACCCTGCACCCTAACCATCAACTGCAAAAACTTAACTCTTTCATTCCCTCACCCTATCCACCAGCATCCTCCAGGATGCTGATGGATAGAGTGAGGGAGTCAAAGGGTTAACTTTTGCTTTTGGTGACGTGGTTGACAATGCAGGATGATGGTGGACAGGGTGCGGGAGTCAAAGGGTTAAATATAATGACATGCGTTGGATTATGAAAATTAAACCTGAACTGTTCGATCTGACAGGTGGAGCTACTGAATATGACAATGTGTTTGAAAGGGTCGTAACCCAAAAGCAGACAACTGAGTAATAGAATACTACTAGCACAGTACAGGAGGGACACTTGAACACGAAGTAAAATAAACTGAAAATAAACATTTATCAAACATGACACAACAGTACTTCATGACACTGAATGTAAATCGTGATACATTTATTGGAGAGAGAGAGAGAGAGAGAGAGAGAGAGAGAGAGAGACAGAGACAGAGACAGACAGACAGACAGACAGAGACAGACAGACAGACAGCCAGACAGATAGAGACAAAACTGTCTTATCACAGAGTGAGAGAGCAAGAAAGAGCTCAGACTTCGGCTACTTTATTGCTCAAGAATAGTAGCGTTAGGTCCCACTGGACGTATCTTCCGGCTAGTCCTTGCTACGCTACATACACAATATGAGCATAAAAAGAAGACAGAAAGAAAAACAAAGAAAAAAGAGGACGAGAGAGAGACAGAGAGAGAGAGAGATATATCCAGGCAGCCAATTCAGCAGACAGCCAGCCAACAGAAAACAGAGACAGAGACAGAGATAGAGAGACAAACAGAGACAGATACAGAGATACAAAGAACAGAAAGAGAGAGAAGAGTACAAAACATCTTAGCACAGAGAAAAAAAAAGAGAGAGAGAGAGAGATATCCAGCCAGCCAAATCAGCCAGCCAGCCAGCCAGACAGAAAAACAGAGACAGAGACAGAGATAGAGAGACAAACAGAGACAGATACAGAGATACAAAGAAACAGAAAGAGAGAGAAGAGTACAAAATCATCTTAGCACAGAGAAAAAAAAAGAGAGAGAGAGAGAGAAAGAAAGAGAGAAACAGGAGAGAGAGAGAGGGGATGGGGGGGGTGGGGGGTGGAATGAGAAAATTGTATCGGAGCTTACCTATCTTTACAAGCAAAGAATCGCGTATACAATTTCTAAACCCAACAACCAGCACTTTACTGTTTCACATTTTCCTCTGCCCACGCTTACTCCGCCATGCATCCCGGATCCAATGGCTGCCATGTTGTGGGTGTAAGACAGAGGTAAATTTTGAGGTTTTCCCCAAACTTGAACAGTCAGTCGTATGCGAGAGAGTGAAGTTCGAAAAAAGTTTCCGATGCTGCTAGTGCTTTTGGGTCAACCATCGTGAGGGCAATACCCAATTCCAGCCCCCCCCAAACCCCATCCCCGCCCCCCTCTCCCTCGTTAATTCATGCTGGTTGTGTTAACCCTATTAACCCTCCCTCGCCCCATCCACCAGCTTTCTGCATTGTCAGCCACGACAGCAAAGCCATACTTAGACTCTTTCATTCCCTCGCCTTGTCAACCAGCTTCCTGCCTCTCCCTATTCACCAGCTTCTTGTAGAAAGTGATGGAGTGAAAGGGTTTATCAATTTTATTTATTTATTTATCTATTTATTTATATATGCATACATACATATATATATATACATATAGCCCCCCCCCCCCCCCATATACATTTTTTCAAAGTAATGGAGTGAAAGGGTTTATCAATTTTATTTATCTATTTATTTATATATGCATATACATAGATATATATATATATTTTTATTATTATTATCATTATTTTGCAGCTGTTATGGTTCGGCAATGAAAGATTAAGTCTCTGCAGCTTGGGGAAACTGTTCGGGAGTGAAAAGATAAGT
>JAPXFY010000012.1:65887701-65910201 GCA_030674185.1 Monoplex corrugatus
CTGCCTGCCTGCCTGCCTGCTTGCCTGCCTGCTGTCTGTCTGTCTGCCTGCCTGCCTGCCTGCCTGCCTGTGTGCTGTCTGTCTGTCTGTCTGTCTCTCTTTCTCTCTCTCTCTCGCTGTCGTAAAAAAATGCTAGCGAAGCGTAAATGGGGTTGTCCGAACGCGTTGACTCCTTCTTGGGCGAACTTCAATCTACATACAAAGCGATTAGTTTTTCTGATTGATTGACTGATTGATAGACCGTTAATTGATTAAATGATTAATAACTGCTAATTCATTGATCGCCTGTGCACATTGATCATTTTATGACAGAGTCGAGTACACTCCCTTTGATCATGTGATTGCTTAGTTGCTTGTCTTGACTGTCAGTTCAGTGGCCTGCGCTCAGGTTAATTAAAGGATTCAGGTGATAGATTATCAAGAGTTAACAAATGTGTGAAATGATACGATTGATTGACTTATAAACTGATTTTAACAGCGCGGAACAGGTAATATATCATCAAGAGTTAACTATTGTGTGAAATGATAAGACTGACTTACAAGTTTTACTGATTTTAACACCGTAGAACAGGCAATAGATTATCAAGAATTAATTGTTTTTGTGAAATGATAAGATCGACTGACTTGTGAACTGATTTTAATGACCTAGAATTGACTGACCTGTAAACTGGGTGATTAATTCAGTAGAACTACAATGTTGGAGCTACAATAGGAGATACACGTGTGACGTCATGTGACACATTATCATCGGTATCTATGGCTTGTCCTCATTGTAAGTTAGGCAAATCTGTCTCTGCCTGCTTGTCTTCCTGTCTGTCTGTCTCTTTGTCTCTATCTCTGTCTCTGCCTGCCTGTCTTCCTGTCTGTCTGTCTCTTTGTCTCTATCTCTGTCTCTGCCTGCCTGCCTTCCTGTCTGTCTGTCTGTCTCTTTGTCTCTATCTCTGCCTGCCTGCCTTCCTGTCTGTCTCTTTGTCTCTATCTCTGTCTCTGCCTGCCTGCCTGCCTTCCTGTCTGTCTGTCTCTTTGTCTCTATCTCTGTCTCTGCCTGCCTGCCTGCCTTCCTGTCTGTCTGTCTGTCTCTTTGTCTCTATCTCTGTCTCTGCCTGCCTTCCTGTCTGTCTGTCTGTCTGTCTCTTTGTCTCTATCTCTGTCTCTGCCTGCCTGCCTTCCTGTCTGTCTGTCTCTTTGTCTCTATCTCTGTCTCTGCCTGCCTGCCTGCCTTCCTGTCTGTCTGTCTCTTTGTCTCTATCTCTGTCTCTGCCTGCCTGCCTTCCTGTCTGTCTCTTTGTCTCTATCTCTATCTCTGTCTCTGCCTGCCTGCCTTCCTGTCTGTCTGTCTGTCTGTCTCTCTCTCCACACACACACACACGCACACGAAACAAATAAATAAAACTGAATCCAATCTAATCAATCCAATACATGATTTTTTCTCTTTTCCCCCATTCATTTCCCGTCCGTTCATACGGAGTGCTACTTAGGTAAATAAATAAAATAAATTTCTAAAAATATGAATAAATAAAGAAAAAAAAAGATAATGAATGAATGAAGAATGAATGAATGAAAGAATGGATAAAGAAACAAATAGTAAATAAACAAATAAATACACTACCACACTTTCGATTTAAAACTCTCATAAAAAAAAAAAAATAAATAAACGACCGATGGGACTTGCCATTAAATTTGAGTAACTTTTCATCAATAAAATATTATTTGAATTTTTTTAATATCTTCTATCAATAAAGACTGATTTAAGAATTTAGAATATTTTCTATCAATGAAGGCTGATTTGAGAATTTTGAACAATTTCTGTTCGTGAAAGATGACATGAGAAATTTAAACAATTTCTATCAATAAAGGATGGTCTGAGATTTTTGAACAATTTCTATGAATTAAAGATATTCTGAGAATTTTTTTAAAATTAATTTCTATCAAAAAAAAAGAAAAAAAGAGAGATAGAAAAGATGAGGAAAGAGAGAAAGAGACTAAGAAGGTGACAGAGAGAGAGAGAGAGAGAGAGAGAGAGAGAGAGAGAGAGAGAGAAAGAGAGAGAGAGAGAAACAGAAAGACAGACAGACAGACAGAAAGATAGAGAGAGAGACAGAGACAGACAGACAGACAGACAGATAGAGACAGAGAGAGAACTGACACCGTGCAACGATAAATTTAGAAAAATGTAGTTTGGCATTAAGGGGTTTAATCTTAGGACGAAGATAGAAACTTAAAGAGTCAAATATCAAGGTCGTCGACAACAACAACAACAACAACGCTGAACATTAAAAACTTGAAGAGTCAAATATCAAGATCAACAACAACAACAACAACAACAACGCTGAACATCTCTCTCTCTCTGTGCTCTCATTTTCTCTCTCTCTCTCTCTGTCTCTCTCTATCTCTCACACACAGGCACACACACACACACACACAGACACAGCACACACACACACACACACACACACACACACACACACACACACACACACAGGCACACACACACACACAGTACACACACACACACATACACAGAGACAAATAAACACACGGACAGGCACACACATCTCACACGTACAAATACACATACATCTCACATACACGTTTTGATGACGTGTTTCGATTTTGGGAAGGTACGTATATATATGCACGTTGTTTAAGCCTACACTGTGTTGGTCGTATGTTGCTGCACCAGCCTGTTTACCGTTACACAGTCTTCGGTGGGCGTGTCGGCCTGGTGTTTTCATGCTTCCATAAAGCCACAGAACACCGGTATGTCTTACAGGAACATTAACGTTGATATTTGATGTTCTGTGCCCGTACAGGTACACACTGAAGGATCTGCACATACGCTGACTTGGTAGATCGGGAAAACACTCGACCCTTTAACCTTTACCCACCAGTTTCAGTTTCAATTTCAGTTTCTCAAGACGACGTCTAGTCTCCGCGCTCGGAATGAATTCCATACGCACTAACGTCACGGGTGCCATGTGATGGTGATCACGGCGCAAGCCTTTAAGCCTGCGCATTAACCTGTGAGCTGGCCAGGTCCTGAGGTCCTATCTAGCCTGTTTTAGCTAGCCTACTTTTTAAAAAATTTTTTTTACTAGTATGGTGCACATAATCCCATGAGGTAGTTAAAAAAAATGTCCCGTGCCGTGTTTGGAACCTGGGCCGTCTGACTGAAAGCCAGGAATCGTAGCACTAGACTACATGGGAAGACAAGGGGGAAGTCCGAAGTCAGGGGCGTTAGTGCAGTGCATGCTGCAAGCATTCATTTTGTGACACGTTTCCTTTCCCCGCCAGGCGGGAGATAGATGGCCTACCCAGGTAGAATTGAACCCCGGACCTTCCGGCTGGAAGTCTGATGTCTTAGGGATTTGACTACCGTGTCCGTTATGTACCACACACACACACACACACACACACACACACACACACACACACACACACACACATACACACACACACACAGAGAGCGAGATAGAGAAGAGAGAGAGAGAGAGAGAGAGAGAGAGAGAGAAATAAACACACACGTACATAAAACACATATGCACTCACACACACACACACACACACACACACGCATGCACGCACATACACACACATATATATACACACACATGCACTCACACACATACATAAATAAGAGAGAGAGAGAGAGAGAGAGAGAGAGAGAGACGTACATAAAACACATATACACTCACACACACACACACACACACACGCAAGCACGCACATACACACACATACATATATACACACACACACACACACTTGCACTCACACACACATACATAAACGCATACACACACACACACACAACCCTACACACACACATACGCGCGCGCGCGCGCACGCAAGCACACACACACACACACACACACACACACACACGCACGCACACACACACACACACGATCTTTCTCGTTTCTATTTCCCCTCTTGTAGCCTGCTAGGCTATATAACTGTCTTAAGGCCTATCTATCTATCCACTGACCTCTTTTCCAGGTTGCTGATGTTGATGTTGGGTAGTCCGTTGACAGAAATCCCCTCCACAAAGCCCAGGAAGCACAGCACAGCCACAAACAGGCACACCCCCCACCACAGGCTGCATCTTTTGGCCTGAAAACAGTTTTCGCCACCACATCATCACCATCACTATCATCATCATCATCGTTTGCTTCTTCTTCATCATCACCGTCTCTCCTCTCTTTCGTGCTAACACACATCTTGGTATATTCATCCTTTTCTTCTTCGTCTTCTTCCTCCTCCTCTTCTTCTTTTTGGTTACTCGTCTTCTTCATCTTTCACTCGCTGTGTGTTATTGCCCGCTTCTGAATAACAACAACCTGTTTTCGGCCCGGCAGTTTCGAGAAAAAGCAGCAACGTGAAAAGTAAACGCTATCGGGGCCAAGCTAGCCTAGTTCGTGCTTGTTAGCTTACATAGGTTTTTTTTTTTTTTTTAAAGTATCGAAGTTTCGCTCAAGGTTCAGTCACACTGAAAGTTCTGTGCTCATTATCAGTAGTGCCGATAACATCATTCGCACACATGATACGGACACGTAGCCTAACTAGCCTCGAACTTTCCCCAAGTCCATCAGCAGCAACATTTTGTGGTGAAAACCTCGCACCAGTCCTACTAGGCCTACTACAAGGGACAGCCGCCTTAATTTTGTGTCGGGGGAAAACGTTTCGAGCGATCAGCTAAAACGTTGCTGCTCCTACCACTTCTTCTTCTTCTACTGTGTGTGTGTGTGTGTGTGTGCACTCTCAGTGGTTTGTTTACAGAATTAAACACAGTATAGCGTGGTGTGGGGGTGTTCCCCCCCTCTTGCACTCGCCTCTGTGTGTGTGTGTGTGTGTGTGTGTGTGTGTGCGCGCGCGCGTGTGCTCTCGTGTCTTGTTTCTGTTCTTTGTACAGCAAGCCCTACAGTGCGTGTGGCAAAGTTTAGTAAGGTGGAAGATTTGCCAACAGGCAAGGAAGTCGAAATGCCGCGTGGTCTCTCTCTCTCTCTGCACCACTATACTGCTGACTGTACCACTCTATGCAAGCTCACTTGCCGAGCACAGCTGGGGCGAATTAGTTATGCTGTTGAACCGGTTTGCTGACGTCTGGGGTTACTTCGCCACTTGTTAGATCTCAAAAAACTCCCTCTGACCTAAAGGAAAAAAGATCTTCGACTGGAAAGTAAACACGAACTTTCACATGCTCTCTTTCAAGACTAAACTAAACGTAAAACAAGACACGCTAAGGGAACAGCAGTCTTGGTGTTCTCTCTCAAATCTGGGAGGCAGACTTTGCTCTGTCCTCGTAAAATGTAAAGAAATATGTTACACAAACGGGTGAATGGACCATCAAGGCAGAAAATGACAGGAAGAAACGACAGAAAGCAAGAGAGGAAGAAAGAAACAAGGAGAGTGACAGAAAAGAGGAAATGTGTAGCATAGAAGTTCCAGAAGGTGGGGATATTATTCATACTAAAAGAGCCCCAGGCATCCCCACGGGGGAATGTCTCGTCAGACTGAAAGAAATATTGGTAAACATAAAACAAGAAAGTAATGACATTGTTAGTGAGAGATGCGAGGCAACTGCAAACTGTTCTCCTTTCGTATACTGACAGAAATATTCATAAACAGAAAGCAAGAAAATAAGAACACAATAGAGAAAACTGAGATACGAAAGAGATCAACTGCAAAATATACGCTCTTCCGAAATTGACGTAAGAAAATATGAAACTGGAGAAGAGAACAAATATACAATCAAACATTTTCTCTTTTCTAAAATGAAATAATACACATAAGACACGAAGATACTATAGAAAAGAAATGAAAGATAATCTTAATGCATTAAAGATAAGTTGATGTTTTCAAAGAGAAAGTTTGGAAGGGAATAATCGAAAATAACAAATCACTTTTTAAAGCGGAAATAAGGGAGAAAACAAAACAAAAGAAAATTAGGATTGAGAAACAAAACAAAACAAAACAAAAAAACAAGAAGAACTTTCCTCTCACGATTTGAAAAAAAAATCAATAACTGAAACATGAAAGAAAAAAGTCAAGAAACACTTTGTGCGTGAGTGTACCAAGTTTACATTACGAACGGGCTCAACGGATACTAGTACATGTTATGTGGATTTATTTCATGGGTCTACTATTATTTTTGGTGATTACTGGGTCCGAATGGGTCATGCAGCGCATGAACAGCCCGTCTACCCCCCCCCCCCCCTTATTTTTTGTTTTGTTTTTTTGTTTTTGCTTGGCGAAATGGCGACCGTGTGGTATTGGGAGCTGGGAATAAATATCTAGACAATAGTGAGGTACTGTTGCTCTGGGTCCCATTCATCACCTTCGGGTGTTCCCTGTTAACTTGTTAAGTTTCGGTTCTTGAACAGCGGGCTGGGTGCTAGTCTTTCGGACGGGACGAGGGATACCGCGCACTTACCGCACGTTAAAGATCCCAGAGCGACAAAAGGATTGTCGATGACTAACATCGGTGGAAAAAAATCAGTATTCATACCTTAAGGGGAGGGGGGGGGGGGAAATAATAGCAACAACATACATACAACACATCGGGAAAAACACACACACACAAGTAAAAACGAAAGCATGCACCCTTCTATGGCGACTTGTTAGTTTGTAAACTCGTAAGTATCAAAGAAATATATCAATTTCTTAGTTCTGTTACAAAAACAAACAATCAAACAAAACAGACAAACAAACAAAAGAAAGAAAGAAGGAAACAAGGGACGCGACTGTCAAACTGCCCCTTAATTATGCCCCTTCCAGGAATTTCTGTGCAATATCGTTGTTGTTGTACTTGTTTCTATGGTATTTATTTTGTGTGTTTCTTTCAATTTTTTTAATGGACGAGTCAGTAAATTATAGTAAACAATTTTGTTTGTAGGAATGTTTGTATGTTTGTTTGTTTTCTGTTTAAAGGAAATTGGCAGACACAGGGCATTACCAACAGCCTAAGTTTGTTTTGATAACAGATTGATACAAACATAAACATTTGTATATTGTATCCGTAATCTATTGAATATTCAACCCCAAGACAGTACCGTCCTGTTGGGTTTGTTCACAGGTTTATGGTTCATGTCATGATCAGCTCGGATGTTTTTCCATCACACAAACACATACGGTATTTTCGACGTTAATTATTGTGTGTGTGGAATTTATGCTGAGCACGGAAACGTTGTCTTGAGAAAATTGAAACTGAAAACACTTAGTTCAGTTTAAAGCAAAGGAAGATGGTTACTTAAGTGTGTGTGTGTGAGTGTGTGTGTGTGTGTGTGTGTGTGTGTGTGTGTGTGTGTGTGTGTGTGTGTGTGTGTGTGTGTGTGTGTGTGTGTGTGTGTGTGTGTGTGGTGTGACACAGAGAGAGAGAGACAATATAATGTTTATGTTAATGTAAAGTGTGTAAATGTAGCGTGTGTGTGTGTGTGTGTGTGTGTGTGTGTGTGTGTGTGTGTGTGTGTGTGTGTGTGTGTGTGTGTGTGTGTGTGTGTGTGTGTATGTGTGTGTGTGTGTGAGTGTGTGTTTGCATGTTTGTATTGTGTGGGGGGATGGGTGGGAGGCCCACGAGTCAATACAGCTTTTGTGTTAATGACATAAAAGGGTTTATGGTGATACATTATTATTACTACCACCACCACCACCACTACTACCACTACTACTATTACTAATACTATTGCTATTACTATGATGACGACAACAACAACTACTACTACTACCACTACTACTACTACTACTAATTCAATTTGTACAGCTGAGACAGTCCATATCAAAGCATGATTGTCGGAATTTATTTAGTAACAAAACCAAAACAAAAGAAGAAGAAGAAGAAGAAGAAGAAGAAGAAGAAGAAGAAGAAGAAGAAGAAGAAGAAGAAGAAGAACAAGAAGAAGAACAAGAACAAGAACAAGAAGAACAAGAACAAGAAGAACAAGAACAAGAAGAAGAAGAAGAACAACAACAACAAGAAGAACAAGAAGAAGAAGAACAACAACAACAACAACAAAAAGAAGAACAAGAAGAAGAAGAACAAGAAGTTGAACAAGAAGAACAAGAAGAACCGTTTTTGAGTTGTGGGAGGGTGATGATGGTGCCATGTCCATACTGTAACTCTCTGATCCCCGCACGCTGTCCACTAGCATCCTGCATTGTCAACCATGCTAGCAAAGCAAAAACGTAACCTTCTGACTCCGTCACCCTATTTATCAGCTTCCTACAGGATAGGGTGAGAGAGTCAAAATGTTATGTTTTTGCAGCTAGTGTATAGAGTGCGGGATTCAAAGGGTTATCTAATGCAGTCTAAACATAATGGGGAACGAACGACCAGAAAGAAATCAGAGAGCGAGTGAGAGAGAGGGAGAGAGAGAGAGAGATAGGGGGGGGGGGCAGCAAAACAAAAGGAAGCTGTCTCTTATCAGCTATCCGCTTGTTGTCCGTCGAGATTTTACAGTAATGGCCTTCGGTGTGTGTGTGTGTGTGTGTGTGTGTGTGTGTGTGTGTGTGTGTGTGTGTGTGTGTGTGTGTGTGTGTGTGTGTGTGTGTGTGTGTGTGTGCGTGCGTGCATGTGTGTGTATGAGAGAGAGACAGACACAGACAGACAGACAGACAGAAAGAGAGAGAGACAGTTGTTTATATGTTGTGTGTGAGTGTGTATGAGTGTGTGTGTGAGTGAGTGAGTGAGTAAGTGTGTGTGTGTCTCTGTGTGTGTGTGTGTGTGTGTGTGTGTGTGTGTGTGTGTGTGTGTGTGTATCTGTCTTGAGAGTATGTGGTGTGTGTGTGTCTGTGTGTCTGTGCGTCCGTGTGTGTGTGTGTGTCTTTCTCTCTCTCTCTGTATGTGTACGTAGTGATGTGTGGTGTGTTTGAGTGTGTGTGTGTGTGTGCGTGCGTGCGTGTGTGTGTGTGTGTGTGTGTGTGTGTGTGTGTGCGTGCGTGCATGTGTGTGTATGAGAGAGAGACAGACACAGACAGACAGACAGACAGAAAGAGAGAGAGACAGTTGTTTATATGTTGTGTGTGAGTGTGTATGAGTGTGTGTGTGAGTGAGTGAGTGAGTGAGTGAGTGTGTGTGTGTCTCTGTGTGTGTGTGTGTGTGTGTGTGTGTGTGTATCTGTCTTGAGAGTATGTGGTGTGTGTGTGTCTGTGTGTCTGTGCGTCCGTGTGTGTGTGTGTGTGTCTTTCTCTCTCTCTCTGTATGTGTACGTAGTGATGTGTGGTGTGTTTGAGTGTGTTTGTGCGTGTCTATGTGTGTGTGTGTGTGTGTGTGTGTGTGTGTGTGTGTGTGTGTGTATGTGAACTCTATGCGCCAAGTGGACAATGACCTTGGCACGGTCAAGAAAGGCCATGCTACGGTCAGTCCAGGTGGCCAGATAAACGACTTTTCGTGTTGAAGGCGTGGCCGGACATGCAATATGGCACACATATCTGCGCACGTACACTCGCATGGGTGTTCACCCGCGCACATATCCACACACACACAAAATCTCGCATGCACATACAATGCACAGATACATACAGACACGCGAGCGCGGGCGTGCGCACACATACACACACGCACGTACACACACATACTTACGAACATTATAACTTGTAACAGCATAATATTTCAAGATAGGTTGTGTATTTCAAATGTCAGTAGTAATAGTTTTATTTTCAAAAGTGAATTGAAATAAATAGATGAATGAATAAAAAGAAATAAATTTATAAAATGGATAGATAAATAAACATATACAATAAATAAAAACGAAAACCAGTAATGAAAAAGAGAGAGAGAGGAGAGAGAGAGAGAGAGAGAGAGACAGACAGACAGACAGACAGACAGAGACACAGAGAGAGAGAGAGACAGACAGAGACACACACACACACACACACACACACACACAGAGAGAGAGAGAGAGAGAGAGAGAGAGAGAGAGAGAGAGAGAGATTAGCTATTGAATGACTTTATTGTGATTTCCATAAATTACGATAAGTTAATTCAGTTCAATTTTCCATGTTACTGGTTCAGTGAGGTATTGTGCTGTGCCACTGTTTGTTAATTGTAATTTTTTTTTTCATCAGAGTGATGAATACATATTTGTAGACCAAGTTTTGCTGCTAATCACCTGCTGTACACCTTCAAATTCTTGCTATTCAATTAGTGTTTTTTTTATTCCCTGCATTTCTTTTTTGTTCGTTCTCAGACTCCTTTTTCAATAACAGGAAATTAATCCACTTCAAAGTTATGGATAAGTGATGCAGAGAAAGAGAGAGAGAGACACACACACACACACACACAGAGACAGAGAGACAGACAGACAAAGAAGAGAGAGAGAAAGAGAGAAAGAGAGAGAGAAGAGTGTGTTATGTGTGTGTTTGTGTGTGTGTGTGTGTGTGTGTGTGTGCGTGCGTGTGTGTGTGTGTGTGTGTGTGTGTATGTGTGTGTGTGTGTGTGCGCGCGCGCGCGTGTGCGTGTGTGTGTGTGTGTGCGAGTGTGCTCCCCCGTATGTGAGGTGTACTTGAAGGTGGTTGAGTGTGTGTGCTGGATGTGCGTACGTATGCGTATGCGTATATGAATGTGTATGCATTTGTCAGTCTATTTGTGTATGCTTGTGTGTGTATGTATATAATGTGTGTATGCGTGCACTGCACACATAAGTCTACGCACAGAAAATATATGGCAACCATTTAACCGTTTAAGGTCTGTTATCAAACTACCTATCTACCTACCCGCCCCAACTTGACTTTCCAAACACGATTGCACTTTCGATTACATGATAGTTTATAAAGATAACTTAATCATCGGCAGATCTTTGATGACTAAGTGGCATCCTTTACGGTCTAAGCACTCACATCCGGCTGTGAAAGTTAGTCAGCCTTGCCCTATCATCATGCAATACAGACACGCCTAAGGCAAGCTCCCGGATACCAACATACGCAGCAACTAGCGGGTTTTTTTTCTGATTGGTTTGTGGATGTCACTTAGAAAGTCAAGTTGGGGTGGGTAGATAGATAGTTTGATAACAAACCTTAAACGGTTAACATGTGGATAGATAGACAGTCTGATAACAAACCTTAAAGGGTTAATATGTGGATAGATAGACAGTTTGATAACAAGCCTTGAACGGTTAATATGTGGATAGATAGAGTTTGATAACAAACCTTAAATGGTTAGTATGTGGATAGATAGACAGTCTGATAACAAACCTTAAAGGGTTAATATGTGGATAGTAGACAGTTTGATAACAAACCTTAAATGGTTAGTATGTGGATAGATAGACAGTTTGATAACAAACCTTAAATGGTTAGTATGTGGATAGACAGACAGTTTGATAACAAACCTTAAAGGGTTAATATGTGGATAGATAGTTTGATAACAAGCCTTAAACGGTTAATATGTGGATAGACAGTTTGATAACAAACCATAAAATTAAACGGTTAATATGTGGATAGGTAGATAGTTTGATAACAAACCTTAAACGGTTAATATGTGGATAGATAGACAGTTTGATAACAAACCTTAAACGGTTAATATGTGGATAGAGAGATAGTTTGATAACAAACCTTAAACGGTTAATATGTGGATAGAGAGATAGCTTGATAACAAACCTTAAACGGTTAATATGTGGATAGATACAGTTTGATAACAAACCTTAAACGGTTAATATGTGGATAGATAGACAGTTTGATAACAAATCTTAAACGGTTAATATGTGGATAGAGAGATAGTTTGATAACAAACCTTAAACGGTTAATATGTGGATAGAGAGATAGTTTGATAACGAGCCTTAAACAGTTAAATAGCTGATATATTTTCTGTGCGTAGGCCCATATGTGTATGCACCTGGAGTCTCCTCTGAGACTCAAGATCTGATATCTTGAGTTCAATTCCAGCCCGGCAATATTAAAAAACTGGCCTGTTCGTTGCCCATCTTAATGTTGTCATCATTCAGGTGGTGTCAGCTTGGTGTTTTGTAAGTCCGCCTCCCTCCCTCCCCATTTCAAAACCTTGCCAGCGCTTAGGGTTTTGCGCAGGCTCAAGGAGTGAGTCAGATAATTGCTGGCAGACTTGGGTGGAGTGCGTATGGAATTGTCCGAGTGCGATGAATTCCCCTCGGACAAACTCCACACTCCTAACTCAAGTTAGTGATTTTTTTTTTATGCATCATGCAAAACACATACCAAGTGCAAACTGGATACAAATACAGGCAACAACTAGCTGTGCCGTTTTTGTTGCAGTTTTCTTCTGTTTCGCTTGTTGATATCAATGAAGCTTGAATAATGCTTTCAACTTTAGCCTTTCTTTCTCCGAGCCTCATCATGCGAAACAAACACGCCGAACGTAGTCAACTTTGATACAAACACCCCCAGCAGCTAGAGATAAAAGTCGTTTCATCACCCTGAGGTCATGCGGGAGTGAGGTGGTAGAGACCGCAACTTTTCTCTGAGACCATTATTATGAGTGCGGTGACCATCTCCTCTACCTCGTTGCTTTACTCTCCTCAACCCTCAACAGGGGTAGGCCTCACATTTTTATTGTTTTATTTCGTTTTTGTTGTTGTTGTTGTTGTACATTTGTTTGTATTCTGTCCAAGAGGGATTCATCGCACTGGGACAATTCCGCACGCGCTCCATTCCAAATCTGCTCGGAATGTGTTTCGAGCCAGTATCGAATTCGTGCAAACCTGTGCAGCATACTGCCAGGCAGGATACCTGTTTCTATACCAGCTAGGACGCAATGACCAGTTGTATCTCTGCCACAGATTTCTTTTTAAATGGTTGATGTTTTTTTTTCTGTCATCACTCCCTGCACACGCAACTTAAATTAGATATGAATAATAAACAAGCATCAGTCTTCGTCTTCTTCTTACGCTAGCTAAATCCCCTGCCAGTACTCCCTATCTAACTTTTAAGTTTGTACAAACTGCCTACTTAGCAGAGGAAGCGGATTTTAGCGTGTAAGACCCTTCTTTATCTCGCCTCAGTTGAGGGCAGTCATACTCCATTTCTCGGGGGAGCTAAGAAGAAAATTAGGAAGAAATACAGTTAAATGATCTGGTCACAACAGGAAAGCTGGAGGGAAAGAGAACACCAGAAAGAAAATATAGGACGGACTTGCAGGGTGGTTGAGGAGGACAGAGAGGGTGGCAGATGTAATTGCAGCGACAAGGGATAGATGTATATGGAGGGCCATGATCGCCAACGCCATGATGATGATGATGATGATCTGTAAGGCAGAAATAAGAACGAGTCTTGTGACGGAAAGAAAAAAAACATGACAGGAAAGAAGAACACCTAACTACCTAAAAGTGAACTAGACAGCGCCTGCGGTTCCAGAATGGGAAGGGGGACCTTAATGTCTGCACCCTCAGTACCCCACTGCGGGGTGCCGAACATCAGTTAACTGTGCCTTTTGGTGTGGGTTTTTTGTTTTTGTTTTTTTGTTTCCCTGATTCGCTTTTGCTCTTTCAGCTTCTTCTATCATTGCTATTATTATTATCAAAATGAACTGTTCTTGTATAGCACTAT
This sequence comes from Monoplex corrugatus, assembly GCA_030674185.1. Taxonomy (NCBI): domain Eukaryota; kingdom Metazoa; phylum Mollusca; class Gastropoda; order Littorinimorpha; family Ranellidae; genus Monoplex; species Monoplex corrugatus. The sequence goes on from JAPXFY010000012.1 coordinate 65,901,211, forward strand.
TCTACATACTCGTTTGGACTCATTGCGTATTACATATAATCAAACTGTACACAGGAGCACAGAGAACTCGACCTGTTAGGTGAGCTGACCACATTCCACTATGTTGTTTCACAATCTTTTTTTCTTTTCCTTTTTTTTTTCCTGTTGAAGTATTGTGTGTGTATTTTGAGACTGTTATAGCCCACTATGTTGTTTCACAATCTTTTTCTTTTCCTTTTTTTTTCTTATTGAAGTATTGTGTGTGTGTTTTGAGACTGTTATAGCCCACTATGTTATTTCACAATCTTTTTCTTTTCCTTTTTTTTCTTATTGAAGTATTGTATGTGTGTTTTGAGACTGTTATAGCCCACTATGTTATTTCACAATCTTTTTTTCTTTCTTTTCCTTTTTTTTCTTATTGAAGTATTGTGTGCGTGTTTTGAGACTGTTATAGCCCACTATGTTATTTCACAATCTTTTTCTTTTCCTTTTTTTTCTTATTGAAGTATTGTATGTGTGTTTTGAGACTGTTATAGCCCACTATGTTGTTTCACAATCTTTTTTCTTCTTTTCCTTTTTTTTTCCTGTTGACGTATTGTGTGTGTGTTTTGAGACTGTGACTTTATCTTATAGCCCTTTATGGCTTATACAGTCGGTGGGCTTTATGCAAAAATAATAACCAGCACTCTGATTTTTAGTGTGCAATTATGCTGATTGCTTCCATTTTAGAAGATTATAGCCCTGATATGGCTCTATCAGTCGCTGGTTATAGCCCTAATATGGCTCTATGCATGTCGGCTGGGTTATAGCCCTAATATGGCTCTATGCAGTTGGCTGGGTTATAGCCCTAATATGGCTCTATGCAGTCGGCTGGGTTATAGCCATAATATTGGCTCTATGCAGTCGGCTGGGTTATAGCCTAATATGGCTCTATGCAGTCGGCTGGGTTATAGCCCTAATATGGCTCTATGCAGTCGGCTGGGTTATAGCCCTAATATGGCTCTATGCAGTCGGCTGGGTTATAGCCCTAATATGGCTCTATGCAGTCGTCTGGGTTATAGCCCTAATATGGCTCTATGCAGTCGGCTGGGTTATAGCCCTAATATGGCTCTATGCAGTCGGCTGGGTTATAGCCCTAATATGGCTCTATGCAGTCGTCTGGGTTATAGCCCTAATATGGCTCTATGCAGTCGGCTGGGTTATAGCCCTAATATGGCTCTATGCAGTCAGCTGGGTTATAGCCCTAATATGGCTCTATGCAGTCGGCTGGGTTATAGCCCTAATATGGCTCTATGCAGTTCGGCTGGGTTATAGCCCTAATATGGCTCTATGCAGTCGGCTGGGTTATAGCCCTAATATGGCTCTATGCAGTTGGCCGGGTTATAGCCCTAATATGGCTCTATGCAGTTGGCTGGGTTATAGCCCTAATATGGCTCTCTGCAGTCGGCTGGGTTATAGCCCTAATATGGCTCTCTGCAGTCGGCTGGGTTATAGCCCTAATATGCTCTATGCAGTGGGCTGGGTTATAGCCCTAATATGGCTCTATGCAGTCGGCTGGGTTATAGCCCTAATATGGCTCTATGCAGTCGGCTGGGTTATAGCCCTAATATGGCTCTATGCAGTCGGCTGGTTATAGCCCTAATATGGCTCTATGCAGTCGGCTGGGTTATAGCCCTGATATGGCTCTATGCAGTCGGCTGGGATTTCAGCGAAAATAACAACAATCTGTATCTTTATTGTGCATGTATGCTTGGGGTTATCATTTTCCATCAGCCAGCCACTCACATGACTTACAGGATAATTGAAGTGCGTATTTGTTATTCTGCATACTAAGTGGGTTTCGGCACAAACAGATCTGCACACATGTTGACCTGCCGGGGAGATAAAACAAAAACCCACCCACACACACACACACACACACACACAAAGAGAAAGAGAGAAAGAGATAGATGGATAGACAGAGAGAGAGAAAGAGAGAAAAGAGAAAGAGAAGGAGAAAGAGAAAGAGATAGATAGATAGATAGATAGATAGAGTAGGATGAAGATAGATAGAGAGATAGATAGAGAGAGATAGAGAGAGAAGAGAGAAAGAGAGAGAAGAGAGAGAAAGAGAGAGAGAGAAGAGAGAGAAGAGAAGAGAGAGAGAGAGAGAAGAGAGAAGGAGAGAGAGAGAGAGAGAGAGAGAGAGAGAGAGAGAGAGAGAGAGAGAGAGAGAGAGAGAGAGAGAGAGAGAGAGAGAACTTCTTCGTTTTCCCCCACGCGGGGCGATGGTGTCCAGGCGGATTGAATCCAGCATCTTCTGAATAGAAGTCCGGCATTTACCCACTTAACTGCCGCACCCATTAGAGTGATACACACATGCTAAACGGAAGCTGAAGACAAGTAGGCCTACATGCAGGACTACATGCAGCCCACTTAGCTGGGTTTTCCTGTTGTTGCTAGTTTCTTTGTTTTTAATGCAGTATTTTTTTTTCCTTGGTTGGCTTGTACATGTTACCTACATCCGGCTCAGAAAGTCAGTCACTCTTCTTCCTCTATCACCATTATGTAACACTGACGCACCCAGCACTACCTACATACAAACATGTACATAACCTAGCTGTGTCTTTATTGCAGTCTTCTTCTGCTTGGTTCATACTCTTCTGATGCCATAGTGACATACAGACCTGCCTTACACCAACCAACCAACCAACCAACCAACCAACCAACCAACCATCCAACCAACCAACCAACCAACCAACAAACCAACCAACAAACAAACAAACAAAAATAAAAGATACACACATCAAGTAGCTGCGTCTTTATCGCAGTTTTTCTCTGATTGGTTAGTGCCTATCATACATATGAGTATATCATATCATATCATATCTGTCTGTCTATCTATCTATCTATCTATCTATCTGTCTATCTATCTATCTATCTATCTATCTATCTATCTATCTATCTGTCCATCTATCTATCTATCTATCTATCTATCTATCTATCTATCTATCTATCTGTCTGTCTATCTATCTACCCATCTACCTATCTATTAATCTATCTATCTATATTTCCATCTGTCTATCTATCTATCTATCTATCTATCTATATGTGTGTGTGTATGTGTGTGTGTGTCTGTCTGTGCCTGTCTCTTTGTGTGTGTCTCTGTGTGCGTGCGTGCGTGCATGCGTGCGTGTGTGTGTGTGGTGTGTGTGTGTGTGTGTGTGTGTGTGTGTGTGTGTGTGTGTGTGTGTGTGTGCGTGTTTATGTGAAAATGTATCATGTAATGAAGAAGAGGACAATGCAGCGAACGGTTGTATCAACGGCAGAGTGAAGCATGTAGCGGTGTCAACCGTTATTACTGTTTTTGATGGTGTGAAGCAGGCCACTGAACGCCAAAAACGTGTCATCACACAAAACTTTCACCGATGCCATTGCTGGTACACAAGTAGAGATGATCCATCACACATCAGTTTGCAACGAAACTGTTCAATTCTCACAAAAACAGCAAAGTATGAGCGCAGGCAACCTCAAAGACTGTATCTCGAGGAAAATATTGAACAAAGTAAATGTATAAAAACAAATACACAATAAATATCTAACCAACTAGCCAACTAACCAATTAACCAACGGACTGATTGACTGAGTGACTGACTGTCTGTCTGACTGACTGACTGACTGATTAATTGACAGACTGACTGGCTCACCGACTGACTGACTGATTAGCTGACTGACTGACTGACTGAGTTGCTGACTGACTGGCTGACTGACTAGCTGACTGACTGGCTGACTGACTGACTAGCTGACTAGTTCACTGACTGACTGACTGACTGGCTGACTGACTGACTCACTGATTGACTAGAGAATTATGTCGATTGCATAATGTCTGCTAATCCTCTGTATTAAATCATTTACTCACAACAATTTCAAAATCAGTTGTTCCGATTTGTTATTTTCTCCACAGATCTGTACTTTGAAGTCAGCTATGAGGTCAAAACAAGAACATAGGTAAAATAAGTTTAAACGGACAGGGGCGACTTTTTTTTTTTTTTTATCTATTCGTTTCTTTATTCAGTTCAGTTGATTTGACATCATCATGTTTCACCTGGCCCCACCTGTCTGTAGACTTGCAGACTATATATATGTCTGCTGACATCGACCACTCAGACACAGTTCCATTAACGTTAGCTTTATTTATTGATGGATTGATTGGTTGATCATGCCATGCACATTCTTCATCTACAGTTGCATGTGCAGGATGCTTCACTCTCTTTACTTGTTTGGAGTTTGGGAATTTGATCAAGAGAGTTCCGTCGCTTTCGGGCAGTTCCATACACGCTCTGGACTAAACAGGAATACTCGTAGGAGTTTGTTTAACGAGGATCTTATAGCTTTTGGGCAGTTCCAAATGTGCTCCTCTTACATCTGCCAACAAGCATATGTCAAACTACTTGAAACTGTATAACATCCTAATCACCGGCAAGGTCTTGAAATGGGGATTGGAGTGGAGGGGGGGGGGGGGGGAACGTGACCTATAAAAAACACTAAGTTGAAACCACCAGAATGGTTGAGCATCGGATTCACATGCTAATGGTTGTGGGTTCGAATCCCGAATGCGCTACATTAAAACTGGCCTTCTCACTGTCCCATGTAAACATCATTGTTGTTCCGGTGGTGTCAGTATAGGATTAGACAAGTTCCCCCTCCCCAAACTTCCCTCATTTCCCTGGGATGGTTATCCTTGTCGGCCATATTACCCGAGGTGGGTGTCAACGTAAAAAAAAAAAAGTGAACCAAATCAACCAATCAAACCATCCGAATGATGGAAGCATTAAAAGACGGCCAATGAACAGACCATGCTTTTAGGTTGCTGGCACTGAACTTAAGACAATATTATTATATCCTGAGTCCATAGTTCTGTCACCAGAGCCAGTCTCTGAAGTGGAGGAGTTCAAAGCTACAGAATGATCTTTGATGAGTGATCTGTTTCAGTTTCTCAAGATGACCTCTCCGCGCTCGGAATGAATTCATATGCACTAACGTCACAGGTGCCATGTGATGGAGAAGATCCAGAATGATCACGGCACAAGGCTTAAGCCTGAACATAAACCCGCGAGCTGGCCAGGTCCTGAGGTTCTACCTAGGTAGTTCCATAACCCTGGGGTCGTAGGGAAGTGAGGTGCAGAGACCTCAACTTTTCCCGGGGCTAGCACCACGAGGGCGGCGCCCATCCCCTCTCCCTCGCTTCAAATTCATATTCCATATTCTCATTTTATTTTACCAAGACTTCAGAAAGGCAAAAAGGCTGATTGGTCTTCAAGGGATGGGACCTGGAAAATCAACCTATCTCTCCAATGATTTATACGAAGGCAGCCGGGCAATGCCCTGCTCTTGACGATTTTCAACTGCCGTGGGATCTTTAGCGTGCGAAGCCAGAAGACACACGGATCCCACTTATTTTTCGTCCCCATCCGAAGGACTAGACGTTCAGTTCGATTTTCCGGTCAAACTGAGGAGAAAAGTCGAGGCCTCCTCGGGGAGTGAACCCTGGAACCTCGAGTTTAGTTATTGGCAGGCAAACGTCTGAACCATTCTGCCAGTCTTCTCTAGTAGACTGATCGTAACAACGATGACAGTGTTGAATGGTCATTCTGGCAAACAGTGAATCAAGGCGGGGAGGGTTCGGGGCTTGCAGTGGGTGAAATGACAGCTGGAGAGATACAGTTCTCTACAATACAATGTTGTGGACGCAAGCCGGTACCTGTTTTCTGCCATAGTCGATGAATAACGGTGGAGGTTTTAAGGCGATTGCGGAAATTCCTGAGAAATTGAGACAAAAAAGCTGACGTTGAATTCGATGTAGATAAAATATGACTGATTGAAATTGATAAATAAGAAGTAAACTAAGAAACAAAAAACAACAAGCAATCAAGATAAAAAGATTTAATGAATGAATGAATGAATGAATACATACATACATACGTACATACATACATACACACATATATACATGCATACATACATACATACATGAATAAATAAATAGATAAATAGATAAATAAATAAATGAATAAATAAATAAATAAACATATAAGGGCACTGAACCCGAATCGACAAATCAATTTTAAATTGTCCCTTCTCAAGCTGCTTCCCCATCGAAATCTGATGCAACAAGACTGAGACTGACATGGAACGCGACAGGGAAAGCTGGGGCCCACACTTTTCAACAGGACGCTAACTAGCCGATCAGTCAAACTTATCTCCAAACTGTCACTTCAAAGCCTCTCTGTTGTCAAAACATCATGGATTACGTTCAGTTGTGAATCTGACCGGCAAATGGACCTGTAACGTTGCTACCATCGTCAGTTTGGAGGTAGTATGTGGTCATACTTATTGAAACCATGCTCCTCGTGATACAAGTGCGCGGGGCAAGGGCACGTGTTCAAGACAGACGACCATTGCCTGCCGAAGGTCGCGCTGTATGGAGAATTGTCCTCAGATTATCAAGACAGAGGGGCATCACGGAAGAAATACTAAGATGGACGCATGGACCAGCAAGGCAGAAAATGATCACAAGAGATTATATGAAGCAAAGGAACCAAGCAGAAACAATGATAGTGACAGAAAAGAGCACATTTCTAGCGTAAATTTTCCAAAAGCTGGGGATACTATTTTTACTGAAAGACCCACTGGCATCCTTACAGGAAAGGCTGATCACTTGATAAAGCTGCGGAAATGTTTACGTTCTTTGAAAACGTTCACGCTCTATGCTTGCCATTTATCCTTCTGATTACTGCCAACGGATATTTCTAGCAGCTAATCGCGAAGAATGGAGGTGTACAGTCCGCCATACTATCGCCTTCTTTGATGACACACAAAGGGCCTACTGGTATAGAGGAGAAGACGAGCAGACGTAAAGAACGAAGACCCCATCCCCCTCCGTTCGTGCCCTTTGACCTTGACCTGCAGTTACCGTGGAAGGACCTGCCTACCCCCGCATAGGCCTCGTCAGCCATATACATGTCTGCAGTAGAATTTGATTTGATTTGATTTAGTTCAGTTTTTCCGTCAGCACCCACCGCAGGTGATATGGCCGACGGGGATAACCATCCCAGGGAAGTGTGGGAAGGAGGACTAATCTAATCCGATACTGACTTCACCAGAACAACAATGATGTTAAGATGGAACAGTGAGAAGGCCAGTTTTAATGTTATGCACCCGGGATTCGAACCCACAATCATAAGCATGGGAATCCGACGCTAAACCAAAGGAGCCAGTGAGGTCCGCCCTGCAGTAGACGTGGACCTCTATTCTTGAGTCTTTGCTAGCGACGCCAAATCATGATGATGATGATGCTAGTTATACTGGTTTTGGGAACTGGTTGGATCACTTACTGTTATTTATGTTTGAAGCCCAGCCGACTGGGCAGAGCCATGTCAGGGCTATAACTAACTCAAAACGTACACAATACTTCACAGGGGAAAAATCTGGAAAAGAAAATTAAGTACACATATTAATGCATTCGCGCACAGAATCTAAGGATATGCCCCTGTTATTGACCGCTCCGTCCAATTCATCGCCGGAAGGTTTAAAAACTGAACAAAATCAAACAAACAAGCAAAGAAAAGAAAGAAAGAAAGAAAGAAAGAAACAAACTAACCAACCAACTAACTAACTAACTAATTAATTAACAAACAAACAAACAAACAAACAAACAAACAAACAAACAACACACCCCAACTGAATAACAAGGACACGAAAACATAAAAACGGGCCAAAATATCTAAAATTGCTTCTGCACATCACGTTTCATCAGAACAAAAAAAAATGCATTTAAGTACATGCACCCAATTATCAATCCCAAGAGAAAGTATATGAGGCATTATCAAACACATATAGGCGAATGACCTACAAGGCAGACAATAAGAAGAGATTACAGAAAGCAAAGGAACAAAGCAGAAACAAAGAAAGTGAGAGAAAAGAGGAAATTTCAAGCATAAGATTTCCAGAAGGCGGGGATAGGCCCACTATGTATATTGAAATAGCCACTGGCATCCCTAAGGGACGAGATTGATCACTTGATAAAGCTACGGACAGAAGAATTCAAAAAGAGTTCAGCTCGAATTCAGCTCCCAGCCTACGTTTTGCTCGTCATCTTGACATCAGTCATTCGACACAGTGTTTCATAGGTCCAACTTCCATGCCCTTGATCGAGACCAAGACCTTATCAGTGCACAAGATTTTGCGCAGGCACAGGGCGTCTGTCATACAATTGCCGGCAGATGCAGGTTGAGCACACATGGAACAGTCCGAAAGCCATAATATCCCGTTAAATAAGTTCCTACGAGTATTCCTATTACCATTGTGTTTTATGAACTTGGACTACTTAGTGAGGCATTAGTAAATTCAGCAGTCAGAGAGTCAGTTAGTCAGTCAAATGGTAGGTCAGATGGTTAATTGTTTGATTAGTCTGTCAATCAGTCAGTCATTTGTTGGGTAGTTGGTTGATTGGTTGGTTCGTTTCTTGTTTGACAACTTGTATGGTTAGTTGGTTACTTTGGTTAGTTGAATGGTTGGTTGGTTAGTTAGTTAGTCTGCTAGTCAATCAGTCGGTCATTCAGTTGATTTGTCTCAGCGTACGATTGTGTGTGGATGTTCTTACTGTTGCTAATGTTGCAGCAGCAGCTGCTGCCACTGCTGTTGTTGATATTTAATATTACACGCTTTGCAAAAAAAGATCTTACGTGTTTTTTAAATAAACAATTCGCTACAGAGGATATTATTTTTCCATCATAGTATTTGACATTCAGTGTTATTTTTTCATTATCACTGAAGTTAGGAAGTCGTAAAACTATATTAAGTGTCCAATTTGAATTCAGTGTTATTTCTTTATTATCATTTAATTCAGAAAGTCATAAAATTATATGAAATGTCCAACCCATCTGTGTTTCTTATGTATAACTTAAAAGTTTGTACAATGATTATATTGTATCTATCAACAACGTTAATGTGCATGTATTCACAGAAACACAG
>JAPXFY010000012.1:65925201-65927701 GCA_030674185.1 Monoplex corrugatus
AATGTTGCCTGTCTTTTCCTAATCTTCCTTATGAGTGATTTACTTGTGTCTGTCTCCATCAAGACTGTCTCGTTTGTTTTCTTTGCTGTCCATGGAACTCTCAACATTCTTCTTAGAAACCACATCTCGGCTGTCTCAGTCTTGTTCTGGCTTTGTTTGTTGACTGTCCACGCCTCACATCCGTACAACAGTATTGGTTCTGTCGCTCACACAGTGTAAAGCCCGGCCCCAAGCTCATGGAAAATATCCTTTACTATTCCTGTGCTGAACAAACAGCCACTTTTGATGAACAAGTTAGACGATTTGCGCTTAACGCTTGTGTAGTGAAGGTCTTTGAGAGAATTGTCCTCTATCATTTTCAAACTCAAGTTGCATATGCTATCGACTCCTTTTAGTTTTCGTACCAGAAAAGCAGAAGCGGTGATGATGCCATTTTACAAGTTTTGATTAACATGTATCCCATTCAGACAAACCAGACACACACATTCGTCTGATATATGTTTTACGATTTTTCTTCTGCCTTCAAAAGTTCAATACCATTCACCCACACACACTCGCACACACTTTTACATATGAATGTTACTGTTAGTGCTTTTACAGCACTTTGGGTTCTAAACTACCTCAAAAACCGACCACAGTATGTCAGACACAGCCAAGATATCACTCCTGATAGTATTTCTCCTAGTATCAGTTTACTAAACGGATTGTATTATTATTATTAATCCCGTTGTTATTTCTCCATACACTGCTGACTATAAGGTCTCTCGCATTGACTGTCTGATCGACAAATACGCTGACGTCATAGCATTGACAGGACTGATTTCAAACAAGGATGTGACGCACTACAGACATGAAAGGCAGATTTATACATTGGTGCCAAAGATATCATCTGGAATTACATGTGAGCAAGACAATGGGGATGGACAAGAGGGATGGGCTTAGATTTTAGAAGGGGAGGTAACAACCATGGTCAGCTCTTATCAAGGGAATTAACACTGTACAAGTAAATTTTTACGAATACCTCGGCAGACTAAGGCAGCCGAAATGTGGTTTCTAAGAAGAATGTTGAGAATTCCATGAACAGCAAAGAAAACAAACGAGACAGTCTTGATGGAAGCAGACACAAGGTGATCATTGATAAGGATGATTAGGAAAAGACAGGCAACATTTAGAGGCCATTTTATGAAAAGAAAAGGGGAATTAGAACACATGGTCACAACAGGAAAGCTGGAGGGAAAGAGAGCACCAGGTAGACCAAGGGAAAAAGTATTAGACGGACTTCCAGAGTGGCTGAGAACAAAGAAGAAGAAGATGTACTTGCGGCGTCAAGGGACAGATGCATATGGAGGGCCATGATCGCCAACGCCATGTGGCAGGGCACATGATGATGATGATGACCTCAAAGTCATTGTTGATAGGACTTTTAGCTAAACAAACAGATCATGATGCTGTCCTCAGAGGCTGGCTCATATACCTGTTTTCTGTCCAATGGAAACTTAGGTCTGTTAATTTGAAGTAGGATCTTTCACCTCTATATCTCAAGTCAACGTCCCATTGCCACTGCTTGTGTGTCTATCTACATGAATGAGTAAGCGAGCGGGGTCGTGAACTGATGTGTGTTCGTGTGTGTGCCAATGCGTAAAACGCGATCATCTTGTGAAGTTCATTCACTTGGAAAACTGTGGACGTTTCGGTAGCAATTTTCCGCTCCGTTTCTGTTGTAGGTCTAACTGTAACGAATCATACTAATACATGTAGCAAACAGTTAGGCCCGATGCAATACTTAACTGTTTTTGACTATTTTATTCCTATCAAAGTGTATTATAAAGCGGTTTGTTCGATTGTTTTATTCCTATTAAAGTGTATTATAAAGTGGTTTGTTCGGTTGTTTTATTCCTATTAAAATGTATTAAAGTGGTTTGTTCGGTTGTTTTATTCCTATTAAAGTGCATTAAAGTGGTTTGTTCGGTAGTTTTACTCCTATTAAAGTCTATTTAAATGGTTTGTTCGGTTGTAGTGGTTTGTTCGGTTGTTTTATTCCTATTAAAGTGTATTAAAGTGGTTTGTTCGGTTGTTTTATTCCTATTAAAGTGTATTAAAGTGGTTTGTTCGGTTGTTTTATTCCTATTAAAGTGTATTAAAGTGGTTTGTTCGGTTGTTTTATTCCTATTAAAGTGTATTAAAGTGGTTTGTTCGGTTATTTTATTCCTATTTATTAAAGTGTATTAAAGTGGTTTGTTCGGTTGTTTTATTCCTATTAAAGTGTATTAAAGTGGTTTGTTCGGTTGATTAATGGAACGGACAGGATCAGTGTTTTTTACGTGATGATGGTAGGTTGTCAAACTGTTGCTCTGAGTTACGCGCACGTGTGCTCGCATGAACACACACACACACACACACACACACACACACACACACACACACATGTATACATACATACACACACACACACACACACACACACACACACACACACACACACACACACGTGTGTGTGTGT
>JAPXFY010000012.1:65940201-65942701 GCA_030674185.1 Monoplex corrugatus
AGAAGATCCCGGACGTACCGTCAAAGGGCAATGGACACACTGTCAAAGGACAATGGACGCACTGTCAAAGGACAATGGACACACTGTCAAAGGACAATGGACGCACCGTCAAAAACTCCGGAACACACCGTCTAAAGACACTGGACACTGTCAAATGAATGGCACTGCTGCACTGGTGGACAATGTCTGTCACTATCAGACTAAAGATTACTAAAGTTTTCTGGCACCGTACTGTACAGTAGACGCATTGCAAAGGTACAGACACTGCGTTTTACATAGGCACACCGTCTGACATCTTCACACAAGACACACTGTCACATAAACGACGTGTTAAAACTTTACGCTGGGAGCGCTATCAAGTTCAGTATCTTGCATCAAACGCGCAGTCAAATTATCGGCCATGCATTTTACATTGGACGATGTTGTCACAGTCAAGTGATTGACACTACATTTTGCAATGATAAACTCTGAAGTTATAATACATTATTTCACGTTAAGAAAAATCACTAACAATGCATTTTGGCAGTACCGGAAAACAGGACAATGGTGTCAAATGATTGACAATCTGGTTCTCAGTGCAAGTCACTGATATAGTATTTTACATTGAACGTATTGTCAAATCACCAACAGTGTATTTTACTTTGTATATGACTCACTATCAACAAAACAGCAAAGTATTTTTCTTTCAACATTGAGTCCACTTGGAACCAGAAAAACAAAAAATGGAATTAAAGTGAATAGAATCAGAACGTGTATTTCAGATAACAAAATAACACAGGCGCAAAATTTCTGCTGAGTAGCCTTTGCCAAGCGTACGTTAAAGACAACAAAGAACAAATACCGAAATTGGAAGTCTTGCTGTTTTTCCTATTAATTTTATATATTTGTTCTTTGTTGTCTTCTGACAAAGTGGAGTTGGCCGAAAATTTGCGCCTGTCTGGTTTTGTTACATTAAATACGCGTACTGATTCTCTTTTTGTGTTTTTCTCATTCCTACTTGCTTGAAGGCGGGCGGCCACTTTGGTTTAGACTGAATACTCTGTCAAATGACCAACATCGATATTGTGTGGCATACTAGGATTAGGATTTGGAAGTCAGCGGTTTATTCAAGAAATGATCCTACACGTAGTCCACTCAAGCCTACCAGCAGATATCCAGCAGATTTCTTAAGCCTAAGCACTAAACCTTGATCAGCTTACGAGGTCTTGACATAAAAAGGAAGCACGGGACTTACATGTATAGTCTACGGGAAACACTAAGCCAGTACCATTAGACTGATTGTTACATTAAGACCAGCAGTAAGAAAACCCAACTTTCTGTTGCGGCTTGTTGACTGAACTCGAGATGTCAGATTTCCTTAATAATAATAATAATAATAATAATAATTACAATATTTATATAGCGCAAAATCTTGATAGAAATCAAATCTAAGCGCTGAACATACACATACGCACGCGCGCACACACACACTCACACATGGCTATAAATGGGGAAAAAGAATAAAAGCAATGGAAAATTATAGAGAGCATATTATATACAAATATATATTACAATGTGATTCCACTCCGAGCGAAGACAGGCTACAGAGGGGGATGAGTGAGGTCAGGATTTCATGCAGAGGAGAAAAGGTGAGTTTTGAGAGCGGACTTGAAGGAGACAAAAGTAGGTTGCTGACGGACTGAGAGAGGAAGTTTGTTCCAGGAGAGTGGACCAGAAACAGAGAAGGCTCGTGGACCGTAGGTATTGAGCTTAGTGCGTGGAAAGCGAAAAGTCAGAGGATCGGAGGCAGAGCGGAGGGTACGTGAGGGAAGATAGATCTCAAGTAGGCTTGACAGGTAATCGGGGGCTGCGTTATTGAGGCTTTTGTAGCACATGGTGTCTAGTTTGTACTGTATGCGCTTTGATACAGGGAGCCAGTGAAGTTGTGCCAGGAGAGGAGAAATGTGGTCAGCTTTTTTCTTTTTGAGTACAAGGCGTGCAGCATTGTTTTGAATGCGCTGCAGGATGTGGATGGTGGAGGCAGGAATACCAGACAGGAGTGAATTGCAATAGTCAATGCGAGACATTATGAAGGAGAGAACGAGTTTTGCAGTTGTTTCAACAGAGAGATATTTCCTGATCAGGCTTATACGATGGAGGTGATAATAGCAAGATCTGGCAGTTTGAGAAACAAAGTTGTTCATGGAAAGGGTAGAGTCAAGGCAGATACCAAGGTTTTTAGCTGAGTCAGAAATTGGGACTGATGTGTTACATAATGGGAGAGAAAGAGGAGGCAGCTGAGAAAGTTTCTGACGGGTGCCAATGAGGATAGCTTCCGTCTTGTCGTCATTAAGCTGGAGTTTATTGTATGTCATCAAGTTCTTAATGTCCGAGTAGCACTCAGTGGTGCGAGTCAAGAGGCGCTGTACATTGTCAGGTGAGTCACTGTCTTGAAGTTGGGTGTCATCAGCATAGAGGTGGTGTTTTATAGAGTGGGAGTTGATGATAGTGGACAGGGGGG
>JAPXFY010000012.1:65950201-65957701 GCA_030674185.1 Monoplex corrugatus
CATTAAATAATACATCAGTAAATGAATGTCATGATCACCATTCTGTGAGTTATTTCATAAAGGGTGTAGTCACTGGGTGGATTGACAGCATACTTAGACCTACCCCAGTGTCAGCGGAGCTATAGCAAACAAGTCAGTCAAGTCTGTTGAATAAACAGACAAATAAATACTCGTTCAATATTTTCTGTATTTGTGTTATAAACATACAAAAACACACAGCTGGCAGATATCTATGATGCACTTTCGCAAGCTGCTCGGTAGTTTTGATACAGCCGTGGACTCGAGATCTGATGTCTCAAGTTCAGTTTCATCCCGCCACATAAAAACCAGCCTTTGTTTTGTTTGAAGTTTAACGTCCGTACCCACATAAGTGATACGGCAGACGGATAATCTTACCTGCAATCAGAGTAACAGACAAATAATGAGGGCAATCCTGCTTGCAATCAGTCAACTGACGCCTCTTCTACTTGAAAAACAAAAACAAAAAACAAAAAAAAAAAGAAAAACAAACAAACAAACATAAACCCCAACCAAAAAAAAAAAAAACAAAAACAAAAAAAACGAAAAGAAAACCAACAAAAAACAAAACAAGAACAAACAAATAAAAACCAAACAAAAACAAAAACAAGAAAAAAAACCCAACAACCCCCAAACAAACAAAAACAACAAAACAAAAACTGGCCTGTTCGCTGCCTATCTTATTAATGCCTCAATCATTCTGCTCGTGTCAGCTTAGTGTTTCGTAGGTCCATCCTCGTCTTCGTTGCGAGACAATGCCAGCGCCCAAGGGTTTTGAGCGGCCTTAAAGAGTCTGCCCTATAAATATTTAGCAGATTCAGGTGGAGCGCATATGGAATTATCCGGGTGCGCTGGATCCGTCTTCAACGCACTCCAAACTACAAACTCGTTGTACGACGCACAAAAATTATGTGTACGCTTGAAGCATCTTCATTGACAGATGTTCCTGATGTCACTATTACAATCTGCCTGTTTGGTGCACACGAAGAACACTCACCTTCCTATCAGCCTGTGTGACTTTACACGGATACGAATGACACCCGTGGAATCTTATTTTTATGTCCGTGCAGCCTTCAGATTATAATTATAGCTATGAATGGGTACTTTCAAAACAAGGAAGGTAAAGCAATGAGGGAGAAGAGATAGGCCTTAAATTTCTGTCCACGTGAAAAGCGGAGGTCTCTGCCACTTAACTCCCCTACGACCCCAGGATTATGGAACGACGTTCTCCTGTGGCTTTGTCTGTTGGGAAGCAGAGGAAGAACCACACGCCCCAGTCTTGTTATAATAGCACATCGCGAGTCGGCGAGCAAAATAATAAAGGGAGAGAAACGCTAAGCCGTTGTTCGCTAAAAAATATAAAGTTGTGTCCCTTTGACCGTGGCTGAAATATTCGTGTGCAACGGAGAGAGCAAAAGTGATTTCGTTCTCCGTGTAAAAACCCCCCAAAAAAACCAGAGACTGAAATTTTCATGAACAACAAGAACAAATTATGCTGAAAAAAGCGACAAATACTTTTCATACTGATATGAACAATGATGCACTGAACTTCAGAACACCTGACCGAATAACGATAGGATCAAAAGTACACTGGGATAATAATGCCTGTTTATATCCAGCCCTCGCCAATGAAGAATTTAACTTACTTCCCATGACATGCACTGAGAACGTGTATTTTATGCATAAAACAAGACAAGCAAATTCTCGGACAACTGGCCTTTATCAAGCGTACACCAAAGAACAAATAAACAAAGCTTATGGGTAAAACTCACCAGCAGGACAGACTTCCCTGTTTCGGTGAGCGGAGATATTGCGTCTGTCTTACTCTGAGCAGTAAATATGCGTTCTGGTTGTATTTCCTGAGTCTGATTTTACGTTATTATAGTTCATCATTGTTAATATCTGTCGTAGTTGGTGATGAACTGAATATATGTCTTATTACTTTATGAAGTGCAACGAACACGCATTGGGCATGGATTATTTTTGTTATGTTAATGAAATTATTATTATTATTATTATTATGTACATACAGGTCAACAATATCCATTATATAATGTTAGGACAAAGATAACAAACCACATCAGCACTCTTCAACGTAGCGAGAGAGGAGAGAGAGAGAGAGAGAGAGAGAGAGAGAGAGAGAGAGAGAGAGAGAGAGATTTACATTGACAGTCACTCAGATGGTTCACTTCAAGGAAAGTCAATGCCTCTTGTAAAGAGGGTGAGTATGTGTGCATCTGTGTGTGTGTGTTTGTGTGTGTGTGTATGTATGTGTGCATCTGTATGTATGTGTGTGTGTATGTGTGTATGAGTGTGTGTGCATGTGTGTGTATGCGTGTGTCTGTTTATGTCTGTGTGCGTGCGAGTAGGCTTGAAAGAGACAGTGATTCGAAGAGAGTGAGAGAGAGAGAGAGAGAGAGAGAGAGAGAGAAAGAGAGAGAGAAAGACAGACAGACAGACAGACAGACAGACACAGACAGACACAGACACAGACACAGAGAGACAGAAACAGAGAGACAGAGACAGACAGACAGACAGATAGACATACAGGCAGAGACAGAGACAAACACAGACACATACAGACACACAGACAGAGAATGGCCGGGAATGGGGTGGAAGCAGGAAAGAAGAAGATCCAGTTACCCAAAGTCTACCAGATTAAACTAATCTCCACTCTTCACACACAGACCTTTCAAAGGATACGCTGACCTGACCAAGTTCTCTCCCTTCCATAACCTCCATCCCCACTACTATACCGAACCCGTACGACCCATGAAATGAAACCAAGAGGGGGGCGAGAGTGACAGCGTAGTGTTGCCTTACTGTGTTGTCCTTTGATATCGGCACATGACGCCCGGGGAGACGTGCTGTGACATGCACACATCATGTGTTAGAAGCTGCTTGTATCAGAGCACATTGATTGTCTAGCAACTTCCGTTTGTATCAGAGCACGTTGACTGTCTAGCAACTTCCGCTTGTATCAGAACACGTTGATTGTCTGACAACTTCCGCTTGTATCAGAGCACGTTGATTGTCTGACAACTTCCGCTTGCGTCAGAGCATAGACTATCTGACAACTTCCGCTTGTATCAGAGCATAGAGACTGTCTGACAACTTCCGCTTGAATCAGAGCATATTGACTGACTGACAACTTCCGCTTGTGTCAGAGCATATTGACTGATAACATCCGCTTGTATCAGAGCATAGAGACTGTCTGACAACTTCCGCTTGAATCAGAGCATATTGACTGACTGACAACTTCCGCTTGTGTCAGAGCATATTGACTGACTGACAACTTCCGCTTGTGTCAGAGCATATTGACTGATAACATCCGCTTGTATCAGAGCATATTGACTGTCAGGCAACCTCCACTTGTATCAGAGCACATTGTCTGGCAACTTCTGCTTGTATCAGAGCACGTTGAATGTCTGACAACTTCCGCTTGTATCAGAGCACATTGACTATCTGGCAACTTCTGCTTGTGTCAGAGCAGTTTATTACCTGATAAGTGCTGCTTGTACCAGGGCATATTGCCTGATAAGTGCTGCTTGTACCAGAGCTTATTGCCTGATACGTGCCGCTTGTATCATAGTTTATTGTCTGATAACTACGGCTTGTATCAGGGCTTATTGTCTGATAAGTGCTGCTTGTATCAGAGAGTGTCGCCTGATAACTACTAATTGTATCAGAGCTTATTGCCTGATAACTGCTGCTCGTATCAGAGCGTATTGCTTTATAAGCGCTGCTTGTATCAGAGTTTAATGCTTGATACCTGTTGCTTGTATCAGTGCTTAATGCCTAATAAGTGCTTGCTAAGTGTTGCATGTATCAGAGCTTATTCCGTGTATCAGAGCGTATTGCGTAATAAGTACTGCTTGTATCAGAGCTAAAATTGCCTGATAACTGCTGTTTGTATCACAGCATAATGACTGAAGCCATGGTGTTCATCAGACTGTATTGAGTGATAATGGCTGTTTGTATCAGAGTGTATTGATTGACTGATTACTATCTCTTGTATCAGAGTGTATTGACTGACTGATTGCTATCTCTTGTATCAGAGTGTATTGACTGACTGATTGCTACTAATTGTATCAGAGTGTATTGACTGACTGATTGCTACTAATTGTATCAGAGTGTATTGACTGACTGATTGCTACTAATTGTATCAGAGTGTATTGACTGACTGATTGCTACTAATTGTATCAGAGTGTATTGACTGACTGATTGCTACTAATTGTATCAGAGTGTATTGACTGACTGATTGCTACTAATTGTATCAGAGTGTATTGACTGACTGATTGCTACTAATTGTATCAGAGTGTATTGACTGACTGATTGCTACTAATTGTATCAGTGTATTGACTGACTGATTGCTACTAATTGTATCAGAGTGTATTGACTGACTGATTATACTACTTGTATCAGAGTGTATTGACTGACTGATTATACTACTTGTATCAGAGTGTATTGACTGACTGATTGCTACTAATTGTATCAGAGTGTATTGACTGACTGATAATACTACTTGTATCAGAGTGTATTGACTGACTGATTATACTACTTGTATCAGAGTGTATTGACTGACTGATTGCTACTAATTGTATCAGAGTGTATTGACTGACTGATAATACTACTTGTATCAGAGTGTATTGACTGACTGATTATACTACTTGTATCAGAGTGTATTGACTGACTGATTATACTACTTGTATCAAAGTGTATTGACTGACTGATTGCTACTAATTGTATCAGAGTGTATTGAATGACTGGTAACTATTACTTGTATCAAAGTATATCGATTAACGATTACTGTTTGTATCAGAACGTAGTGACTGACTGAGAATTTGGCGCTTCTTTAAGCAGTCATGGCTGGTTACCTGGGGTGGTTTTCCGTTTTTATCGTATACTTCATTCCATAGTTTTCTTGTTGTTGTTGTTTGTTTGTGTGTCTCTTTCTGTGTTGTTTTTCCGTCAGTAAAGGTATTTTTCTGGTTGAACAAATAATTTCAATGATCAGTAAGTTTCATACCTTTCACTTTTATTTGGTTTACTGGACCTATCTTGCATGAAACAATCAACCATTCTGTTTAAGAATACTCTCAAATGCCTTTTCGCATCCTATGCCTCCGTACAAGCAAACCTCAGAGAACCCTAATTTGTATAGACAAGGTTTCACTCTGCTGATCCAGAGAGAAAGAGAGACGGAGAAAAGGAGTGGGGAAGAGAGAGAGAGGAGAGAGAGAGAGAGAGAGAGAGAGAGAGAGACAGAGAGACAGACAGACAGAGAAGACGAGTAGACGAGACAGAGACAGAGACACACAGAGACAGACAGACAGAGACAGAGAGAGAGACACACATAGAGAGAGAGAGAGAGAGAGAAGACAGACAGACAAAGACAGACAGAGACAGAGAGAGAGACACATAGAGAGAGAGAGAGAGACAGACAGACAGAGACAGACAGACAGAGCAGAGAGAGGAGAAGAGAGAGAAGAGAGAGAGAGAGAGAGAGAGAGGAGAGACAGAGAGAGGAAGTGTGCGGTCAACCTGACTGTTGTTCAATCGACTTCCTGTAAACGGAGAGAAGGTGAGTTAGAGAGATGGAGAGAGAGAGAGAGAGAGAGAGACACAGAGAGAGAGAGAGAGAGAGAGAGAGAGAGGAAAGGAAGGAGAGGGCAAGGGGGAGGGAAGGAGATAGAAGAGTGTCATGGTGACCATCCTCCGTCAGGCAAATTTCCGGTCACGTCAGTCTTAAATTTAACCAGTCGGCGACAGTCATTACTGGTGGACAACAATACCGTCTAATCCAGCTACCTGATAAATTCATTCATTCTCCCGCACATGGACAATGGAATCTCGGAATTAATTCTTTGACTCTCGCACCCTATCTACCAATTGCAAAAATTTAACCCTTTGATTCTCCTCACCCTATCTGCCAGCTTCCTGCAAGGAATCAAAGGGTTACATTTTTGATTTGCTAGCATGGTTAACAGTGCAGGATGCTGGTGGACGGATTGCATGAGTGTTAGGGTTAAGCCTGCGCAAAACCAACGTTGGCAAGGTCTTGAAATGGGGATGGTGGTGGGTGTGGGTGGGTAAGGAATCTGATCGATAAAAAAATTAAGCTGACACACGTTCGCAGCCCATCTTATTATTTTCAATCATTCTGATTGTGGTCAGCTTAGTCTTTCATAGATCCATCTCCTCCTCTCTCTATTTTAAGATCTCAACAGCGCGTAGGATTTGGCGCAGGCTAAGGGAGTTTGCCAGACAATTGCTGGCAGATTTGGGTGGAGCGCACATGAAATTATTCAGCGTGTTCAATCACTCTTGAACAAACAATTCCAGAAAGATTGACTCCCATACCCTATCCACTAGTATCTTGTATTGTCAACCATGTTAGCAAAGGAAAAACTTAAACCTTTGACTCCCTTACCCTATCCGTTACTTCCTGCCGGAAGCCGGTAGATAGGTGGAGTTCAAAGGGTTTGTTTTTGCAGTTGGTGGATAGATGGACGATGAACATTCCAGATTAGAGTTAAATACTGGGATGGAACTCTAAATCTTGTGGTTCGTCCGAGGGTCGAACCCACGACCCCAGCGTAAAATGAAATTTGATGTTGTCAGTAATATAACAGAGACATTACTGGACAGTCCAAGTATCCAGTCTATGAGGTCAGCGGTCGTTAATGTTAGTAGTCCCAGATACATCAACAGATGATATCTCTTGATGTATAACTCTAAATCAAACTGATAACCAGCATTCAAGCAAACCTGCCAACCACGTTTTGAACTGGAATCCAGGAGAGTAGCGAAGGAGGGGAAGACCAAAAAACGAACTGGTGCCAGACGATTGACAGAGACTTACAACTGGCGGACAGATGCTGCGGTGATGCCCTGAGACTGCCGACGAGCCCATTGGAGCACTCTTGCTGTCTCATGCGTCGCACGAAACGGGAGCGTCTAAGAAAAGCTTCCACCGGTCTGCACCTCCCACGCGTCCCGTTCAGTTAATAACATTGATCTCGTCAATTCTGGTGACAGACTGGACAGTCTTAATGTCCGGTGCGTGATGTCAGCGGTGTCCAATTCAGTAGTGACCTAGTGTTCATTCATTACAGATGAGAAGGAATCGATGGCACAGTATTCTTCTTCAAGGGATGGATATGGATGGCTCCATTGCATGCACTGGCCTGGTTGGTGTAGCAGTATAACTCTAGCCTTCCAGTATTAATGCCACGGGTTCGAGTCTGGCCGTTGTGGGTAAAACTTTCATTTATGAATAAAAGCCCGTCCTATTCAGGGTTGAATGTAGGTAAAAAGCTGTGAAGGAGCCCAGTCGTGTTGACTTCGAAAAAGCTGTCTCTACCAACTCACTTTCCACGACCTCGAGGGTATTTGATCTTTGTCTGTTTGCAGTGTAGGAAACATGATAATGTAAAGATACATAACAAAGAGACAAAGAAAACAGGCAAAACAACATCA
>JAPXFY010000012.1:65970201-65992701 GCA_030674185.1 Monoplex corrugatus
AAGTTTACGCGGGGCTCAAGGAGTCTGACATATCAGATGACACATTGAGTAGTGGAGCGCATGTGCGATTGTCCTAGAGCAATGAATGTTTCTGGAATAGAACTCTGAACTCTGAACTCCATTCTCCACTCCCTCCTTCCACGCTGCCCCCACCCCACCCCCATCCTTCCACGTAGTCATTGTTCAATGTACTTTAATCTTGTGGGAGTTTCGCTCCGCTACCAGGCGTTGTTGTTTGACCTTTTCGTGCCGTGCCCTGAATGGCCGGCTGTCTTCATCTCTGGCTGCAGGCGATGGTCACTGTCGCGGTGACCTCATTACAGAAGAACAAAGACCCCACCGTCCCTGAAGCCCTCGTATCTGGGTCAGTGAAATTTACACGTCTGTTTCGTTTTCTTGAGGGCTGCAGCCAGGCATTGGTTAACCCTTTGACTCCCGCACCCTATCCACCAACTGCAAAAACTTAACCCTTTGAATCCCTCACCCTATCCACCAACTACAAAAAAATTAACCCTTCGAGTTCCTCACCCTATTAACCAGCTTCCTGCAAACTTAACCCTTTTGAGTCAATCACCCAATCCACCAGCTTCCTGCAAACTTAACCCTTTGAGCCCCTCACCCTATCCACCAGCTTCCTGCAAACTTAACCTTTTGAGTCCCTCACCCAATCCACCAGCTTCCTGCAAACTGAACCCTTTGAGTCCATCACCCTATCCACCAGATTCCCGCGAACTTAACCCTTTGAGTCCCTCACCTTATCCACCAGCTCCCCGGATAGGGTGAGGGACTCAAAGGAATAAGTTTTTGCTTTCCTAACATGATTGATGATGCAGGATGCTGGTATGGTGGACAGGGTGCGGGAGTCAGTGGGTTAACCTTTTCTGGTCTGATTGTCTTGCTCGCAAGGTTAGTATAAATTTTGTTAATCGTTCTCATATAGCGCTATTCTCCCGACTCAACTGGACTCATTGCTCAATAACCCTTTGACTCCGCACCCTCTCCAACAACTGCAAAAAAACACAACCTTTTGATTTCCTCATTCTATCCACCAGCTTTCCGCAGGAAGCTGGTGGATAGGGTGAGGGAATCAAAGGGTTAAGTTTTTGCTTTGCTAGCATGGTTGGCAAAGCAGCATGCTGGTGGATAGGGTGCAGGAGTCAAGTGGGTTAACCTTTTCTGGTCTGATTGTCTTCCTCACAAGATTAGTATAAATCTTGTTATTAATCGTTCTGGTGTCTCCCGACTCAAGTGGACTCATTGCTCATTAAACATAATCAGCCTTTTCAGTGAAGCACAGAGAACTCAAAGCTGCTCGGTGAGTTGACAACCTTTCACTATGTTGTTGCACTGTGCATCAGTCTTTGATGGCCGTGCATGCCGGGCGTTTTCATTTTTTCCTGAGCCAGCTACCGACATGACTAAACGGAATCTTTAACGTTCATACTCGATATTCTGCATGCGCGTTAGTTAACACGCGAAGGGGGATCTAGGCACTGGCAAGTCTGCAGACATGTTGACCTGGGAAGGTTGGAAAAAATCTCACCCTATACCCACCAGGCTGACCTGTTCAGGCGGATGGAACCCAGGATGGATTGGAAAGCTGATGTTTACCCACTCGACCATCGCCCCTGTTCTAGCTGCAGTGATTGATTGACTTTGTGTCTGTACAGAAAGAGAGTAACTGCAGGACCCAGGCGCACAACATGTTTCGATCTCTTAGAAACATTCTAACTGTTACAATCCATTCGATATTATTTAATTTCTCGTAATACACTCAGTCAGTTTTAATGTTGCAGAGGGCTTCTAAGAGACAGAAACCTTTTGTGTACTTGAGCCTTAGCTGCGGCCAAATCTGTCCTCATTAGATGCGTGTTTTTATTTGTTTACTTTTTAGAATGAAACATTTTCCATCAGAACAGGTTTCTTAGTTGAATAACATACCCGCACAATTTCTCTATCTGTCTGTCTGTCTGCTTCTGTCTCTGTCTGTCTCTCTGTCTCTCTGTCTCTCTCTGTCTCTGTCTCTCTCTTTCTCTGTCTGTCTGTCTATCTGCCTCTGTCTCTCTGTCTCTCTGTCTGTCTGTCTGCCTCTGTCTCTGTCTGTCTGTCTCTCTCTGTCCTTTCCGCCTACCTCCTCATCCTGCGGATAGTCCACAACAAGGGCCTACTGCACTGCAGATGTTAACGCTAAGCTTACATATTGCTTAAGGTTTCATATTCGTTTCCTGGGTGAATGGCTGGCCCGCAGATCATATAGCCTTACATATATGACCAGCTTCTGGACTGACTGTCACACTGGGTTTGAGTCACTGGTTGGCTGCAATGTATGTCTACACAAAACGACAAGAGAAGCATGCCATGATGATGTCGTCTCATTTTGTTCTGCCTGAGTCAAAGGCTAATTACTTCTCATATTATACACTTCTACTAATAGTAATGACAGTAAAGAGAACAACTTTACAAACAACGGCAGCAACAACATCGACAGCAACAACAACGGCAACAACAATTGTGGTAAGAATAATATTCATAATAATAATAATAATAGTAATAATAAATAATATAATAATAATAATAATGATGATGATAATGATAATAATAACAATAATAACAATAATAATGATAATAATAATGATAACAACAAAATAATAATAAAAATAGTAATAATAGTAACAATAATAATAATAATAATAATAAAAGAAGAAGAAGAAGAATAGAGCTTAACAAAGATAATCATAATGACCACTTGTAAAGCGCCTCATCTCAATACTGATAACACTAATACCACTATTACAATAACTACTACCAATAAAAATAATAACAAGAATGATGATGATAATAACAACGACTCACTTTTGTATGAATCTATTCTCTCTCCAGGCTAATCTGGACTCTCTGTGTACAATACATTTACAAAACACAGAACATAACACATACATAAGTGTTAGTATCACACATGCGTGCACAAATGAGTACATACTTACTTAGTCTAATGATACACACATATAATACGATAACAGACATATACATATACGAATGTTTAGACAACACCACCATCATTATCTTCATCATACGCCCTCCGCATGGCGTTGGCGATCATGGCCCTCCATATGAATCTATCCCTTGTCGCTATATATACATCTTCCATCCTCTCCGTCCTCAGCCACCCTGCAAGTCCGTTTAATACTGTCTCCCTTGGTCTACGTGGCGTTCTCCTTCCATCCAGTTTTCCTGTTGTAACCAGGTGCTCTAATTCCCCTTCCCTCATAAAATGGCCTGTAAATGTTGCTTGTCTTTTCCCAATCTTCTTTATCAATGATCTTCTTGCGTCTGCCTCCATGAAGACACAATGCCACCATAATTAGTAAATAGAAATGACAGTACACGCTGATGGAAAGTATTCATATGGTGGAAGAGTGTTTATAGATATCAACAGTGAAAGGCTTTCTTGAACAGGTAACGCATTGTTCCAGTTTGAGAAAGGGTGTGCAGATCCTGAAGATCAGCTGGCAATGGATTCTAAACAGAGGGTGCAATGAAATGAAGCTGAAAATATGTTCTTCAGATGACTCGAGGTCAGTGGCCTTGTCTTCAACAAGTCTTGTGTTTTTTATGTTATGTAGAAGACATTTTTTCAGCCACTAAAACAATACAAGGATACTCTGAATGCCAACCTCCTCGGTTGCGGCATCAAGACCATCAGCTGGAAAGACATTGCCTGCAACAGGGAACTGGCGGCAACAGTGCACGCAGGGTACTGTCACTGAAGAAATCTGACATTCAACAGAAGAGGTATAGGCGGAGGTAGAACCAAAGGCCGCAGAGCTCCTTTCCATGCAGCATCCGCTCAAGAATACGTGCCTCCAGGATCAGTCTCGCATCCCACATGAAGACCCATACCAGCCAATGAGGACCAGCATGTCTACTCATCTGTTGGATCGATGAGTGAGTCCATCATCATGATTTTCATCTATGGCAAGACCCTGACATAACAACTTTCCTGTTCTGTATAACAGAGGCAGAAATAATTCACAGGGTATAGATACCAAGCAATCAACCAAATAAGAAACAAATTACCACTCAGTTTCTTTAGTCTGGTGTAAGGTTCGCCAGAAAGAAGAAGTGATGAATGTCATTCTAATAAAACCGACTTCCTTTCTGGTGAACAAATCTTTATCTGACAGATCTTGCATGGTATTCTGAGGTCTGGAAGTTGTGTTTGCACTGGAGGCATTGGAGGCAATGACCTCATGGCTACAAAAGAGCAGGAACCAAGCTACCTGTCCCACCCTTCCCCATCTTAACAAAGCATCACGACATACTGAGATCAGCATGGAAGGAGTAGCCCTATTATGACCCTTCCGTGGCGTGAAGGTGTGTTGGCCAAAAACATGCTTACAATATCTTTATAAACTGGGCAGCAGGGAAGAGCTATGCCCATCTTAACCTGACACCACGGCACTTGTGAAGTCAGGACATTAATAGGAGGGGATGCCTTCACACTTTTCATGTCCTTGCACGGTCTTTCGCCTCCTGAATGAACATGAAGCGATATATTGCCTTCATCAATGGACAGTAGAAGCCATGCCCATCCCAGTTCTCTTTGATTCCCTCACCCTGTTAACCAGCTTTCTGCATAATCAGCCAATGATAGCAAAGCAAAAACTAAACCTTTGACTCCCTTGGCATGTTTATTTTTACCAGCTTTCTGCAGAATCAACCTATGGCAGCAAAGCAAAAACTAAACCGTTGTCTCCGTTGCCATGGTTTTGTTTTGGAGAGGGGTTGTTTCCGTCGCATGGCAGTTATTATGGGGCGCAAATGGGATCAACTGGTCATTCAAAGTCCTTTCCAAACAATCTCAAAACAACGACAAGTTAAACCATAACAAGGTAAAATGTGTAGAAGTACCTCCAGAGCTTTGGCTTCTCCTGACCTATTTTCCGCGTATCTTCAACGACAATAACTCCCCTCCCCCTAACCCTCGCTTCACCCTACCACTCGTTTCAGCTCTTCAAACATCCTACAAACCAATCTAAATTCATGAAGTCAAAATCCCAGTGCCAAGAAGTCCATAGTAACTGACGCTGTTAACCCTTTCACTTCCGCACGCTGTCCACTAGCATCCTACATTGTCAACCATGCTAACAAAGCAAAAACGTAACCCTTTGATTCCCTCACCCTATCCATGAGCTCCCTGCAGAAAGCTGGTGGATAGGGTGAGGAAGTCAAAAGGTTAAGTTTTTGCAGTTGGTGGATGGGGTGCGGGAGTCAAAGGGTTAATTCGCGACCCACCAGAGAAGAAACTACAGTGTTGCCGGGTCGCTCAGCAATGCTTGTTGTGATCCAACATGCCGAAGAAAACTACCCACTAAACCTACTATTAACGTCAATAATCACTTCGTCTTGGAGTCAGAGTGTTCATATGTGTCGTCCTAGTAAGGAGAAGTACCTCCAGACTTTGTATGTGGCCTTTTATGGTGTGAGAGTCGTGTTCACTTTAAGCGGTGGCTTCAATAATCATATCACATTCTCTTAATCGGACAGCACAAGCCGTGTTTTTCATCCTCATTACACCTAACAACCAGATCAGATCAGTAGGAGGTACCTGCAGGCTTTGACCTTTCATGTCCTACATGCCGGGTTTCATGTGCTAATTGACAAAAGTCTTTGTGATGGTCAGAGAGATGAGAAAAATGGTGCCTTCTCTTCACTACATATGAATGATGATCAGTCATTTCGAAGACTTAAAGCTCTCTCTCTCTTCCACCCCTCCTCTCTCTCTCTCTGTCTCTCTGTGTCTGTGTGTGTGTATGTGAGTATGTGTGCGTGTGAGAGTGTGTGAGCGTGTTTGTATGTATATGAGTGTGTTTATGTATGTGTTTATGTGTGTGTGTGTGTGAGCGTGTGTGTATATGTGTGTATGTATGTGTGCTTGAGACATTATTTTTCATTTTTATTTCATCCTGTATTAGTTAGTTTGTTTGTATATATTTGAATATGCAAAATTAAGAAAACTTTCAAACTTCTTTTCAGTTTTTCTTTACAACGTACAATGTTTCCTTGGCACATCATAGTAACAAACACATGTTAATCCGAAGAAAATTGGCAAGGTTAACGAAAGAAAGATTGAGGGGAAACCGAAATAAAGCAACAATGGGAAAATAATATAACAATTCCTTAAAGACGACATAATTAAAAACCATACAGTACAAAGGCACATAGTACAAAGAGAAAACCCGTACATCGTCATTGCTACAAACAAATGCCACACTACACGCAAAGAAGATATAAAATCAGCAATGAACTAATGGTGTTTCCACACCGTCTTCGCATAATACGAAGATAATGAGCATCGTTCTCATGACCGATTTCTGAGTTTGCGAGCAATTAGCGGCTAATGTGTGGTTTCCAAGGTCTTCGAGTCATAAGACCGGATTATTTCAGCCATTATAATCCACGGGCCGGATCTCATCTCATCATCATCATCATCATCATCATCATCATCATCATCATCATCAATCATCATCACCATCGTCATCATCATTTTATTGCTACTGGCTGTTAGTCTTATCATTATTATTAATCTTTCTTCTTCTTCTTCTGCTTATTATTATTATTAGTAGTAGTAGCAGTAGTAGTAGTAATAGTAGTGGTCTTCTTCTCCTTCTTCTTCTTCTTATTAGTAGTAGTAGTCGTAATAGTGGTGGTGGTGGTAGCAGTAGTAGTAGTAGTAGTAGTAGTAGTAGTAGTAGTAGTAGTAGTAGTAGTAGTATCACCACTATTATTATTATCATTATTATCATTTTCTTTTCTCTTTACTTCACACTGTATCGCAGTTAAAAAGATACACTTCACTACAATGTAATGTAAATTGTGTCAGTGACAGATCAATACAAGAATGGACAAAGAACATATACATTAAATAGGACCTAAAGGCTTCGCCAGAACGTAGGGTCTGTGCACAGGCTTCTGGCTTTTGCCATGATCACTTTGGATCTCATCCATCACATGGCATCTGTAGCATCAGTGCATATGAAATTTATTCAGAGCGATGACAAGCATCTTGATAAATTTGCAACTGTGAAACTGAAACTGAAAATGAAACTGAATCACTTCTCTGCTCAGCTGTATGAAATCATAGTTCTATTAAAGTGGTCGGTTTCAAGGGCTTTGTTAACTCTTTGACTCTCGCTCCCTGTCCACCTTCATCCTGCATTGTCTATCATGCTAGCAAAGCAAAAACGTAACCCTTTGATTCCCTCACTTTATCCACCAACAGGAAGCTGATGGGATAGGGTGAGGGAGTCAAAGGGTTAAGTTTTTGCAGTTGGTGGATAGAGTGCGGGAGTCAAAGGTTTTTAATTAAGTTTTGTTTGTATATACCTTTGTATTCGTCGATCGTTCATGTATACATTATTGTTTTTGTTCATCAGCTGTAACAGTACACAGCATCCATTGTAATAATTGGTTTTCATCCATTCTTTTTATGTAAGATTCGACGAGCAGGCTTTTTGTTTTTGACATGGACTGTCTGCGATGTACAAATGGAATTAATTTTGTTATTATTCATCCTTTACACTGATCTGATTCTATTTATTTGCATGTTTCCTTACATGTCTGTTTATTTGTACAATCAGTATTACTGTTTATGATTTGATTGTTTCTTTGTTTGTTGGATTGTTGTACTGTATTTCTACTTTAAGCGCAGTATTCACGATTTTCTCGGAAATGCGTGCGGGGAGAATGTCGGAGGTTATGTGTGTGTAGTATGTGTGTGTGTGTGTGTGTGTGGTGTGTGTGTGTGTGTGTGTGCGCGCGCGCGCGCGCGCGCGCGTGTGTGTGTGTGTGTGTGTGTGTGTGTGTATGTATGTGTGTGTGTGTGTGTGTGTGTGTGTGTGTGTGTGTATTTGTGTGTGTGTGGGTGCAAAAGTTTATATAAGCAACCCAAACCAGCTGTTCATCTCTGACAAACACCAATGTGATATACGTCAGACGGTATATGCACTTCCTGTATCATTGCCTCTCCTGCTATTGTTTTGTTTAATGTTGAGCAGTCTGTTTCTTCTCCGCACGAGCTGAACTCTTCTCGACAGGTGCGAATCATGTGGGTAAGATATCAGACTTCCAGTCCGAAGGACTGGGTTCGATTCTGCCTATGTACCTCCCGCTTGGTAGGTAGAGGGTGGAGATTTGTATTTTTCTTTTTCTTTTTTTCCCATTAACACTTTCACTCCCTCAGCCTGTCTACCAGATTTACTTTGACTCCTCAGCTTGTCCATCAAATTAACCCCTTGACTCCTCAGCTTGTCAATCAAATTATCCCTTTGACTCCCTCAGCTTGTCCATCAAATGAACCGTTTGACTCACTTAGCTTGTCCATCAAATGAACCGTTTGACTCCCTCAGCTTGTCCATCAAATCAACCCTTTGAAACCCTCAGTTTCTCCATCAAATGAACCTTTTGACTTCTCAGTTTCTCCATCAAATTAACCCTTTGACTCCCTCAGCTTGTCTATCAAAATGACCCCTTGACTTCCTCCGTTTGTAATCAAATTAACTCTTTGACTCCCTCAGCTTGTCTATCAAAATGACCCCTTGACTCCCTCAGTTTGTACATCAAATTAACTCTTTGACTACCTCAGCTTATCCTCCAGATAAACTCTTTGGCTCCTTTAGTCTGTCTACCAGATTAACCTTTTGACTCCCTCACCCTCTCCACCAACTTAATTCTTTGACTCCCTCACTATTCGCCAGATTAAACCCTTGACTCCCTCAGCTTATCCACCAGATAAAACTCGTTGGCTCCTTCAGTCTGTCTACCAGATTAACCCTTTGACTTCCTCCGTCTATCTACAAGATTAACCCTTTGGCTCCTTCAGTCTATCCACCAGATTAACACTGATTCCTTCAGCTTATTCACCAGCTCCCACTTGTTTCCTGCAAGTGTATTGGATTAGACAGTGAAAATGTACATTGATTTGTTTTTGTTACGTTTTACTATCAACTTGCCTATGACGTCAATGGCCATCAATTTTTGTGTGGTCTTGTCAGAGCAGTAAAAGTCATCGGGCACGCGAGTGTTGTAAGCGCATATGGGATGGACTGATATTCTTATTTTACATGGCATTTCATGATTTGTGATAAGTCTTTGGAAAGACTCCCAACTGCCCTGATCAATCACACCCATAACACACTGACGCAGTTTAGAACATGGAAAACATATGATGACAAAATGACATTAACCCATGACTAATTTCGGTTAAAAGCATGAAGAATATATGATGTTGAAATACTCCAACCTACATAACTGCTGGATGATACTGCCCTGTGGTTAAGCTTGAAAGATCTCGTGCGTAACTACACTCAAAATAGAAAGATGTTATTTGATATGTACTGAAATCAGTCAACCTACACAGCTACTTACAATCGAAACGTAACAACTAAGACCAGCTGAATATGAAGTCATAAAATGTATGGCTTGTTGAGGACAACTTTAATGGTTCAGCCAAAGAAAAAGTATTTATTGTCAGCAATATTCTAGGACATCTGAGAAATTCTGAAATCACCTTGAAAAGACATAGTGCTCTTCCGTCAATCTTGTTCGGGCCAGAGTTGGGGTCAGAACGTACATAATGTTTAGAGTATTCATTTGGAGTTTTGTTATCATATTAAATACTGTAGCACTCCGTGGACTTTGAGTGTACATCATATCAAACTCAGTGAAATGTAATTACCCTTTATTATTTCATGTTCATACTTAATGAAATGCAGTTACCCTTTATTACTTCATGTTCAGTCTTAATGAAATGCAGTTGCCCTTTATTATTTCATGTTCATGCTTAATCAAATACAGTTACCCTTTATTATTTCATGTTCATGCTTATTTAAATATAGTTACCCTTTATTATTTCATGTTCATGCTTAATTAAATAAGTTACCCTTTATTATTTCATGTTCATGCTTAATTTAATAAGTTACCCTTTATTATTTCATGTTCATACTTAATGAAATGCAGTTACCCTTTATTACTTCATGTTCATGCTTAATTAAATACGGTTACCCTTTATTATTTCATGTTCATGCTTAATCAAATACAGTTACCCTTTATTATTTCATGTTCATGCTTAATTAAATAAGTTACCCTTTATTACTTCCTATTCATACTTAGTGAAATGTAATTACCGTATATTACTTCCTATTCATACTTAGTGAAATGTAATTACCGTATATTACTTCCTATTCATACTTAGTGAAATGGAAATACCATTTATTACTTCCTTTCACACTTAGGGAAATACAGTTACACTTTATTACTTCATATTCACACTTAGTTGAATGTAATTACTCTTTATTATTTCCTATTCATACTTAGTGAAATGCAATCACCCATTATTACTTCATACTCCTATTAAGTGAAATGCAATTACCCTTTATCACTTCATATTCCTACTAAGTGAAATGCAGTTACCCTTTTATTACTTTATATTCATACTTAGTGAAATGTAATTACCTTTAATTTATTCATATTCCCTTCAGTTCAGCCAGTTTGGTGAGTTGCTACCATGTGGCGTCGGGAACTGGGAGGTGATTGTTTGGCCGAT
The DNA here is from genome assembly GCA_030674185.1 of Monoplex corrugatus. Taxonomy (NCBI): domain Eukaryota; kingdom Metazoa; phylum Mollusca; class Gastropoda; order Littorinimorpha; family Ranellidae; genus Monoplex; species Monoplex corrugatus. The sequence continues at coordinate 65,980,805 of JAPXFY010000012.1, forward strand.
GGGGAGGCATTGTTGCACTGGGTCCAATCCAGCGCCCTCGGGTGTTTCTTGTGAACAAGGTTTAGTGAAATGTAATCAGCCTTTACTCCTTCACGCTCCTTCAGTTCACATGAGGATGAGCAAACTATCCTGTCTTCAGAGTACTGAGATATCCGCCTCCCCCCCCCCTCCCCCGTCTCATCTTCTGCGCAGCCTCAGTGATGTCGATCCCATGCCGGCTGGTTGGTTCTCGTGATACAGCTGTGGTCTCAGGATCTGATATCTAAGTTCAATCCCAGCCCACAACATTAAAAACTGGCCTGTTCGCTGCCATCTTCATGTTTCCATCATTCTGGTGGTGTCAGCTAAGTGTTTCAAGGATCTTCTCTTACCTCCCCATCCTCTTTCCGCTCCTCGCTTCAAGACCTTGCCAGGGCACAGGGTTTTGAGCAGGCTCAGAGAATCTGCCAAGTCGTTGCTGGGGGATTTGGGTGGAGCGCATATGGAAATGTCCGAGAGCGATGAATCCCACTTGAATGAAGTCCAAACTCCAAAATTACACGTCGTTCATTTCATTCTATAACTCCCAGCAATCCGCAAGTTCATTCAGTCGAAGTCCCAGTGCCAGGAAACCCAGAGGAATCAGAGATGTCACGCCGCCATAGGATTACTCACCGGAGGAGACCCTGCACTAGTGGTGGTTTACTTCGGTGGAGTTCACAGTGGCTGTACTGATCTAACTTACCTTGATCTTTCTTTTCGACGTGAATAATCATGTTGTACCTTGAGTAATGCTCATTCAAATAGGAATGTAATCAAAAGATAGTTATTAGGACATAAACAGTGAAACTGTCTTGCATAAATGTCTACAGACAACGTGCAGAATCTTGACTGATAAAATATGATAATAATGAGAACGTAAAAAGAAGAATTTTTTTAACAGTTTGACTCCCGCAATTGTCCTCCAGCATCCTGTATCGTAAACCATGCTAGCAAACCAAAAACTTGACTCTTTGACTCTCTCATCCTAAAGGGTGAGGGAGTAAAAGGGTTAAGTTTTTTTTGCAGTTGGTGGATAGCGTGCGGGAGTCAAAAGGGTTAAATAATTTTTTCTCAGAAAATCAGTCATACCCATCAATGGTTTACTAGAAAATGAGCGGCACCAGTCAGCGCATGAATCATAGAGCGTAAAGGAAGCTTCCTTTTACGCAAAATGGCTTGAATGCTTTTGAACCTTTGTAGCAGGGGGGGGGGGGGGGTAGGGGAAGGGGGCACTGCAGTGGCGATCCATTCCTGACATTATGATTGTCACATCACTCTTCATCGGGACCCCACACAGACAGATAAACATCTGTCTGTGTGGAGCATTTGTTGATTATAGTTGTGTATCAGTAGTCACGTTGTCCCCTTAATCACTCCTACACACACTCTTCTCCAGACACACACACACACAAAACACATACAACAACAACAGACACACACGCGCGCGCAAACACACATGCACACGCACACACACCACACACACACACCACACACACACGCACCACGCACGCACACCACACAGAGCGAGAGCGAAAGAGAGAGAGAGAGAGAGAAGAGAGAGAAGAGAAGAAGAAGAGAAGAGTAGAGAGAGAGAACAGACAGACAGAGACAGAGACAGAGACACAGATACAAGACAAACAACACACACACACATACACACACTCATACACACACACACACACACACACACACACACACACACACACACACACACACAATGTCACATCCTTTTTTGAACAGATGTTGAAAGAAATACGAAAGCCACAAATGAGCACGTAGGCATGTATGAGCGCGCACGCCACGCGCAGCACACACACACACACACACACACACACACACACACACAACATACAGACAGAAGAAGAGAGAGAGAGAGAGAGAGAGAGAGAGAGAGAGAGAGAGAGAAACACTACACACACGTACACACACACACACAACAACAACAACACACACACACACGAACACACACACACACACACACACAGACACACACACACACACACACACACACACACACACACACACACACACACACACACACAACACACACATACACTGCTCGTTGATCTGAATCAGACTAGACTCTATTTGTTTCTCCTGCAAAAAAACAACACGAAGAATAGAGACAGGAAAGGGAGAGAGCGAGAGAAAAAGGTCAGGCTCATCATACCAACAGAGACACTGTCACCACACGGGACTATCGGCAACACGTGTCACTCTCACACAACTTGACTCGTGTGTTTTGTGTCATTAACGGGTTCCTGTCTCAAACTGGTAACAAACAGCAGACAACTTGACTCGTGTGTTTTGTGTCATTACGGGTTCTGTCAATGGTCAAACAGCAGACACTTGACTCGGGTTTGTGTCTTTACGGTTCCTGTCAAACTGGTAACAAACAGAGAAACTTGCTCTTGTTTGTGTCATAACGTCTGTTCAAAAGGTAACAACAGAAAGCTGTCAGAAATATGAGTGATTCCCACGGCGAGAAGCGAGCTGGTATCCCTACCGTGTGAAGCGAGCTGGTATCCTCATGGCTTGAAACGAGCCGGTATTCTTATGGCGTGAAGTGAGCTGGTATCTGTACGATGTGAAGGGGAGCGAGCTGGTATTCCTACAGCGTGAAGCGAGCTGGTATCCCTATGGCGTGAAGCGAGCTGGTATCCCTATGGCGAGAAGCGAGCTGGTATCCCTACCGTGTGAAGCGAGCTGGTATCCTCATGGCTTGAAACGAGCCGGTATTCTTATGGTGTGAAGTGGCTGATATCTGTACGGTGTGAAGGGGAGCGAGCTGGTATTCCTACAGCGTGAAGCGAGCTGGTATCCCTATGGCGTGAAGCGAGCTGGTATCCCTATGGTGTGAAGCGAGCTGGTATTCCTAAGGCGTGAAGCGAGCTGGTATCCCTATGGGCGTGACAGCGAAGCATGGTATCCCTATGGGTGAAGCGAGCTGGTATTCCTATGGTGAAGCGAGCTGGTATCCCTATGGTGTGAAGCGAGCTGGTATCCTACAGCGTGAAGCGAGCTGGTATCCTACAGCGTGAAGCGAGCTGGTTCCCTATGGCGTGAAGCGAGCTGGTATCCCTATGGGTGAAGCGAGCTGGTATCCCTATGGTGTGAAGCGAGCTGGTATCCCTATGGCGTGAAGCGAGCTGGTGTCCCTATGGTGTGAAGCGAGCTGGTTTTACCTACGGTGAAGCGAGCTGGTATCCCTAGGCGGTGAAGCTGAGCTGGTGTCCCTATGGGTGAAGCGAGCTGGTGTCACTATGGCGTGAAGCGAGCTGGTATCCTATGGGTGAAGCGAGCTGGTATCCCTGGGTGTGAAGTCGAGCTGGTGTCCCTACGGTGTGAAGCGAGCTGGTGTCCCTATGGCGTGAAGGAGCTGGTATCCCTATGGTGTGAAGGAGCTGATATCCCTACGGTCTGAAGCCAGCTGGTATCCCTATGGTGTGAAGCGAGCTGATATCCCTACGGTTGAAGCCAGCTGTATCCCTATGGTGTGAAGCCAGCTGGTATCCCTAGGGGTGTGAAGCGAGGTGTATCCTACGGTGTAAGCGAGGTGTATACCTACGGTGTGAAGCGAGGTTGTATACCTACGGTGTGAAGCGAGCTGGTATCCCTGCGGCGTGAAGCCAAGAGAAACATTTGTTGTGCAAAGTTTGGTTATTCAGATTACGAATCATCACCAACACCTTAAATCTTTTTGTTGTAGATCCAAAGGAAACTGTATCTTGTCTTTTTGCTCACAGACTTGGTTTCCGTTCTTCAAAACATGTAAACTAAAAATCTTTTGTAACATGTTCCAGTGTTGTTGATAGTCGACGGTGGGCATTTTCCCTTCGTTGCCAGGCTTACCTAAAGGGGCGGAGCTTAGCGTCTGGTGGTGCCTCAAGTGCGGTGGTCTTGTCTCCCGTTAAGTCTAGGGAGCGCTCATTTTATGTTGGAAGTGTCGAATGAACTTTCATTTTGTAAATTTTATCTTTTTTTTTTTTTACATCAATTTTGATTCAGAAAAAGACGTGCAACTAACTTCTAAAACAAGTTCTAATTAATCTTACGTCAGATTTGCGCAGTAAAACGTTTTGTTCGCGTTAGTGACGATGGTTCCCGTTAAAGACACAACACTCGTGTCAGTCCTAGTGAAACTAAATATCATCCCAACCTATCTCTTTCTGTCACAATGACTTCATGTCGAGGATTACCTTCCAAAACGGAGTATAACAAAAGATACAAAGAAGACAAGATATATCTTTCTGGCGTGTGTTTTGATGTTTAGTTTATATATAAATACCACCCACCACAGCTGATCGGCCTGCAATGACGAAAGCCAGAATAATTTTGGTCTTTATGGCGTCATCGTCCGCTGAGATCCATCGTAAGCTTCATCTTCTAGCTGAAAATGTTGAACAGACTAAAAGGTCGCACATCCCTGAGTCATCATCACCATGCTAGATGAGGGAGGATGGTATGTTGGGATGGGTGGGTGGGTGGGGGGGGGGGTAGGAAGGGAACACACAGGATGGATGGACTGGGGGTGGGGAAGACACAAAATTATGGCATAATAACGTCTGTCTCTTTCACGAAAAAAGATCTTGTCTAAAAACAAAAACGCTTGGAGCAAAGCAACAGACCATTAGTGTTGACCTCAAGAGGTCAGCTTGTTAAACACGCCAGGTTTACAAGCCTACTATGGTTGTGGGTTCGAACCTCGGGTGTGCTATATAAAATGTCCATCTTAACGTAATTGTTGTTCCCATCACTCTCTTTGTTTCTTTCTTCCTCCTTCGCTTTCTGTCATTTCTTCTGACCATTTCTGCCTTGCTGGTCCATTCACCTATATGTGTTCGGTACAGTCTTCATACTTTCTCTTAGGATTGATAAATGGGTACATATATTAAGTGCATTTTTGGCTCGAGGGAAATGAGATATGTGCAAGCAATTTTAGGCAATTTAGGCCCGTATTTCTATGTTTTAGTGTCCTTACTTATGTTTAAATTCGTATTCAGTATGTTTATTAAATTGCCAGTGTGATAAATTGGACAGAGTGGTCAACGGCTTGGGCATCTCCTTAGATTATGTGTGAGAATGCATTGGCATGTGTACTTAATTTTCTTTTCCTTCTTTTTCTTATTAGTTATGTTCTGAAGCGGTTACAGCCTTGATATAGCCCAAGAGCCAAATTGCACTTAATACGTGTACCCAATTATCAATCCTAAGAGAAAGTACGTGAGACTTTATCGAACACATACAGGTGAATGGATCAGCAAGGCAGAAAATGATAGGAAGAAATGACAGAAAGCAACGGAGGAAGGAAGAAACAAAGAGAGTGCCCGAAAAGAGGAAATTTCTAGCACAGAATTTTCAGAAGCGGGGTCGCTTTTTATCCTGATTGAGCTCCCAGCATCCCACGGGCGCTGAGTTTTATGAGACACGATCAGAAAACACTGCTCGTGAATAACCACTAGACATACAAATGAATAAGGAAAACAGAGGGTGAAAAAGACTGGTTCAGTTATTAAACGATTTTTCAAGTACTGGACAGACAAGGAAACCCGTGGTAGGTCATTAAAAAGTATTAGTCATGGAAACGAAATCACAACCAACAGACAAACTCATTATCAGTCGCACAAATAACTGGCCGAGAACTAATACAACTATAGATCGTTATTAAGGTCTTAGCGCTTACAATAATCACCAAAAGCCTAACAGCCCCAGATCGAGAACTCAATGGGTCTCTGCGTGTTTAACCCTTTCAATCCCTGAATCGATCAGTCAGCTTCCTGCACACTTCCTGCACACTTCCTCGGCTTATCCGCCACTTTCACTCCCTCACCCTACATACCAGCTATACGGGAATTTGGTGGACTCGATGAGGGAATGAAGCTAGTGGACTGGGTGAGGGTGTCAAACTGATGCAATAAGGTGAAGGATTGAAGCTGTGGATATGGTAGTAAGCTGGCGAACAGGGTAGGAAGCTGGTGGACACGGTAAGGTGCTAGTGGATAGGGCAAGAAGCTGGTAGATAGAGTAGGACGCTAGTGGATAGGGCAAAAAGCTGGTAGATAGAGTAGGACGCTAGTGGATAGGGCAAGAAGCTGGTAGATAGAGTAGGACGCTAGTGGATAGGTAAGAAGCTGATAGATAGAGTAGGACGCTAGTGGATAGGGCAAGAAGCTGGTAGATAGAGTAGGACGCTAGTGGATAGGGTAAGAAGCTGGTAGATAGAGTAGGACGCTAGTGGATAGGGCAAAAAGCTGATAGATAGAGTAGGACGCTAGTGGATAGGGCAAAAAGCTGATAGATAGAGTAGGACGCTAGTGGATAGGGCAAAAAGCTGATAGATAGAGTAGGACGCTAGTGGATAGGGCAAGAAGCTGGTAGATAGAGTAGGACGCTAGTGGATAGGGCAAGAAGCTGATAGATAGAGTAGGACGCTAGTGGATAGGGCAAAAAGCTGATAGATAGAGTAGGACGCTAGTGGATAGGGCAAGAAGCTGATAGATAGAGTAGGACGCTAGTGGATAGGGTAAGAAGCTGGTAGATAGAGTAGGACGCTAGTGGATAGGGCAAAAAGCTGATAGATAGAGTAGGACGCTAGTGGATAGGGCAAAAAGCTGATAGATAGAGTAGGACGCTAGTGGATAGGGCAAGAAGCTGATAGATAGAGTAGGACGCTAGTGGATAGGGCAAAAAGCTGATAGATAGAGTAGGACGCTAGTGGATAGGGCAAAAAGCTGATAGATAGAGTAGGACGCTAGTGGATAGGGCAAAAAGCTGATAGAGTAGGACGCTAGTGGATAGGGCAAAAAGCTGATAGATAGAGTAGGACGCTAGTGGATAGGGCAAGAAGCTGGTAGATAGAGTAGGACGCTAGTGGATAGGGCAAAAAGCTGATAGATAGAGTAGGACGCTAGTGGATAGGGCAAAAAGCTGATAGAGTAGGACGCTAGTGGATAGGGCAAGAAGCTGATAGATAGAGTAGATCGCTAGTGGATAGGGCAAGAAGCTGATAGATAGAGTAGGACGCTAGTGGATAGGGCAAGAAGCTGATAGATAGAGTAGGACGCTAGTGGATAGGGCAAGAAGCTGGTAGATAGAGTAGGACGCTAGTGGATAGGGTAAGAAGGTGGTCGATAGGGCATGGGGCTGGTGGATAGGATAGGGCGCTAGTGGATAGACTAGGACACTGGTGGATAAGGTAAGAAGGTGGTGGATAGAGTAGGGGGCTGGTGGATAAGGTAAGGGGCGGGTGGATAGGTAAGAAAGTGTGGATAGGGTAGGGGCTGGTGGATAGGGTAGGGGGCTGGTGGATAGGCTAGGACACTGGTGGATAGCGTACGGAGCGGGTGGAGCGGGGTAGGAGGTTGGTGGATAGGGTAGGGGGTTGGTGGATAGGGTATGGGGTTAGTGGATAGGGTAAGGGGTTGGTGGATAGGGTAGGGGGCAGGTGGATAGGGTAGGGGGTTGGTGGATAGGGTAGGGGGTTGGTGGATAGGGTAGGGGTTGGTGGATAGGGTAGGGGGTTGGTGGATAGGTTAGGGGCAGGTGGATAGGGTAGGGGGTTGGTGGATAAGGTAAAAGGTGGTGGATAGGGTAGGGGGCTGGTGGATAAGGTAGGAGGCTGGTGGATAGGATAGGGGCTGGTGGATAGGGTAGGGGGTTGGTGGATAAGGTAAAAAGGTAGTGGATAGGGTAGGGGCTGGTGGATAGGACAGGGGGTTGGTGGATAGGATAGGGGGTTGGTGGATAAGGTAAAAACGTGGTGGATAGGGTAGGGGGCTGGTGAATAGGGTAGGGGGCTGGTGGATAGGATAGGGGGCTGGTGGATAGGATAGAGGGCTGGTGGATAGGGTAGGGGGCTGGTGGATAGGGTAGGGGGCTGGTGGATAGGATAGGGGGCTGGTCATCATCATCATCATTCTCCTGCCCGTGATGGGCGTAGAGGAGAGATGAGAGACACTCTTGAAGCCAGCCGTCGCCAACCGGTCCTGTCCTCCGCCTGTCGCACCAGCGTGGGGCCATCCAACCTGGTCCATTCTTTGATGTTGTCCATCCAGCATTTGGCTTGTCGTCCCCTTCGTCTGCCGCCTCCCAGTGTACCCTGGAGGACCGTTTTGGGCAGTGAGTTGTGGCGTGTGACATGCCCGAACCACGACAGCTTCCTGTTCTTGACTGTTGCCAGGAGGGGTTCTTGTGGGCCTGCGAGTGTTGTTATTTGGCTCCATACAAAGTCGTTTGTCTTCCGATCTTGCCAAGAGATCCCGAGCAAGCGCCTGAAGCATTTAGTTTCAAACGTCTGGATTCTCTTGGTGGTCTCTGCTGTCATGGTCCAGCTCTCGCATCCATACAGCAGGATGGGGAGCACCAGGGACTTGTACAGCTTCATCTTCGATGGAAAGCCGATCTCTCTGCTCTTCCAGATCTTGTTTAGCTTTACCATCGCTGCTGTTGCGATCGCTAGTCTGGTCTTGATTTCTGTTGTAGAGCGACCGTCTTTGGTGAGAGTGGCGCCAAGGTATTTGAAAGCGTCCACTTCTTCAAGCTGTTGCCCGTTCATGTAGATTTCAGCATGGGTGTTGGTTGTGCTGTTGACCAGGACTTTGCTTTTTTCTGTGCTCACTTCCATTCCGTGTGCACCTGCACTTTCTTCCAGTCTCATGGTCAGGTCTTGTAGTTCTTCGTTGCTGCCTCCCATCAGGTCGATGTCATCTGCGAACCTCAGGTTGTTGATGGTTCTTCCTCCGATGGAGACAGTGGAGTGGAAGTCATGGAGGGCTTCACGCATGATGTTCTCCAGGAAGAGATTGAACAGCACGGGAGAGAGTAGGCAGCCTTGACGGACTCCAACTGTGGTCTTGAAGTAGTCCCCTATCTGGTTGTTGAGGAGAACTGCGCTGCTGGCAGTGTTATACAGCGCCTGGATGGTTTGGACGAGACCTTCCTCAATGCCAAACTTTCTTAGCACCTGCCACAAACCCTTATGCCACACCCTGTCGAATGCTTTTTTAAAGTCTATGAAGTTGTGGAACAGGTCTCTCTGATGCTGCAGATGTTTCTCCATCATTATCCGGCAGGTGAAGATCTGTTCTACTGTGCTTCTGCCCGCCCTAAATCCAGCTTGTTCTTCCGCAAGGTGTTCTTCCGCTTCTTTCTTCAGTCGATTCAATATGACTCTGAGCATGATCTTGCTGGTGTGGCTAATGAGACTTATTGTTCTGTAGTTCTGGCATTGGCGCATATTTCCCTTTTTGGGCAGGGGGATGATGAGTGATTGAGTCCATTCTGTGGGCCACTGTTTTGTCTCCCAGATCTTCTGACAAATCGATGTTACACGAGTGACCAAATCATTCCCTCCATGTTTGAGCAGCTCTGCTGGGATATTGTCTGCTCCAGGTGATTTCCCTGCTGGTAGGCTGCGGATGGCTTCTTCCACTTCTTCTCTCATCACTGGTAGCGGTGAGGATTCCCTCAATGGTGTTGAGTCCCCCTGAAACAAACTGTCATCTGGCTGTGTTGGGTAGTTGTATAGTTCTTGGCAGTACTGCGTCCATCTGTTCAGAACAGCGGAGCTTTCTGTCAGCAGCTCGCCTGAGGTATCCTCGATGACTGACGATCTGTTTTGCTGCGTCTTGGTAAGGTTTTTCAGTGTGGTGAAGGCATGTTTGCTGTTTCCTTTTTTCATGCCTTTCTCGATGTTCTCACACTGGTTGTTGATCCATTGTTCTTTGGCTTCAATCATTTTCTTCTTTACAAGGTTGTTGGTTTTACGATACTGTGCGGCTTCTTCAGGGCTGGAGTTTTTCGTCTTCTTCAGTGATCTTCTGTTGTCGCAGAGGTCAAGGATGTCATTTGAGATCCATGCTTGGTGTTTCTTCCTCTGTCGCCCCAGTACCTCCTCTGCTGTTTCGCGGACTGCCTCACCAAAGTTGTTTGTGAGGTCGTTGATGTCGCTGTCCAGGAAGTTGAGTGCCGCGAACCGCCCCCGAGCTGTGCCTGGAATGCCTCTTCTATCTCTGGATCTTTTAGCTTTTCCAGGTCAAACTTGATGCGTGGCTGCGCAGCTTGGTACTTCTTTTTCAATTTGATCTTCATTGTGAGCAGCACGAGGTCGTGGTCGCTGCCTATATCAGCTCCAGGGTATGTCCTCGTCTTTGCTTTATTAATGCTTGATTTGAAGCGCCGCGGTGTGAGGACAAAGTCGATCTGGTTGTGAGTCTTTCCGTTCGGCGCATGCCAGGTTGTTCTTCTTGACAGTTTGTGGGGGTAGAGGGTGTTGGCAATGGTGAGCCGTTGGGTGCAGGCAAACTCCAGAAGGCGAAGTCCCCTGTCATTAGTTTCCCCTGTGCCAAATTGACCCACTGTTCCAGCCCAGTTTTTGTAGGCATCTGGGCCGACTTTGGCGTTGAAGTCCCCCTGAACTATGATGATGTCTTTCCTGGGGGCTTTTCCGATGGTGTCTTCTATTTTCTCATAGAATTCTTCAACCACCTGGTCTTCATGGCTGGTAGTTGGAGCATACACTTGTATGATGGTGATGTTCTTTGGTTTGGCTGACACCCGAATGCTGATGATTCTGCTGTTGACAGGCGTGCAGCTCATGATGCATCCAATGACTTCTTTGCGTACGATGAAAGCTACGCCATTTTCATGTAGTGACTCTTCGCCACTGTACCACATCTTGTGTCCTTCCTCTGTGATTGCTTCTCCGAAGCCTGTCCATCTTACTTCCGATATACCCACAATGTCCCATTGGTAGCGTCTCAGCTCGTGCTCTAGTTCTTTTACTTTGCCGCACTGATGGAGTGTACGGATAAGGTTAAAAACGTGGTGGATAGGGTAGGGGGCTGGTGAATAGGGTAGGGGGCTGGTGGATAGGACAGGGGGCTGGTGGATAGGATAGGGGGTTGGTGGATAAGGTAAAAACGTGGTGGATAGGGTAGGGGGCTGGTGGATAGGATAGGGGGCTGGTGGATAGGGTAGGGGCTGGTGGATAGGATAGGGGGCTGGTGGATAGGGTAGGGGGCTGGTGGATAGGATAGGGGGCTGGTGGATAGGGTAGGGGGCTGGTGGATAGGGTAGGGGGCTGGTGGATAGGATAGGGGGCTGGTGGATAGGGTAGGGGGCTGGTGGATAGGATAGGGGGCTGGTGGATAGGGTAGGGGCTGGTGGATAGGATAGGGGCTGGTGGATAGGATAGGGGACTGGTGGATAGGATAGGGAGCTCGTGGATAGGGTAGAGCTCTAGTGGATAGGGTAATAGGCTGGTGGGTAGAGTAGGGAGGGATAGGGGGCAAGTGGATAGGGTAGGGGGCTTGTGGATAGAGTAGGAATCTGGTGGACAGGGTAAGAAGCCGGTGGGTGGGGTACGGACTTGTGAATAGAGCAAGCAGTTGGTGGATAGGGTAGGAAGATTGTGGATAGTGTTAGGGACTTGTGAATAGGATAGATAGTCGGTGAATAGGGTAGGGGCAGGTGAATAGGACAGAGAGTTGGTGGATAGGGTTAGGGACTGGTGAATAAGATAGATAGTTGGTGGATAGGGTAGGGACTTGTGAATAGGATAGATAGGTTGATATGGTAGGGGCAGGTGAATAGGTTGATGGATTGAAGCTGGTGAATATAGCAGGAAGCTGATGGACAGGATAAGGGAGTGACAGTAGTAAGTAGGGTAGGAATCTGCAACTGTTACTGTTGCTAAAAGCCCAGCCGACTGCGCAGAGCCATATCAGGGCAATAACCATCTCAAAAAGTACACCACACCTCAAACAATTTTTTTTGTCTATCTATCTATCTATCTTATCTATCTTATCTATCTATCTATCTATCTATCTATCTAAACTGGAAAATAAATTAAGTGCCCACCAGCTGTGTAGAAAGCT
>JAPXFY010000012.1:65995201-66000201 GCA_030674185.1 Monoplex corrugatus
TGTTATTATCATTATTATGTTTTTAGTTTAAAAACGTGTCTTTTGTTATTATCATTATTATGTTTTTAGTTTAAAAACATGTTTCTGTTATTATCATTATTATTTTTTAGTTTAAAAACATGTTTCTGTTATTATCATTATTATGTTTTTAGTCTAAAAACATGTTTCTGTTATTATCATTATTATGTTTTTAGTTTAAAAACGTGTCTCTGTTATTATCATTGTTATGTTTTTAGTTTTAAAATGTTTCTGTTATTATCATTATTATGTTTTTAGTTTAGAACCATGTTTCTGTTATTATCGTTATTATGTTTTCAGTGTTCCGGTTTCGCATTGTATAGTGTACACATAATGTTGTTGTTTGTTGTGTGTGTATGTGTGTGTGCGCTTTTTGCCCACACTGTGCAGATGGTTATGTTACTGCACAGTCTGCAATTCCGTCTTCAGTAGGTGTGCATGCTGGATATTGTCAGGTTCCCATAAGCAATCTGACACTCATCCCCCGTGGAGATGACAGGGGCTCTTTCAGTATCAGTAATGTTCCCACCATCTGGAAATTCTGTGCTAGAAATTTCTTCTTTTCTCTCACTTTCTTTGTTTCTGCCTTGCTCCATTGCTTTCAGTAATTTCTTCCTATCGTTTTCTGCCTTGTGGTCCATTCACCTGTACGGGCTCAAACAGACAGAAATACAGACAAACAGAGAGACAGACAGTCAGACAGACAGCGAGAAAGATAGCCAGACCAGACAGATAGTCAGAGAGAGAGATAGACATACAAACAGAGAAGTAGTCAGAGACAGAGAGACAGACAACAGAGATCAGTCAGACAGAGACAGACAGACAGGCAGAAACAGACAGAATAGACAGACAGGACAGACAGACAGGACAGACAGACAGACAGACAGATATGACAGGACAGACAGACAGACAGACAGACAGATAGACAGACAGAGAAGTGGCAGGTGGATTTCTTCTCGCTGTTGGGCTCGTCCATCTACTGCCAGAGCAGTAAAAAAGAGAAAAGGGCAGAAAGAAGATTGGTCCAATCAATAAGTAGTCATGAATAATGCTTTCTGCATATGGCCAGATCATGACATGAACCACTTGGCGCCAAAATACCAACAACTAGTAACTAGTAATGGGGTTGGGCAGTTGTTGTTGACACAGAATAAAAATATAATAAATGATAAAAAAAAAAACAAGATGTCGAGCCATTCTAATAATCTCCTTTTTAATACAACCCCTATTGCAGAAAATCACATTGTGTACTTCTTGGGGTCACGGTGACTTTGAAGAAGTGCCATATGAAATAAAGGTTGACGTGAAGTGGCAGACTGTCACAACAGTGTAAACAGAATTTATACATTCTCAAAAGTTCGTTAGAAAATACTGTTTACATACCATCTCAAAAGTTCCTTAGAAAATGCTGTTTACATACCAGCCTGAGAAGATACTCACTTTAGGCAATTTCTTTTATCCGTGTGATCTTTACCTTGGTGCCACGGCTTCCGAACTAATGCATATGTGGTAATGATCCATCCAAGAACAGTTGATAAATTTTGCTAACACATTTCTGTATTAGACCCACAAATGCACTCATATTGACACACTCTCTCCTCCGATCGATATGAAACAATCTCCATTAGAGAGAGAAAGGGACATAAAAAGAAAAAACGAAAAGACAGAGAGAGAGAGAGAGAAAGACAGAGAGAGAGAGAGAGAGAGGAGAGAGAGAGAGAGAGAGACGGGAGAGAGGAGAGAGAGCGGAGAGAGAGAGAGAGAGAGAGAGAGAGAGAGAGAGAGAGAGAGAGAGAGAGAGAGAGAAGAGAGAGAGAGAGAGAGAGAGGGAACAATGAAAGCAGTTGGGGCAAATCAATACTCATGAATAGTGCTTTCTCCGAATGACTGTGTTACTGACACTAACACGACACCAAAAGACCAACAGCAAGCAGAGTAACTAGCAGTGGAGTTGAACTGCTGTTCACACACACACACACACCACACACACACGCACACAACACACACAGACGCACACACACACGCACACACACAACACACACACACACACGCACACACACACACACACACACACAGACGCACACACACACGCACCACACACGCACACACACAGACGCACATACACAGACGCACACACACACACACACACACACACACACACACACACACACACACACACACACACACTCACAGAGTATTGGTTCTACATGACACTGAAGAACTCTTTTTCTGATCCTGACGTTAATTGATAGGCATTTGCTGGAAAGAACGCTTTTCGTTTTTCCTGAATGCTGTTTCAGCTCGGTCAATTGTGCTGGCTGTTTCTAATGTGCATTTGCCGTCTGGTGAGATGACTATTCCCAAGCATTGAATTTGTTTACTCCCGCACCCTATCTCCTTTGACTCCCTCATCTTATCCACCTGCTTCCTGCAGGAAGCTGGTGAATAGAATGACAGAATCAAAGGATTAAGTTTTTGCTTTGTTAGCCTGGTTGGCAGTGCAGGATGCTGGTGGACAGGGTGCAGGAATCAAAGGGTTAAACTTGTCAACTTGTCTCAGTGTTGTGCCAATTGCTTGTTATTTTACATTGGGAGAATTCTATTTTTTTCCCTTCATTTTTTATTTATTCATTTTTTATTTATTTATCTTTTTCACTGATTACCATGACTTCAGTATCAATCGTTATTCACGAACATAAAAAAATCTTCTCATACTCACCCAAGAGAACAGCACCGCCGTTAGAGTGGGGGTACAGCAATCCGGGGTGGTCCTTGTCCCATAGCGGTTTGAGTCCAGCCAGGCCACCCGGGTGACCCCCGATGTTGAAATGGGTCATCTCGCTTTCGTCTTTCTCCGAGAAAGTCTCTTGGTCAAATCCACGACCTGCGTAGAAAAGAATGAATGAATGAATGAATGAATGAATGAATGGGTGGATGGATGGATGGTGGATGGATGGATGGGTGGATGGATGGATGGGTGGATGGATGGATGGATGAATGGATAAATGGATGGATGGATAGATGGATGGATGGATGGATGGATGAATGAACAAGATAAATAAACAAATAAGTCAAAAGACTGAGTGAAGAATAAATGAATGTTAGCGGAGGTATAGACACTATGCTGATATAATTTCTGTAGTAACTATGTGTGTGTGTGCGTGCGTGTGTGTAGAGGTACTCGATACTTTGACTAAATGAATAACTTGGTTATATCATTGTCCCATTGGTGTTGACGTTGGAAATACTGACTTTAAGTTTTCGCCATGTTTTGATGCTGTTATTTATTTTGCCATAGGATTTTTGGTAACATTTTTCTGTTTTTGTTTTTGCTCACGTCATGTTTCGATGCTGTAGCTTATCCTGCAATAGGAAATTTGATTAGATTTGTTAATTGTTCTCATCATGTTTTAATGCTGTAACATATTCCGCTTTAGGACTTTTGACAAGATTTTATTGTTTTTCTTGCCATTTTTTGATGTTGTAACTTATCCTGTGCCAGTTTTGGTCAGATTTTCTCGTTATTCTGTCATATTTTGATCTTGTCACTTATCCTACAATAAGACTTTTGATAAGATTGTCTTCTTGCTCTCATTATTTTGATGTAACTTGTTCCGCTGTGACTTATCCTACGATAGGACTTTGGATTTTCTTTTTGTTCCTGTCATGTTTTGATGCTGTAACTCAAGCTACAATACTACCTTAAGTCAGATTTTCTTCTTCCTCTTGCTATGTATTGATGATGTAACTTATCCTACGACATGTTTGGTTTTTTAAGGTTTTTGTTGTTGTTGTTGCCTACAATGTTGTGTGTATTCTGATTTCTCATGTGTTTTTTAAGAGGCAAACAAACAAACAAACAAACAAACAAACAAACAAACAAACGAACAAACAAACAAATAACCAGCCAACCAACCAATCAACAACCAACCAACCAGCCAGCCAACCAACCAACCAACCAACCAACCAACCGACCAACCAACCAACCAACCAAACCAACCAAAAGCATATTTTCAGTCCACTGACCGGCCAGGAAGAAGATCTTGGAGGTGCCGACCCCAATCATGTTGTGTTTTTCTCTCTCGTGGGGCATCATCATCCCATCCACTGATTCACTCCATACATCATCTATAGGGTCATAGGACCTGAAACACACGTTTGTACACGTCCACGTAAATAGACAGACAAATACATAAACAAACAAATCCAAGAAAGAAAGAAAGAAAGAAAGAAAGAAAGAAGGAAATGAATGAATAAATAATAAATAAACAAATGAATAAATAAATGAACAGTAATACACTCATCTATGCAGCTGTAGGGCCTAAAACACATGTTCATACAAGTCTAAAATGACAAATAAATGATTAGATAAATAAATAAATAGATAAATAAATAAATAAATAAATAAATAATAAATAATAAATAATAAATAATAAATAAATAAATAAATAAATAAATAAATAAATAAATAAATAAATAAATAAATAAATCGTCTAGAGCGCCATAGGATCTGAAACATACGTTTATGCACGTCCAGATGAATAAATGAGTGAACTGGCCAGTAAGGGGAAGGACCTGGGAAAGGAATACATATCTATCCAATATTTTATATCAAGGCAGTCGGGAAAATACCCTGCTCTTCACGATTTTCACTGCCGTGGGATCTTTAGTGTGAGCAGGCCAGAAGACACACGGGTTCGACTCGTTCTTTTTTTTTTTTTTTTCCTGGATCCCTTGAGAAGGAAGGGGAAAGGACTAGACGTTCAGGTCAATGTTCCGGTCAAACTGAGTAGAAAAGTGGAGGCCTCAACGGGAAACGTCCCTTGAAACCTCGAGTTCAGTTATTGGCAGGTGAACATCTGACCCATTCTGCCAGAGCACACACACTCACGCTCGTACACAAACAACCACAAATAGTGGCAGTCTTAACATACATATATACAGATATGTCATAAACATATACATACATGAATGATCACATG
>JAPXFY010000012.1:66007701-66017701 GCA_030674185.1 Monoplex corrugatus
ACTCTGTTTAACTATACAATCAATCCACATCCAATCAGAGCAACTAAAGCTAGGCCCATTTTCACTCTGCAAACAGTCCAGACTTAGACTTCACACGATTACAAATGCATTAACCCCTTTGACTACCCGCACCCGGTCCACCAGCATCCTGCATTAGCAACCTTGCAAGCAAAAGCAGAAACTGAACCCCTTGACTCCCTTACCCTATCCAGGAAGCTGGTGGACAGGGTGAGGGAGTCAAAGGGTTCAGTATTTTTGCAAGTTGGTTGATAGGGTGCGGGAGTCAAAGGGTTAATGGCATTCACACCGAGAGATAGTCTAGTGCTCTGTGATTTTGGCGCTGAGCGAGTGACGTGGCCATTGCTGTTCTTCAGTGTCACGGAGAGTCATGAAGCCGTAAGGAAAGCGCCTTCATGGGAGGCGATAACGAAGAGAGAGGAGGGACCTGTTAATCAGAGGCCGCCAAACGCACCATCAAGATTATTGATTTCGTCCTCAGTTTCTCTCAACCATTCCTACCTCTCCTGTTTCCCCCCCACTCCAACCCCAACCCCACCCCATCCCCTACCTCCTCCTCCTTCCGGGCCCGGCATATGGCGGAGGACACTAACGATGATGCATGAGCACCGCCCTTCTGCTTCAACAGTTGGCAGGGAACACGCCTCCTCGCGGCAAGGAGTTCCGGAGTGGTGCCTCCATGCCCCTCCAAGACAGGAACTGTCAGCCAGAGGGGGGGAGGGGGCAAACTACCGATTAGCTTTATCTCCCCTTCGCCCATTTGTTGCAAGGGGGTGAGATGCGTGGTTATGAACCGTCCACCTCCGCCAGAGAGCTGCTGAAGATTAGGCAGGGATGGGGATGGAGAGAGAGAGAGAGAGGAGATTCCGCCTCTGGGCATGACAAACAACGACCATAGACGCGGACAGATGGAGACAGGCAACTAGTTTATTGCGTATTAGACGTGTGTTGTGTCGCTATCGCGTTCTGTCGCGCAAACGAGAAACCAGCCGAAACGCGAGTACAGAAATAACGAGTGATCCCCCGCGGCATAAAGAGAGATGGTATATTGTGTACCGTACTTGTTGGAATAAACTCAACCCGACGAACTGTAACCGTGTCGCTCTTCCTACGGCAAGAACCACTGGATGCCTAGTATATGTAAGATAACTAAGATAACTGCTGGTAGATTTGGGTGGAGCGTATATGGAATTGTCCGAGTGCGATGAATTCCATTTGAACAAATTATGAACTCCAAACTCCATGAACAGGCATACATATACATTACTCGATATTGTTTTTCGTGCATGCCATGCATGTCGTTAAAGACAGCAGCGTTTCGGCAGAACAGCGAACTGGGACAAACGGTGAAAGGGACTCGAACGTCGTGCAAGTCAAGTCCAGTTAAGTCCAGTCAAGTCATTCATACGTGTACAGAAATGAGACTACATCAAGTTGAAGCATGTCAGACCTTGCTGAACAGCAAAATGTGCTGTGTCTGGAGCATCATGCCTGGCCACTTTTGCGGCTGTCTTAAACAACCCATGTAGTTGAAATAAGGCAAAGTTGGGAGCTTCCAACTGCTAACTGTCAAGACTATAGTATGGGGAAAGGAGCTGGCAGCTATGGGAGCTGGTGGCAGGGCGGGCTGCACGAAAGAGAGATGAAGACCAGAGTGGGGTGAGAGAGGGTTCTTCTATTTTCTCTTGGTCCGATGCCTGGGCTGGATCTGGTTGGTGCGCGTTGTGTGGCTTTGTCCCGGGGTTTGTCATCTCCCCCACCTTGCCATTCGGTTTGTAAACATGGTGATTGATAAATGGGTCCGAATGGGCCATGCAACGCATGGACAGCTTCCCCCTGCCCCCCCCCCCACCCCCTCCCGCCCGCTTTGCTTAATGAAATGTCTATCGAGTGGCGTCGGAAGCTTGGGAAGTGATTGTCCGGACAGGGGAGAGGCGTTGGTGATCCGGGTCCTATCCACACCCTCAGGGTGTTGCTTGTTAACAGTCAAGTCTTCATACACGTACAGAAATGAGTGTATACCAAGTACCACTCTGCTGTACAGGTATGTATAACTATGGCCACACATCAAGTCTTCATACACGTACAGAAATGAGTGTATACCAAGTACCACTCTGCTGTACAGATATGTATAACTATGGCCACACATCAAGTCTTCATACACGTACAGAAATGAGTGTATACCAAGTACCACTCTGCTGTACAGGTATGTATAATTATGCCCACACATCAAGTCTTCATACACTGAAATCCCAAACAACATCATGACAGAGGGCGGAAATCTAACCTCATTATCAAACAAACAAATCAGGAAAGTATTCTCTGTAAAACAAAACCATGAAATATGTGCAACCAATTTTTGGAAGCGCAAGTTAGACATCAATATACATGACTACTTCTCCACCGCATACGAATGCACAAAGGAATCAAGGCTGAGATTACTCCACTTTAAGTTACTGCACAACATATATCCTACAAACATTGTACTACAAAAAATGGGCGTTACCGACAAAAACAAATGCCTCTGGTGCCAAGATGTAGACTGCATGGAACATGCGTTCCACACTTGTCCAAAACTAAGGCCCTTTTGGAAGAATGTAAAACAATACACATTAACACATCATGACATACATATTGCTATGAACGAAAAAAACCCAACACGTTTTGGTATAACAAAAAGGGAACTCGTCCCGGACATAAACAGAAACAAGGTCAATAATATATTACAGGTAGCTAGACTCTCTGTCTCCAAATTCAAATATGGCAAATGCAAACATCTGGAACTTATATTTGAAACTGAACTACGACTAAGAAACCTATGAGCAAAAATAGCGGATTGTGCCGTTAATCTAGCCACCTAATAATAAATACGAACTATGGTATGAATACAAAGTCATAAACTTGTAAACAGCTCTGCCTTACAATTACGAGTATTAATTAAACAGTGATGAATGTTTTGTTGTCCATGTAGTATGCTGACCAGTAGATATGTTGTGCGATGCACTTACATCAAAAAGGCTATTCTTTGCTGTTACTAAATGATATGTAATATCATGTGTGCTTTCTAACAGGAGGAAAAAATAAATAAAGAGAGCAAAGACTCAAAGGAGATATGATGAGAACGGGAATCTAGCTATACTAACCAAAAACTGAATGAATGACAACTAATCCGAATGTTAAATCAATGAATGAATGCGCGATAGTACTGAATGATGCATCTAGAGGTTACTGGAACAAACCATGAAGACAAGAAACAAGAGAGGAGAACCCAAGGAAAAGGCAGCAAGCAACTGATGCCAGAGCTACTTTATCCACACAATAACAACATATGACCGTCACCAAAGCAAACTCCCAAAGCCGTCTACCAGAGAAGAGGGAAGACCAAGGCACAAGCAGAAGACACCATCACGAACATCAAACCACTAAAGAAGCCCACCGGAGAAGAGGAAAGACCAAGGAACAAAGAGAAGACACCATCATAAACAGCGATATCAAAGGGGAAAATAACGAAGAGAGAGAGAAGAGAGAGAGAGAGAGAGAAAAGGGGGAGAAAGGGAGAGAGAGAGAGAGAGAGAGAAGAGAGAGAGAGAGAGAGAGAGAGAGAGGAGGAACAATGCATGCACTACCTCTGTCCATCTAATTTTATCATCATCGAATTATATAAAAGATAGATAGCAGGATTCCCTGTACTCTCCTATAAAGCTTTGTGGGAAACAACTCTTGATATCCTAAAAAAAAGTCTTCATACACATACAGAAATGAGTGTATACTAAGTACTACTCTACTGTACAGCTCGTATAACTATGGTCACAAACGTAAGCATACATAAATGTTACATACAGAGCAACGATGTTAAACTTGAAGATTGTTTCCAGGTATAAAGCAGTTAATCCAACAGAGACGAATGGATGATTTTTTTTTCACCAACAGAGACCATCAGCTCACTGGGGGGCCAATCTATGTTACTATTTGTATCTGTGTGAAAGGCAGACAGCGCGCTGTCAACCAACCAGTTGCTGTCGCAGTGTAGGACATTCCTCCAGGGAGTCCTTGGCCAAGATGTTGATGACGCATCGGCCGTAAATTCTCAACCTGCTTCCTTGCTTGTGGCGATAGATTTCTTTTTTTTTTTTTTTTTTTTGGTCCAATGCTTGGGGATTGTTTTTTTAAATTTTATTTGCAACCTACTCCATTTATTATGGCGTTGGTTCTGTCAGGTTTTCTGCCACTTCTCATCTCGTATCTCCTCTCTCTCTCTCTCTCTCTCTCTCTCTCTCTCTCTCTTCTCTCTCTCTCTCTTCTCTGTCTCTCTCTCTCTCTTGCAAGCGAACGAACGAGCGAGCGCACGTGCACGCACACGCGCGCGCTCTGGTTCCTCTTTTTTCATTTCCTATTTTTTTTCCACCAGTATTTTCATGAATCTGTGCGTTAAAAAAATGATAATGGTGAATGTTGTATTTTCCACAATCCTCTGCCTGTTTGTCTGTCTCTTTCTCTCTCTCTCTCTGTCTCTCTGTCTCTCGCTGTCCTTCTGTCTTTCACTGTCTGTTAGTCTGTCTGTCTGTCTCTCTCTGTCTCTGTCTCTCTCTGTGACCTGATCTCTTTTTTGTTTTCTCTTTCTCATGTTTCTTTCAGGTTAAAAAAAAAGAAAAGAAAGACAGAAAGAACGAACGAACGAAAGAAGGAAAGAAAGAAAGAAAATAAGAAAGAAAGAAAGAAAGAAAGGATGAAAGAAAGAAAGAAAAAAAAAGAAACATGGGCAACAAATGAAAAACACACACACACACACAAAAAAAACAACAACCCATCTCGGGTTGTTATTGAAAGAAGAAGAAAAAATCTCTCGCAAGCTTACTATGTTCTGCCAAAGATCTTCCAAGATCATCTGGGTGACAGTGATTATTTGAAGAGCACGTCAGTTTAATTGATTAATCAAACAGACAATGTAAGAGTCAGGGAGAGGTCAAGAGCCTGTGTGTAGATAATGAAGCCGGAAAAACAAAATAACAAGTCAGGAAAATCATCACAACTCTCCTGAGAATCTTCAGTTAAGTATACAGAGCCGACGAACAAGGACATAAAGATATGAAAATGAAAAACAGACATAACAGGTCCCGGACATTTTTTTTAAATTGCTTGAAAGATTTATGGTACTACGATAGGTGTGTATACAAAAACGCTCCTCCGAATTCCATCAAAAGATCTGGATTAATTCCTTTATCCTGCGTAAACCTTCGCTTTTTGTGGGTAAGATGCTGTGTTCCTGAATCTTTCAGTATTATATACCTGGTAACACTTATCGAATCAGTCGGTGTACTTGTCAAAGCAGAAATAAAAGAATTAAATAAACAAACAGATCAATCACAAACACACACACATGTCATAGCGCGCACGCGGCACACACCCACACACATACACAGATATATAGATAGGTACATGAATGAATATAAATTATATAGGTACGTACATATGTACGTCCGTATGTACGTACGTACATACATACATACATACATACATACGTACGTACTTACATACATACACACATACAAAATACAGACAGACACATATACATACAAAGAAGAAAGAAAGAAAGAAACATACATACATACATACATACATACATACATGCATACATACACACACATATACATACATACATACACACACATACATACATACACACACATACATACATATATAATATATACATACATACATGCATACATACATACAATCATACATACATACAAACATACAAACATACATACAAACATACATACATACATACATATAACATACATACATATATAATACATACATATTACCGTCTAATATCACTTACAGTGAAAAGACGTTAAATCAAAGAACGAACGAACATATACACGCACATACATACATACATACATACATACATACATACATACATACATTACATACATACATACATACATACATTCATACATCATACATACATACATACATACATACACATACATACATACATACATACATACACACATACATACATACATACATACATACATATATACATTCATACATACATACATACTTTCATACATACATACATACATACATACATACATTCATACATACATACATACATACATACATACATACATACATACATACATACATACATTAGATATCTGCCTTCGTTTCCTACCAAACGTATCCTTCCTTCCACAGACACTCATTCACACACCACACACACACACACACACACACACACACACACACACACACACATACACACATCATTCACACACACCACTCATTCACACACACACACACTCACACACACACACCACACATCACTCACAACACACACTCACTCAGCACACACACACATCACGCACGCACACACACACACAACTCACGCACACACACACTCACTCACACACACACACACACCACACACATCACTCACACACACACACACACCACACACATCACACACACACACTCACTCCACACATGCACATACACACACACACACACACACACACACACACACACACACACACACACACACACACACACACACACACACGTGTGTAATATCACTCATAGTGAAAAGACGTTTAATGAAAGAACGAACGAAACACAACACACACACACACACACACACACACACACACACACACACACACACACACACACACACACATACACACACACACACACACACACACACACACAACACACTCATACACGACTCTCACACACACAGTTCTCTCTGTCTGTCTGTCTGTCTGCTGTCTCTGTCTCTGTCTCTGTCTCACACACACACAGATTATATATATATATATATATATATATATATATATATATATATATATATATATATATATATATATAATACACACACAAACACAAACGCACATGCACATCGTCTAAAAACACATATGTGAACAGACGTTAAAAGAAATAATGAACGAACGCACACGCACACACCAAACAAATCTTGATGGCTTCTATTTCGAACATATCTGAAGGGAATTCGAGCAACTTCCATCATGACCATGGTGCGGTTTGTGTGGAGAGGGCTAAGTGCAGTGGACAGAACAGATGGATCAACACCACACACAACGGCCTCTAGAAGAACTATCTGTAGGTTTCGCTAGCCTCATAATAAAGGAGAAAATAAACACACTGGACACATTATCTCTCTTCAGCACTCGCTCTGAAATCAATAAGACAAGAGAAGAGAATAGAATGCCCGAGGAGCCAAAATGGGGGCGTGAGGGTGAGGAGAGGGAGAGAGAGGCGAGAAAGAGAGGGAGGGCGAGAGAGCGGGAGAGGGAGAGAGAGAGAAGAGAGAGAGAGAGAGAGAGAGAAGAATAAGAAAAGAAGAAGAAGAAGAAAGGCAGAGGAGAAGAAAGAAAGATAGAGGAAGAAAAAGAAGGAAAGGTAGGAGAAAGAAGAGAAGAAGAAAGAAGAAAGAGAAGAAGAAGAAGAAGAAGAAGAAGAAGAAGAAGAAGAAGAAGAAGAAGAAGAAAGAAGAAGAAGAAGAAGAAAAAGAAGAAGAAGAAGAAAAAAAAGAAGAAGAAGAAAAAAAGAAAGAAGAAGAAGAAGAAGAAGAAGAAGAAGAAGAAGAAGAAGAAGAAGAAGAAAGAAGAAGAAGAAGAACAAAAGAAAAAGAAGAAGAAGAAGAAGAAAAGAAGAAGAAGAAGAAGAAGAAAAGAAGAAGAAGAAGAAGAAGAAGAAGAGCAGCAACAGCAGTAGCACCAACAACAGCAACAACAAAAAGAACAACAAAAACAGAAAGAAAAACAACATCAACAACAACAACAACAACAACAACAAGAACTAGAAAAAGGACAAAAAGAAGAACAACAAGAAGATTACACTGTGAAACCTGTCGAATGCAATGAGGAAATCTCTCAGAAAATAGTTTCCATCGAGTGACAAGATGATGTCCTCTTTAAGACTTCCATTTATTTCAGTTCAGAGTCAAAAAGTTCTTTCTGTCTCCTGTAATATCTTATTTCTTTCTGTCACAACGAATTCATGGTATGAAATAAAGGCTGCTCCCAGCGGGAGAACGCATCGCCAAAGTGCAGCGCTACCCATTGGTATTACTTTTTTGTTGTTGTCTGGGTGATTTTTTTGTGCCTAAAATGAAAGTGGATTTTTGGCACCCATTTGTATTACTTTATTTTTTTTTATTGTCTGAGTGTTTTTGTTTACTTAGTATGAAAGTGGACTTTTGACACCCATTGGTATCATTTTTTTTATTTATTGTTTGGGTGTTTTTGTTTACAAGGTATGAAAGTGGACTTTTGATATCCATTGGTATTGTCTTTTTATTGTCTGAGTGTTTTTGTTTACTTAGTATGAAAGTGGACTTTTGACACCCATTGGTATCATTTTTTTTTTTATTGTTTGGGTGTTTTTGTTTACAAGGTATGAAAGTGGACTTTTGATATCCATTGGTATTGTCTTTTTATTGTTTGAGTGTTTTTGTTTACTTAGTATGAAAGTGGACTTTTGATATCCATTGGTATTGTCTTTTTATTGTTTGAGTGTTTTTGTTTACTTAGTATGAAAGTGGACTTTTGATATCCATTGGAATTGTCTTTTTATTGTTTGAGTGTTTTTGTTTACAAGGTATGAAAGTGGACTTTTGATATCCATTGGTATTGTCTTTTTATTGTCTGGGTGTTTTTGTTTACATGTATGAAAGTGGACTTTTGATATCCATTGGTATTGTCTTTTTATTGTCTGAGTGTTTTTGTTTACATGTATGAAAGTGGACTTTTGACACTCATCGATATCATTTTCTTTTTTCATTGTCTGGGTGATTTTGTTTACTTAGTATGAAAGTGGACTTTTCACACCCATTGGTACTATTTTCTTTTCTTTTTCATTGTCTAGGTGTTTTTGTTTACCTAGTGTGAAAGCGGATTTTTTTTCTCCAGAAGTTTGCCAGGGATAGCTATTGTGTTGCCGTGGAGTCTTTTACGTGTGTGCTCTACACCGACTCTCGGTTTAATATCTCGTCCGAAAGACTGGCAGTCAGCACTGGCACTAGAAACCAGGGCATCAACATTTGGGAAGACATTGGCCGCAACAGAATAAACTGAAAACAACAGTGCACGCAGGAAACAATCTTAGCTGCGCAGAACAGCTGCTATTTAACAGAAGGACTGGAGGAATCGGAGGATGAATCAATGGCTGCAAGGCCATAGACTAATACTAATACTAAAAACGATGATGATGATAATAATAATAATAATAATAATAATAATAATAATAATGATAATAATAATAATGATAATAATAACACTACTACTACTACTACTACTAATGAATGATGATGATGATGATGATGATGATGATGATGACATTAAGCACCAAATCTTCATATAAAAATCAAATCAAAGCGCACACTCTCTTAACCATCCAAAGCATTCATTCACGTCGACCAAAACCCAATGGAACAAAGCAAAATCAAACCAGGTGGGAAGACTGCGGTACTACTCTCTTTGCTGGGGGGAGTGCGACGAAAGAGTGGGCACGTAGAGGGGAAATCACTGCTGGACAGAAAGGTATGTCTTCAAGTTAGAGTGTGTGGCTGCCGAATAGACAAAGAAAGTTCGTTCCAGTTGTACGACCCAAACACAGAAAATGAGCCGTGACCGAGTGTGGAACATCTGTATCGAGGAATTTGTACACACGTTGTATCAGGTTGATAAATTTAAATACCTGGGAACGATCATTTCACCAGATGGCAGATGCACATCAGAAATAGCCAGCAGAATCGGCCAAGCAAAAACAACATTCAAGAAGATGACAAGCATTCTTACCAACAAATGCCTATCAATTAACATCAGGAAGAGAGTTCTTGAATGTTATATAGAACCAATACTGTTGTACGGTTGCGAGGCGTGGACAGTCAACAAGCAAAGCCAGAACAAGATTGAGGCAGTCGAGATGTGGTTTCTAAGAAGGATGTTGA
>JAPXFY010000012.1:66030201-66032701 GCA_030674185.1 Monoplex corrugatus
AATGCAAACCTGGCCAGCTAGCATGAGTCATACGCGCCGTTCCGTGCCCATAGTGACTGACCAATTACTGTTGATGGTGCCGGTGCTCTGACTTAAATTGATCCCCTGTGTAGTAAAGCCTCCTGGCGGGAAATTTATGAAGAAATGAGTTGCTCTCACTGCCTTATCCCCGTGGGATTAAGTAGGTCGTCAATCACAGGGCGAGGTTAACACTTTGACTCCCTCAGAATATCCACTAGCATCTTGCTTTGTCAACAACGGCAGCAAAGGCGACAAATTTAACCCTTTGACTCCCTCACCTATCCACCAGCTCCCTGCAGTCAAAGGGTTAAATTTTTTGTTGGAGGTGGACAGGATACAGGACGCAAAGTGTTAAGATTTTAGGTGGTGGACTGGAGTGTGCATCCTAAAACTTCAGCATAACATACAAAAACAGCTACGCGCATAGGCACGCACACACGTACACACCATTCGCCACAAGAAAGCGCGTGTGCACAGACGTTTACTCGCATATACATATTCACTAAAAAGCACGCACGCACAGACATGCAAGCACGCGTACACAGACATGCATGCATGCCTACGCATGCAAACACACTTTCTGTGTGTGTGTGTATCTGTCTCTGTCTCTCTTGCTCTCTTTCTGTTTGTTTCCCTTTGTTTCTCATCCCATCTCTCTCTCTCTCTCTCTCTCTCTCTCTCTCTCTCTCTCTCTCTCCTCTCTCTCTCTTTCGGACCCAAGGCTCGAATATGAATATAATGTTTGTATCTTATGTTCTTTCCGCTTATTTGTTATGCACTTGTACAAAACATTTCAAAATAGAAGTATTATTAGTGCCTAGTTAATGTTTAAATGATTTGTGAGAATGCATAATTATGTTCATCCCCCCTTTTATGGCCTATATGAATAAACCATCTGAAGTCTCTCTGTCTCTTCTCTGTCTGTCTGTCTGTCTGTCTGTCTGTCTCTGTCTGTCTTTTTTTCTCCTGTTGTGCCCAGTTCTCAGATGGAAGATAGCCACCTGTTCTGGTCTTGATAGCTGACAGTAACTGCCATGCGTCTGACTGTGGCAGCCAAAACAGACTTGATGGTATTAATCTCTTTGAGGAAGACTTCATTCTCTTATTGTTCATCTTCTGATCCTAGTGTTGGCATTTTGTCTACTTAAGAAGACTTGATAAGCACCACATCTTAATCCAGATTAATGGATTGGCTTTTTGAGAATAGCTGTGTTTGAACAGAAAATAAAAAAAGTACAAGAAATGTCCGTAGGAAACAATCCAAGACGGGAGGCAAAAACTAAACTAGACACCGGTGGACAGGCCTGACCGATTACCGAGCAGTACAAGTAGTTCATTATTGAGCGGCTGGTACTATGGTAGGCACTAAGTCAGTCTCTGTAGCCCTCCCATCATGACTTGCCTCCGCTCATTACAGACCTCAGAGGGAGGGGGGATGTTGGGGATTAGGGAGAGGAGGGTTGGAAGATGGGCGGAGTGATTTCCTGGGAGAATGGCAGTAGTGTTGTTGACTCTTTTTTGGCGACTTGATTCCAGCACCGGACAGCAGATGATAAAACTGAATTGTGGAGGGGAGGGGAGGGGAGGGAGGCAGAGGGAAGGGGAGAGACAGAGGAGAGGGGGGTAAAAAAGGGACTTACTTGCGTGGTTGCTTGTTCATCTATTTGTCAAGTATTTGGTTGACTTGCTATTTAAAGCTCAGCCGACTGCTCTACGTAGAGCCATATCACGGCTGTAACCATCTAAAACAAGTGCACCATACCTCAGTGGGAAAAAAAATCTGAAAAAAATTAAGTACACATATCAGTGCATTCGTGCGCATAATCTAAGGGTATGCCTCTGGCTATGTCTCGGGGTTTGTCATCACATCACTTGGCACTCAGCTTTTAAATTAAACAAGGTAACTGATGATTAGGTCCGAACGGATCATGCAGCGCATGGACAGCCCAGCCCCCCTTTGCTTAGTGAAACGATTACAGTGTGGCGTCGAGAGCTGAGAGTTGACTGACTGGCAAGTGGTGAGGCATTGTTGTGCTGGGTCCCATCCAGCACCCTCGGGTGTCTCTTATTAACCCTTTGACTACCGCACCCTGTCCACCAACATCCTGCATTGTCAACCATGCTATCAAAGCAAAAATTTAACTTTTGACTCCCTCATCCTATCCAGCAGCTTCCTGCAGTCAAAAGGTTAAGTGTTTGCAGTTTGTGAAATGGGTGCGGGGGAGGGGGTTCAAAGGGTTAACACTGTCAAAAAATCAAAGGGCTAATGTCAGTTCACTTAGTTGGTTAGAGCGCCTCGCTGAAAACACAGGTGTCGTGGGTTTGAACCTTGTGTGGGTCAGAAGTCTTGTTTTATTTTGTTTTGTTTTAATGCTTAGGTGGCTTCCTCTGTTGATGGAACCGCAGACTCAAGATATGGTGTCCCAAATGCAATTCCAGCCCGAAACATTTAAAAAACCCAAAGTTGCTATCCTTTCGA
>JAPXFY010000012.1:66037701-66045201 GCA_030674185.1 Monoplex corrugatus
ATTAGATATCTGGCCCAGAAGGCTTTGGCGTAAGTCAGGTGAAAGGAGAGAAGGGGAAAAAAGACTGGCACGTAAAAAGAAGAAAAAAAATACTATAAGCACAGTTCACCTAAATCAAAGTTGAATTATCTGAAATCAAGGAGTACCAAATCTATCTAATATTTAGTTGTTATAACTCGAAAAATGTCGCCATCTAGGAGAAAGATACTTTGTGAAAGATACAGTCAGGTGAACGTTATGTGTATATAAAGTCATCGTGTCTATAATCATTTGTCTCACATCTAAGTCTGGTGAGGAAAAAAAAATCAAAACTGACGTGGGAAAACCCTCTCCCCACAGCCCTACCTCCATTCCCATCCTCCTTTTCGTGTTTGTGTATTTATTTTCTTTTTAATACTTGTTCTACTGCTGGAAGAGTGTGGGGGGGGGGGGGGGGAGAAACATTAATAATCTTCACTGTTCTCTCATACGTTGTAGGGATTGTTTATTCCACATTGTGCAGGCTCAATGTTGCTGCACAGTCTGCATACTCCGTCTTCAGTCTGATGGTTAGGACTGATGATTTGGGGTGAGGTTATACCTGGCTGTACATTTCAGAGCTTGGAGTTTGTTCAAGAGGGATTCATCGCACTCGGACAATTCCATATGCGCTCCACCCAAATCTGCCAGCAACCATCTGACGGACATCCTGAGCCTGCACAAAACCCTATACCTGGCTGTATTTGTAATTTAGAAGACAGATGTATTACACGTAGGCAAGATGAAAGCCTTGGGGTTCAGGAATATTCTATCTGTCCCAACTTCTCTGCAACTTCATTAAAGCAACACAACACACCACCATCCAAAAGTTCATTCAGTCCACGTCCCAGTGCCGGGAAGCCCACTAGAGCCAGATATCTCAGGCCGCCATTGGGTCACCCACTATAGGAGAACCTGATTGCTGCTGGATCACTCCGGTGGAGTTCAATACCTGTTCTGATCCAACTTACTGAGGACTCTGCCTACCAAGCTCCTTGCTAACGACAGTAATCACTCAGTCTTAGGGCCAGAAGAAGTGAGGTCCCCCAGTCAAGATACCACCACTACGGGCCTCCAACAACAGCCTCCATGAACCACTGACACCAAAACCCCCAACTTGAATTCACTTTAGGTGTGGAAGCCATAGAGGAACCCGAAACTGAGGTCACCAAGATGTCAGAGCAAGAAGGGCCACAGAATTTTGGACAATTTTCACTACACTTTTTATAATTATTGATGATTTTATGAGGCTGGGGATGATGATCATGGTGGTATGGAGCTGTATCTAGAACTGAGACATTGTTACAGGGATGTACTCTAAGGTTACTATCATAGTGTATCTTGGCATCAACCAGGCCCGACAGATACGGTACACCAGCTGTGTTGATTAGGAAAGTTCAGCAACACTCTTAATGACGCATCCGTAAAATAGATCAAACTCGAATAGATGATCACACCACCACACTGAGCCCATAGCACGCTCAGCTCCGGGAGGCGCCGATCAGCTTTCAAGAATAACACCCTGTGTTTATGATTATAGGATGTATTTCAAATCTGTGCTTTAAAAGGTTTCTTTTATTATGTGACTGACATGGTCATTGGGTCCTCCAATGGTGTTTTTCTCTGTACGCTGTGTGTAAGCCACGTCCGTCTGTTGATGTAATCCTCCCCCTTTTTTCCTTTGTTCTTGTCAGACATTTCCTTTTTCCTTTGTTCTTGTCAGACATTTCCTTTTTTTCCTTTGTTCTTGTCAGACATTTCCTTTTTTTCCTTTGTCTTGTCAGACATTTCCTTTTTTCCTTTGTTCTTGTCAGACATTTCCTTTTTTCCTTTGTTCTTGTCAGACATTTCCTTTCTTTCCTTTGTTCTTGTCAGACATTTTCCTTTTTTCCTTTGTTCTTGTCAGACATTTCCTTTTTTCCTTTGTTCTTGTCAGACATTTCCTTTTTTCCTTTGTTCTTGTCAGACATTTCCTTTTTTTCCTTTGTTCTTGTCAGACATTTCCTTTTTTTCCTTTGTTCTTGTCAGACATTTCCTTTTTTTCCTTTGTTCTTGTCAGACATTTCCTTTTTTTCCTTTGTTCTTGTCAGACATTTCCTTTTTTTCCTTTGTTCTTGTCAGACATTTCCTTTTTTCCTTTGTTCTTGTCAGACATTTCCTTTTTTCCTTTGTCTTGTCAGACATTTCCTTTTTTCCTTTGTTCTTGTCAGACATTTCCTTTTTTTCCTTTGTTCTTGTCAGACATTTCCTTTTTTTCCTTTGTTCTTGTCAGACATTTCCTTTTTTCCTTTGTTCTTGTCAGACATTTCCTTTTTTCCTTGTTCTTGTCAGACATTTCTTTTTTTCCTTTGTTCTTGTCAGACATTTCAGTCTGGATGTTATCTTTGCCATTTTCCCTTGTTCTGTTCAGACATTTCGTTCTGATAGTCATTCCCTCTTTTTACTCTCCGCTGTTTTCCGCATTTCCCTCTCCGAAAAACAGAAAAACCTCTCGCTCGTGGGAAAAAATGCCTTACACAGATCTGGAGTCAGAACACGTTTATGATGGTAACAAACGTCGCTTAGAAGACACTATCACTTCCCTGCCCTTCATGTCATTCTGGCTCAGTGTGACAGGCTCAACCACCCCACTCCCTCAATATCACATCCTCCCAACTACCTCCCCACCCTACCACGCCACCCCAACACTCCCCCCCCCCCCACCTCACCCCTAACAGATCGGACGAGAAGAGCAGAGGGGATGGATAAATGACGAGTGGCAAGTAACGGCCGTTTGATTGGCCCTTTGTTTTCAGGGCGCTAAACGGGCCGGTTAGGGGCCTTTTGTGGAATTCCCTACACACTCATCACTGAAGGCTGCAGCAGAAAGCTGTAACTCGCTTGATGAGATTGCCAGACAAACCTCGTAAAACAGGATGCAAACGTTGTCAGGATTTTTTTTTCAATCTTGTTTTCTGCACAAAGTATCATCATCGTGCGCTGTTCATGGCAACGAGCCCATCACCAGTGAAGGCCATGCTGTGTGTTTATAAACACCAGTCAGCGACTTCATGTTTTTTATGGGTTCGAATCCCGGGGTGCGCTACATTAAAACTGGCCTTCTCACTGTCCGACTTCATGTTTTATGGGTTCGAATCCCGGGGTATGCTACATTAAAACTGGCCTTCTCACTGTCTCATCTTAACATCATTGTTGTTCTGGTGGTGTCAATATAGGATTAAATAAGTCCCCCCTTCCCCCACTTCCCTGGGATGGTTATCCCCGTCGGCCGTATCACCTGAGATGGGTGTCGACGTAAAAACGAAACCAAATCAATTGATCAATCTTCATGTTTTTTTCACCGCGGGCTTCAGTAGCTCAGTTGGTTTGAGCGTCGGATTCACATGCTAATGGTTGTGGGTTCGAATCCCGGGGTGCGCTACATTAAAAGTGGCCTTCTCACTGTCCCATCTTAACATCGTTGTTGTTCTGGTGGTGTCAGTGTAGGATTAGATAAGTCCCCCCTTCCCCCACTCCCCTGGGATGGTTATCCCCGTCGGCCGTATCACCTGATATGGGGGGTGTCGACGTAAAAACTAATCAATCTTCATGTTTTGAAAAACTCGCATTCTACTTGGTTCTGTTCGCTGAAAAAAGACAGGATGAGTTGACTAACCCCAGTTTTCAATTTAAAGTTGAGAGAACTGGGTGCAATGCGGAAAACGATGACAATTAGACCTATTCTGTATCATGCCGCTTTGTGGGTTGAAATTAAGAATGTTGAATACTCGCTTATTTTTATGCCAACAATTGCAGCAATAGTGGCGTTAGTTTCGTTTGGAAATCAAACCGTCCATGTTCGTTGTACTTCACTTCGTGTTTAGTACTGCATCGAGATAGTCATCAAAGTTGATATAATGGTAATAGTTAGCGTGGTCCGACATATATGTATCTAAATATATGTATATATACATATCTCTCCTCTCTCTTCTCTCTATATATATTATATAATGTATATATATGTATACATATATATATATATAATCTCTATATACGTATGTATGTGTGATATATATATATCTGTGTGTGTGTGTGTGTGTGTGTGTGTGTGTGTGTGTGTGCGGCGTGCGTGCGTGTGTGTGTGTGTGGAAAGAGAGAGAGAGAGAGAGGGGGAGACAGACAGACAACAGACAGACAGACAGACAGACAGAGATGTGCAAATATGTATATGCACTCACTCACACCAGTGCCTCACCGCTGTCCGGACAATCACCTCCCAGCAAGCAGAGACAGTTCCTCAAGAATAACATCAAACAAAATGAATAATCTCATTATATTTGTATGATATCGTTCAAAGTGTTTGCATTAAAAGCTCGCCTCCAAAACACAGGAATATGGAGTACAACAAAGAAAGAACACCAGCAGGTATGTCAGAAAAGGCCTAAAATAATAAAAGAAAAATGATTAGACACACTGACACCTAAGTCATTTTTTCAAATATGATTAGCGGATGAAATTTGGACGTACTTTCTTTTAAAAACATTAGACACACTGACACACAATCAGTCTTTTTTTTTTTCCAAATATGATTAGCAGATGAAACCTTGACTTACATTCTTATGAAAAAAATAGGCTCACTGACACACAATCCATCTCTTTCAAACATGACTGACAAATGAAAAGTTCAGTTCCATTTCTGTATTGGGGTCAAAGGAGTGGCTGTAAAGACATGGGAATTTTGCAAGCTCTCTGATTTCAGAAGTTTTGTTTCTTATAGTGAATAGTAAGCGTGCTTGTTTCGTTTGGTTTCTTTTTTCTTCTTTTTTTTTCTTTTTCTTTTTCTTTTTTAGTTTGAGTTTCTCATAGTGAATAGTCAGTGTGTTTGTTTCGTTTATTATTATTTTTTTAGTTTTCGTTTGGTTTTCTTTTTCTTTTCTTTTTTTTCCCCCTTCTTTCTTCTTTTTTTTTTCCTTCTCGAAGTGTGCATGTGTGCTTGTGTAGGAGCTGTATGTGTACTGTTTGCCTGATTGTCCGTTTGTCTGTTTGTCCATTTGTTTGTTTGTTTGTTTCTGATATATGTATATATATTTGTGCGTGTGTGTATGTATGTATTTTGCGTGGGGTGTGTGTGTTGTGTGGTGCGTGTGGTGTGTTGTGTGGTGTGTGTGTGCGTGCGTGTGTGTGTGTGGGGGTGCGTGGCGTGCGTGTGTGTGTGTGTGTGTGTGTGTGTGTGCGTGCGTGTGTGTACTGCTTGATTTTGCTATTGTTCTGATTTTTTTTATTTTACTAACTGTGGTAGTAGCAGCAGCATTTTTTGTTATCGGTGTTGTGTGTGTGTGTGTGTGTGTGTGTGTGTGTGTGTGTGTGTGTGTTGTGTGTGTTGTGTGTGTGTATGTGTGTGTGTATTGTGTGTGTGTTGTATGTGTTGTGTGTGTGTGTGTGTGTGTGTGTGTGTGTATGTGTGTGTGTCTGTCTGTGTCTGTGCCCTGTTTGCTGTTTGTTTGTTTTTGCTGTGTTCTGCTTTCATGTTACTATTTGTGGTAGTATCAGTAGCAGCCTCTGTCTATCTGTCTGCCGTCTGTCTGCTGTCTGTCTTCTGTCTGCCTGTCTGTCTTCTGTGTATGCTCGTTAACGCGTTTTATAAGTGCTGTTTTTTTGTTTGTTCGTTCGTTCGTTCGTTCGTTTGTTTGCTTGTTTATGATATATGTGTGTGCGTGTGTGTTGTTGTTTTGTTTACTTGTTTGTTTGATTGTTTATTTGTGTGTATGTGGTGATTTTGTTGTTGTTGCTTGTTTGCTTGTGTGTATGCTTCTTTTCGCATTTGGTCGATTTTCACGTCATTAGCTGTCATAGTGGCAGCAGCATTCAGGGAAAAGTCAAGGGCAAAAGAGAAAGGGGAAGACCACTAACAGATTACCTGGGAAACGTCAAGAAGTGGACAGGTCGTAACAGTCCAGAGATTTTTAACCTGGTTGAGGAAAGACAGACGTAAAGGACAGAGACCCGGACAGCAGTGCGGGCAGTCAACATTCTAAGGAGTGATGCTGTGGGCTTAGCGGCAGCAGTAGCAATAAGCAATAACCATAACTACTACTATTGTTACTGCTGCTGCTTCTTCTACCACAGCTAAACCGGTAACTAGTACTAGTAACAGCAGTAGTAGTTACAGTCACAGTACATGTACATGTAGTAGCAGTTGTTTTTGCTGCTGATAATGTTGATTTTCTTCCCTCCTTCTCTTTCTTCTTTCTTTCTGAAAATGTGGAACTGTATTCGGTCAGTCAGATAAAAAACGAAGCAAAACGAAACGAAACGAAACGAAACGAAACGAAATGAAAGGAAAGGAAAGGAAAGGAAACGAAAGGAAACGAAACGAAACGAAATATAACAAAACAAAACAAAACAAAACAAAACAAAATAAAACAAAACAAAACAAACAAATGAAGCAAAACAAAATCAGAATGTATGGATCGTAGGATCAAAAATTTCAGTTAATGAAAGGGGATGACACCAGATTTATTCTGGACAGTCACGCGCTATCTCCTCGAGCCTCCACCCCCATGTAAAAACCCATTACCATCTTCACCACCACCACCACCACCACCACCACCGTCACTACCATCACCACCACCACCACCATCACCACCACCACCCTTCTTTCAACGACCACCCTACAATTACCACCACCACCACCACCACCACCATATCACGACGATTACCACACCACCAATTTGCTTACCATCACCACAGCCACCACCACCACCACCACCTTTACAACGACAACCACCACCATCACTACCAACCATCACCACTATCACCTCCACCACCACCACCACCACCACCACCATCACCAATACCACCATCAGCACTATCACCATCACCATGACCACCACCACAGCACTACTGCCAGCCACAGCCGCCGCCAGAGTTCAGACACACCTCATTGCCCTATTTTCACCGTGCACGCACGATCCAATCAACTCGGACGTCGATCGTTGTCATCATCTCTAAATAAACACCTGTCGTCACAATACACCCACCCACCCCCATCCCCAACCTACCCTCCACCCACCCACCCACCCCCATCTCCTGCTTTTTCTTCTTCTTTCCCCTTACCTTTGTTTCCACCCGTTTCTTCTCTCTCTCTCTCTCTCTCTCTACCCCCCTCCCCCTCCCCGCCCTACTCCTCCTCCCCCCCCTCCCTCCCTGCCTCCACACAAACCCACGGCCTTCAGGCCTGGTGGCTCTTTTCTGTTCGTCTGATGTTTGGCATCAACATCGTGGCATCACCACCGGGTATTCTTCTTGTCTGCCGTTCCGGGTAATGAAATCTCGGGTGCTTTATTCGAGTAGTAACATGACATGCCTTGTTCTAGGTGTTCTGCTGCGCACTCTGCTTTGTGTTGTTCTCGTTGTTGTTACTCTTTCATGTTGTTATTGTTATTGTTGTTGTTGTTGTTTCATTTTGTTGTTGTTGTTCTTCTTCTTTCATTTTTGTTGTTA
>JAPXFY010000012.1:66050201-66055201 GCA_030674185.1 Monoplex corrugatus
AGAGAGAGAAGAAGGAGAGCGAGAGAAAGAGAGAGAGAGAGAAGAGAGAGACAGAAGGGAAAGAAAGGGGGACAGAGAGGAGAGAGAGAGACAGACAGACAGAGACAGAGAGACAGAGAGGCACAGAGAGAGAGAGAGAGAGAGACAGACAGAGACAGAGAGAGAAGTGTGGAGGGAGGGAGGGAGTGAGGTACTGAAGAAGGGAGATGGGCAGAGGGAGAGGTCAGGGCGGACAGAGAACGACAAGTGAGACTGGAGGGGTACGGTGCATGGCAGAGGGTGAGAACTTTTTTTGTCGCTTTTCGGGGAGTTTGGGACTGGGCACTTTACCCCACCAATCACCAACACCACCGTCACTGCACCACCAGCTCCACCAGCAACCACTTCCATCCGACTCTCACCTCTGTCTCACCCCTTCTTCTTTCTTTCAAAACAGTAACCATTTCAGATTAGGGTTCTCTCCCCCTCTCTCTGTCTGTCTGTCTCTCTCTTCTCTCTCTCTCTGTTTTTTTCTCTCTCTCTCCTCTTCTCTCTCTCTCTGTATTTTTCTGTCTCCCTCTCTCTCTCTGTCTTTCTCTCTTTCTTTCACTCTCTCTCTCTCTCTAGCTCTCTCCTCTCCTCTCCTCTCTCTCTCTCTCTCTCTCTCCCTCTCTCTCTCTCTCAACTAAACGCTTCTTTGGTTGAATTTTGCTGGTAGTTGTAATTCTAAGCAGGTATGCGTACATTAGCAGTAGCATGGTTTATCATTAATTGATTTTGATCTATGCTTTTAAAGTTGGAAAAAGTAGATGTATATAGATTAACGATACTAATTTTAAACATGTACGGATTTTAACCTATAGTTTTTGAAGTTGGAGAAAAAAATTATATATATATATATATATATATATAGGATTAGCCGTTACAAGTTCAAATGTTCGTGGATTTCAGCATATTATAAGTTTATCGTTGGAAAATAAAGCATCAGTGATATTATCGTCGTTGTTGTCATCCTCTGTCTCTCTTTGTGTCTCTGTCTCTCTGTGTCTCTCTTTGTCTCTGTCTGTCAGCCTGTCTGTCTGCCTGTCTGTCTTCCTGTCTGTCTGCCTGCCTGCCTGTCTACCTGCCTGCCTGTCTGTCTGTTTGTCTGTCTACCTGTCTGCCTGTCTGTCTGTCTACCTGCTTGCCTGGTCTGTCTCTCATTAAGCTCAGTTTATTCACATTTTTTTTCACTCTGAAAATAAAAATTTTGTCCCCCCCCCTCCATACCGCTCCCCCCCCCCTCTTTCTCTGTCTGTCTGTCTCTCTGATTCCATCAATCTTCTGATTTTGTCAACTTTTGTCAAATCCCTTTGTTTTCGGCTTGACCTCTGACCTGTCTTTCCCCTCCTCCATCACGCCTTACCCCAACCCCCATCTCTCTTTCTCTGTGTCCGAGTCATACCCCTTGTTCTCCTCCTTTTCCTCCTCCTCCTCCTCACCCAAATCCCATCGTCTGACATCTTTGGCAACGGCTGTATGGCCCCATGCTCTGACTGATGGCTACTGACTCAGCGCCCATCATGATGCAGACGACAATAACGATGAATGAATGGAAGACAACGACGGAAAGAGGAGGAAGGGAAGGAGAGAGAGAGAGAGACAGAGAGAGAGAGACAGCAGAGATAGAGAAAGAGAGAGAGAGGGAAGGGTGAGGGAGGAACAAGTGCTTGAGGACAACGACCATGTGGGGGATTATCGCCCTTGATGGTATTGTCATCACTTCCTGAGGAAACAGACCGGAAGTGATTACCTCCCCTTTCTTTACAAAAGCAGGATGTCTCAGTTTTCACCGTGGTTTAAATTAATAATCAAGGAACAGGAGAGAATGGTTTAAAGCCGAAAGCCGAAGTCATGAGGTAGGATTTCAACTAAGCCGGACTTTTCTGTTTTAATAACCATGTGTTAATTAATACTGAACCAACTAGAGCGACTGTCTTTAAAGCAGAGATATTCAGACGGCACAAGGATTTTACTAGAATGTCTACAAAGAGGGGGAGGGGGGGGGTAAAGTTCGGAGTTGGCGATCATGATCCTCCATGCGAACCTATTTTCGTCGTTGCTAGTTTTTGTCATACCCTTTCTGTCCTCATCCACTCTGCGAAACTGTCTAATGTTTTCTCTCCGGATCTATCTGGTGCTCTTTTTTTCCCCTCTAGTTTTCCTGTTGTGACTGGGCACTCAAATTTCTCTTGCTTCATGAAATGTTCTATACATGTTGCTTGTCTTTTCCAGATCTTTTTCATGAATGTTCTTGTTGTGTTTGCTTCTTTCAAGACTGTCTCGTTTGTTTTCTTTGCTGTCCATGGAACTTTCAACATTCTTCTTAGAAATCGAATTTCAGCTACCTCAATCTTGTTCTGGCTTTGCTTGTTGATTTTCCAGACTTCACATCCGCATAACAGTATTGGTTCTAAATAGCACCGAAGAACTCTCTTCGCGATGTCAGTTGGTAGGATTTTAAGAATGCTTTTCATTTTCTTGGATGCTGTTTTAGCTTAGCCAATTGTACTGGTTATTACTAATGTGCGTCTGAAATGAGTGTTCCTAGACATTTAAAGTTATCAACTTGTCTCAATGTTGTGCCATTAGCTTTTATTTTACGTAAGGGGATTTTATTTCTTTTTTTTTTTTTTTTTTTTTTTTTTCTTTTTACTGATTACCATGACTTCAGACTTCTTAATATTTAGCTCTAGCCCTTTAAGTCTGCCTTCTATTTGTATTAAAGTTACAAGGTTTTGTAGATATTTTTCATTTTCTGCAATTAGAATTGGTGTCATTTGCTTAACGAAGAATATTTACATTTTTCCTCGAGCTTTTATCCCAGGGACAGAAGTGGGGACAGGGAATGATAGTGATTAATTGGGACAGACAAAGGAGAGGGAATGATAGTGGTTAATTGAGACAGAAGTGGGGACAGGAATGATAGTGATTAATTGGGACAGACAAGGGAGAGGGAATGATAGTGGTTAATTGAGACAGAAGTGGGGACAGGAAATGATAGTGAATAATTGGGACAGACAAGGCAAAGGGAATGATAGTGATTAATTGGGACAGACAAGGGAGAGGGAATGATAGTGATTAATTGGGACAGAAGTAGGGAGAGGGAATGATAGTGATAAATTGGGACAGAAGTAGGGAAGGGGAAAGATAGTGTAATGGGACAGAAGTAGGAGAGGGAATGATAGTGATTATTGGGACAGAAGTAGGGAGAGGGAATGATAGTGATTAATTGGGACAGAAGTAGGGAGAGGGAATGATAGTGATTAATTGGGACAGAAGTAGGGAGAGGGAATGATAGTGATTAATTGGGACAGAAGTAGGGAGAGGGAATGATAGTGATATTGGCAGAATTGGAGAGGGAAAGATAGTGATATGGGACAGAATAGGGAGAGGATGATAGTGATTAATTGGGACAGAAGTAGGGAGAGGGAATGATAGTGATTAATTGGGACAGAAGTAGGGAGAGGGAATGATAGTGATTAATTGGGACAGAAGAGTAGGGAGAGGGAATGATAGTGATTGACTGGGACAGAAGTAGGGAGAGGGAATGATAGTGATTAATTGGGACAGAAGTAGGGAGAGGGAATGATAGTGATTATTGGGACAGAAGTAGGGAGAGGGAATGATAGTGATTAATTGGGACAGAAGAGGGAGAGGGAATGATTATGATTAATTGGGACAGAAGTAGGGAGAGGGATGATTAGTGATTAATTGGGACAGAAGTAAGGGAGAGGAATGATGACTGTGATTAATTGGGACAGATGTAGGGAGAAGGGATGATATGATTGATTGGGACAGATAGGAGAGGGAATGATAGTGATTGATTGGGAAAGTAGGGAAAGGGAATGATATGATTGATGGGAAAGACTATGGAAAGGGAATGATAGTGATTGATTGGGAAAGACTATGGAAAGGGAATGATAGTGATTGACTGGGAAAGACTATGGAAAGGGAATGATAGTGATTGATTGGGAAAGACTAGGAAAGGGAATGATAGTGATGATGGGAAAGACTATGGAAAGGGAATGATAGTGATTGATTGGGAAAGACTATGGAAAGGGAATGATAGTGATTGATTGGGAAAGACTAGGAAAGGGAATGATAGTGATTGAATGGGAAAGACTAGGAAAGGGAATGATATGATTGATTGGGAAAGACTATGGAAAGGGAATGATTATGATTGATTGGGAAAGACTATGGAAAGGGAATGATAGTGATTGATTGGGAAAGACTATGGAAAGGGAATGATAGTGATTGATTGGGAAAGACTATGGAAAGGGAATGATTATGATTGATTGGGAAAGACTAGGGAAAGGGAATGATATTGATTGACTGGGAAAGACTAGGGAAAGGGAATGATAGTGATTGATTGGGAAAGACTAGGGAAAGGGAATGATAGTGATTGATTGGGAAAGACTATGGAAAGGGAATGATAGTGATTGATGGGAAAGACTAGGGAAAGAGAATGATAGTGATTGACTGGGAAAGACTAGGGAAAGGGAATGATTTGATTGATTGGGAAGACAAAGGAAAGGGAATGATTATGATTGTTTGGGAAAGACTATGGAAAGGGAATGATAGTGATTGATGGGAAAGACTAGGAAAGGGAATGATAGTGATTGATTGGAAAGACTAAGGAAAGGGAATGATAGTGATTGACTGGGAAAGACTAGGGAAAGGAATGATAGTGATTGATTTGGGAAAGACTATGGGAAAGGGAATGATAGTGATTGATTTGGGAAAGACTAGGGAAAGGGAATGATAGTGATTGATTGGGAAAGACTAGGGAAAGGGAATGATAGTGATAATTGAGACAGAAGTGAGGTGGATGGAATGTGGGTGGTTGCTGTGGGAAAACCCGGATGGTACGAACAGCATGCGCTGACATAATGTCCAGCATTAACATTTCCATTGATCAGAATATCACGATTCCACACCACGATGGCAAAACTGTGTTGCTGGTGAGGTAATACCACATG
>JAPXFY010000012.1:66065201-66070201 GCA_030674185.1 Monoplex corrugatus
CATTTGAGGGGTTGGTTCATACGGAATTTGTTATTCAGAGTGTGGTGGAGACGCTGGTCGGAGAGAACATTGATACTGTCTTGTCACGGGCATATTATGTTCCTTTCTCTCTTTTCTTCCTTTCATTTTTCTTTAGTGGCGCCATACTATGGCGAGTTTGCTTTAACAGAGGAAAAAAGTCTGTATATTTCACGTGGAAAAAAATCATTGTGACAGAAACAAATAAATAAATGAATGATCAGATATTACTAAATAAATAAATGATCAGATATTACTGTTTTTCTTCTAAGTTTTTCTTTCGTTTTCCTTCCTCTTCACTACCTTTCATATATATATATATATATATATATATATATATATTATATATTATATATATAGTTGTATGTGTGTGTGTGTGTGTGATGTGTGTGTGTATGCGTGTGTTTGTATATGTGTGTGTGTGTATATGTGTGTTGTGTGTGTATGTGTGCGTGTGTGTATGTATGTGTGTGTGTATATGTGTGTGTGTGTATGTGTGTGTGTGCGTGCCAGCCTTCGTGTGTGCCTGCGTGCGTGCGTGTGTGTGTGTGTGTGTGTATAACCTATGTGCTTGTGTGTGTGTGTGTGTGTGTGTTGTGTGTGTGCGTGCAGTGCGTGCGTGCTCTGTGTGTGTGTGTGTGTGTGTGTGTGTGTGTGTGTGTGTGTATAACTCTATGTGCTTGTGTGTGTGTGTGTGTGTGTGTGTGTGTGTGTGTGTGTGTGTGTGTGTTGTGTGTGTGTGTGGGGTGTGTGTAACTCTAAGTGTGAGAGCGTATGTGTGTGAAGAGAGAGACAGAGCATGTGGCGTGCGCGTACACACACACACAACACACACACACACACACACACACCACACACACACACACACACACACACACACACACAATCTAGAGTCATATATCAAATCTCTGCGTGTGTATGCATGTGCAGACACAGTATCCATAAAAGCTGTCTCTGCCTCAATCCTTCCCTCCCTCCCTCCCTCCCTCCCCCCTCTCTATCTCTCTCACTCACTCTGTTTCGGTCTCATTCTTCCCCCTCCCCCTTCCTGATTGTCTTCTCTCTCGCCTGTCAGTAAATTAGCATCAGAACGTGTCAGACTCATTAACACTCTTTGAAGAACCCCCCCCTCCCATCCACCACCTCTTTCTCTCCCAGCCCAACATCCCCCACTCCTACCCCTACCCTACCCCACCCCCACCCCCACCCCCTCTCTTTGCTGATTTTGAATACTGATGCAGGATTGAAGAGCTCCGACTCATTGTGACGTCACCGGTACAACTGACCCGCTTTTTAATGTGACATCATTATGAGTGTGGATCTCATTGTTACGTCATTAAGAGGCGTTTAAAAGCCTGAATGGGGCGGTTTGGTCTCTGTGAAAAGGATGCTTGGTACGACTCAGAGAGAGAGAGAGAGAGAGAGAGAGAGAGACAGAGACAAAGAGAGAGAGAGAGAGAGAGAGAGAGAGAGAGAGAGAGAGAGAGAGAGAGCTGAAAAGCTGCACGCCACTTTCTGTTTTTCTGTGTTTCTCTTTGTCTTTATCTGTCTGTCTGTCTGTCTATCTATGTGACAAAAATGTGTGAACAAACTTTTGTCAAATGGACCAGTCGCTGTGGTGTAGTGATTAACGCATCGTATTACCGACTGGAAGATTGTGTGGGTGTGCGTACGTGCGTGTGTTTGTGCGTACGTGTGTGAGTGTCTGTGAGTGTGTATATGTGTGTGTGTGTGTGTATGTGCATGTGTGTTTGCACACGCGTGCATACCTACACACCTGTAATAGGAAAGAGCAATACGTACAAATGTCCATAGGAATGCATATGCATGTTCAGGTGTGTGTGCGTGCATGCGTCTCTGCGTAAAGGCATGCGTATTTAAAAATGACGATAAAGATCATGATGATAGTGAAAATGATAAAGACACTACTGCTATACTGCCGCTACTACTACTACTACTGTTTCTATTAGTAATAACAAAAGCAACAGCAACATTAATGATAGTGATAATAATGATGATGATAATAATGACAATAATACTAGATGTAATAATAATAATAATAATAATAAAACAATAATAATAATATTAATAATAATCGTCATAATCATAATAATAATAATAATAATAATAACAATAATAGTAATAACAACAACAGCAGCAATAATAATAATAATAATAATACTAACAACATAGTAATAATAATAATATGATGATGAATGATGAATGATGATGATGATGACGATGATGCTGAAGAAGAAGAAGAAGAAAAAGAAGAAAGAAGAAAAAGAAGAAGAAGAAGAAAAAGAAAAAGAAGACTAACAATAATAGCACTAATAATAACAATAACAATAACATTGATAATGGAAGAAAATGTTGCTACGATTTTTTTGTCCGTTTTCAAGCTGTGAAAGGGCCCTGAAAAGAATTACCAATCATTCTTAAATTCTGATGGCATGCTGTTTGGCCTTCGTGCTGGAAACGTGCCACGTGTAATGTTATCTGGGGGATGGACCACCCAACTAGGGGGTGGAGTTGGGGAGAGGTCAAGAGAGAAAAGGAAAAAAAGAAAAAAAAAAAAGAAAAGAAAGAACGGGTGTGGTATAAAGGATGGGGTGAGAGTGACGAAACAGGAAGTGGGTGAAGATGGGTGTAGTTCAAAGAAAGAAGGGGTGGGCGAGGAGGGAAGGATGGTAAAAATGGGATGGGTGTGGGGGTGACGGATTGTGTAATGGCTGAAACTCTGCAAAAGCTTGTAATGCTGAGTCATTCAGTCTTTTTGGTTGAGCCTTTGCCTGCAAAACTTCAGGGGGTGTTTCCCCCTAACGTGGTGCAAAGGGAGAGAACGTTTCGCTCTACCGCTCGTCCAAGCGGGACAACTCCGACTCGTTTTACTGTTTCAATGCTTTTTCCATCTCCTTTCAGTTACTAGTAACATCTGTAGTAG
Organism: Monoplex corrugatus; assembly: GCA_030674185.1. NCBI lineage: Eukaryota > Metazoa > Mollusca > Gastropoda > Littorinimorpha > Ranellidae > Monoplex > Monoplex corrugatus. Next base: position 66,068,164 of record JAPXFY010000012.1, read on the forward strand.
ACATGATGAGACAGTTGGCTTGAAAGTGTGTTCTGTGTGTGTGCATGTGTGTGTGTGTGTGTGTGTGTGTGTGTGTGTGTGTGTGTGTGTGTGTGTGTGTGTGTGTGTGTCTGTGTGTATCTGTGTCTATGTCTATATTTAAAATATTATCAAATCTCTATACTCAAAAGATTATTAAACAGAAATTGTTAACCTGTGTGTCCACTTCCAAAAGTCTATATATATTGTTAACCTGTGTGTCCACTTCCAAAAGTCTATCACCCAAAAATTCTCTGCTCTGTTTGGATGAATATTTACTAAACACTAAGAGCACAGTTCCAGTTGACAGGAAAATCGAAGATGTGTAACTGTACATGTATATAGGTATGTGTATATGCATATATAGACATACACGCACACACACACACACACTAACACACACACACACCACACACACACTCACACACACACACACACACACACACACACACACACACACAACACATATATATATATATATGTATATAATACATAATATACATATGTGTGTGTACATATGTATGTGTATGTACATGCATGTGTCTATGTATGTGTATATATATGTGTATGCAGGTGTGTATGTATACATGTATGTATGTGTATGTGTGTGTATATCTATACATATATGTATATATATTTATATGTATGTACAGTGTATATATATTTATATATATACATATGTATCTGTTTGTGTATGTGTATATACATATGTATGCATATGGATATCTGTGTATGTGTATGTGTATATCTCTCTCTTTCTGTATATATACATATATATATATGCACACATATATATATATATATATGTGTGTGTGTGTGTGTGTGTGTGTGTGTGTGTGTGTGAGGATATGTATATGCACATGTATATATATGTATATATATACATATATATACATATACATATGTATATATATATATATACATATACATTAATATATATATATATATATATATATATATATATATCACAACGAATGCTTGTTTTTCTACATTTTGTTAGATCTGTTGATTATGCATTGTATACACTTCAACATGTTTGCAAATGCTATGTATTTGAACATGAATAAATACAAGCAACAAAAAAAAAAAGAAGATGCATGAGTGTGCCAAAGGACACTGTTATCAACTGATTTTCCATCAAATTACATTGTTGAATGTTTAACTTATCGAAAAGTGACAACAGTTTAGGTATGGCTAGGAATAAACAGAATTTGGCAAGTCGATCTATTTCAACTAAGGACAGGCTTTGGAAGCGAGAAAGATGGCAGCAGTCCATCATATCTACAGACGGGAGTGGCTGTCACCGTCTGCTTTCTCGTCTGCGCTGACTGAGAACCTCCGACACTAGTGACTGTCCTTGTGGGATGACATTTCTGGATCCAGAACATTTCTGGCAAAACCTGCCGAACCCAACGAATTTAGAGAATACGCTCGAGACCCATTCTCTGGAGGAAACGTGAGGGATGATAAGCTTTGGGTATTCCAGCACAATCACCACTGTCTATTGATCACTGACTACTGTCCAGCTCATCAAGAAGATCAAAGTCTCCATGCAGCCGTTACGTTTGAACTAGGGAGAAGAAGTACAAGGAGAAGAAGAGAAAATGAGATGTTCGGGCAAAGCATTCATAATGTTTGCGGGCCAAATAAAAGAAGAAGGAAACAAGAAGGATCATCTTTACTCTTTTTCTATTTTCTTTTTTTTTTTTCTTCTTCTTTTTTTCTCGTAACTTTTCGATTGTTTTCTTGGATGCGCCCATGCACGTTGCTATGCCCACACTGTGCACACGGTAGCGTACCAGCCTACATATTCCGCTTTTGACTCCCGCACCCTGTGCACCAGCATCCTCCATTGTCAAACATGATAGCAAAGGTTTCTTGCAGGAAGCTGGATAGAGTAAGGGAATCAAAGGGTTAAGCTTTTGCAATTGGTGGATGGGTTGCAGGAGTCAAAGAGTTAATGATGATGATAATGATAATAGTAATAATAATAATAATAATAATAATAATAATAATGATA
>JAPXFY010000012.1:66075201-66082701 GCA_030674185.1 Monoplex corrugatus
AAAAGCAGGCAGACCCACGTCAGATGCTGAAAACCAGGCAGACCCACACCAGATGCTGAAAACCAGATAGACCCACACCAGATGCTGAAAAGCAGGCAGACCCACATTAGATGCTAAAAACCAGGCAGACCCACCCGCACCAGATGCTGAAAACCAGGCAGACCCACACCAGATGCTGAAAACCAGTATGCCCAGTCATCCCGAGCCATCAACGGGAAATATATCATCATGTTGTAAGATGGAGCATAACCGTTTTAGTTATCACGCTGTGGGCGTATGTACTCCGATGAAACAGCCACAGTTCACTTTCAGAGGATAATACTTTCATTTCAAAGAAATGGCATTTGTTATTTCAGGAGTGTATCATGCTGTAGAAAGAGTCTCCACGTATACATAACGTATTATATTACTACTGTATCTAGACAGCTTGGCTAGAATCAACAGATAATGACAGTGGCCTTTGATCTGGACAGGACGTGGTCGGTAATAACTTATTCAAAGTGATTTAGTCCCCTCCGATTGTTCCTCTGCTCATTTTGCGCGTGACAGATGGTAACACGTGGAACCAGACTCATTAGCTAGCTCAGTGTGATTGACAGTGGGACAGATGCCGGGGAAAGGAATGGTGGGAAATTTTGAAGAGAATGAACATATGGGCAAATATAATGACCAGCACTACATTTACGTTAGAATATCACATTCCATAACTGAATTGTGAAAATGTGTTGCTCGTGTGGTAATACCTCATGTTTGCAGTCAGTAAGATTTGGTTCCAACATACACAACACACAGCTGTATTAAAAATGAGGGTTTTCGTGTTTTGTTTCAGTGTTTTCTAACAACTTAGGCCATTAGACACATGTACCATTGCACATGGTGTACATATACATATACATATACATATACATATACATATACATATATATATTCATATACATATACATATACATACACATATACATATACATATACATATATATATATATATATACATATACATATACATATATATATATGTCTATTTATCTCTATCTATCTGTCTATCTATCTATATATATATACGTCTATCTATCGATCTATCTATCTATCTGTCTATCTGTCTATCTATCTGTCTATCTATCTATCTATCTATATGTCTGTCTGTCTATCTATCTGTCTATCTATATCTCTATCTATCTATCTATCTATCTATCTGTCTGTCTGTCTATCTGTCTATCTATCTATCTGTCTGTCTGTCTGTCTATCTATCTATCTATCTATCTGTCTATTTATCTGTCTATCTATCTGTCTGTCTATCTATCTATCTATTATCTATCTATCTATCTATCTATCTATCTATCTATCTATCTATCTATCTATCTATATGTATATCACTTCCACAAAGCTTCAGATATTTTTGTTTGTTTAACCCTGTAACTCCCACACCCTGTCCACTAGCATCCTGCATTGTCAACCATACTAGCAAAGCAAAAACTTAACCCTTTGATTCCCTCACCCTATCCACCAGATTCCTGCAGGGTTAGGGAATCAAAGGGTTAAGTTTTTGCTGCCGGCCGATAGGTTGTGGGAGTCAAAGGGTTAAAGAGCGCGTTGTCCGACAACTTAAGTCAAACAGAAAAATATTTTACTGTGATACAGGGAAATTAACTCTCTGACTGCAAGTATTAGCCCATATCATTAGCATGTTGATGATAGGTTACTACTAATACTACAGTGTGAAGCAAGATCCCTGTTTGGCTAACAGAGGCAGCCAAAACTAATCAGTCCATAACAGCTGATGCTGATGTTGTAAACTTCTAAACTGGAGAACATTTTTGTATTTCAGCACCGCTGCAATGTTAAAAAATTAAAAAATTCATTATGCACAAGTAGTTATAACGTATCATTCGCGGAAATAAAAAAAAAATCTAGATTTATCAAAATGCCAACAATGAGCACATGGATTTTCGATTTTGGTTTGAAAAATAATAATTTGCATTTTTTTTCAAATCGAATCTCACCCCCGAAAACTGGAAAAGAAACAACAACAACAACAACAACAACAACAACAACAGCAACAACAAGAACAGTAAGAACAACAATAACAACAACAACAAAACCGCAAGCAAAATATAAATGGAAAGGAAAAAGAAAGAACAATAAACCCATTATTTTTCGTTTGAGTTCACAGTCGTATTTCGACATTGACATTGCCACAGAGCGGGCAATTGATCAACAAGTCATGGATGGATAGCATTCCCTCCAGATAACCTTGCAGCACTGTTGTTAAAACAAACGTTAACACTTTACTATTAATTCCTTATGCCAACGAAAACCACTGGAGCTTTTTTTCAGAACGTCAGTTACTTTGTCAGATCAGAAATTGATGTAGTGACTCTGATCCAATGTCAGCATTCCGGTGACAATGTGGGCTGCTGTCTTCTGAACCATTGCAATCTATCAACTTGAATCTTGGAAATTACTTCCAAGCAATTTACTGCAGAACTGTTTGTTGTAACTGACAAGGTCAAGGACACTGCTACTGGGTTTACTGATTTTCTCGAAACGAAACATTGATGTTTGCAAAACTGTGTTGATATGATATATGCATTTGAAAGAGAGAGAGAGAGAGAGAGAGAGAGAGAGAGAGAGAGAGAGAGAGAGAGAGAGACAGAAGAGAGAGAGAGAGAGAAAGAAGAAAGAAAGAGAGAGAGAGAGAGAGAGAGAGAGAGAGAGAGAGAGAGAGAGAGAGAGAGAGAGAGCAATTCACCAAAACCTACATGGCACATTTAGGACTTCAATAATAAGATTGGTAAGTAGATGGAAACAAAAGAGAAAATAACGATGTTAACTGTAAAACGTTGAACATACATCAACGAGGCTATGACTGTTCACAAGGGTAAAGTGAAATGGTTTTGTAAAAAAGTCTCTCTCTCCTCTCTCTCTCTTCTCTCTCTCTCTCTCTCTATATATATAATATAATATATTCTCTCTCTCTCTCTCTCTCTCTACATATATATATATATATATATATATATATATTATATATATGTGTGTGTGTGTGTGTGTGTGTGTGTGTGTGTGTGTGTGTGTTCTGCTGTTTAGTGTGTCACGGTATTTTTGTATTGTATTGTACTGTATTGCATTGTATTATTGTACTGTGCTGTATATTACTGTACTGTGCTGTACTGCACTGCACTGAATTGTATTGTATCGTATCCCATCGTATCGTATCGTGTCGGATCATAGCTTAACGTATATCACGTATCGCATCGTATTCTATCGTATCGTGTCGTATTGTATTGTAATATTACAACAGAATTTCTGTGTGAAATTCATTCTGCTGTCTCCTGTGAAAAGCGTTTCGTAAAAGTGCAGTGCCATCATCAATTTTTAATTTCATTTCTTCGTTTTTTTATGTTTTTATTTAGTATGTTTTGTTATTGTTTTTTTTTGTTACTTTGTTTCTTCAGTTGTTTGTTTTTTGTTATTTTGTTTGTCTGTATGTTTGTTGCTTTGTTAAATGTTGTTTTTTGTGACTTTGTTTGCTTGTTTGTTATATCTTTTGTTTGTTAAACTACCTACGTCAAACTTGGTAATTGGTGTTACTTTTTGATTACAAACGTAAAAGGTAAGAACACGGTTTTATTGTGGTGAGGTGGATTGATTGTTTGATTGATTGTTTGATTGTTTGATTGTTTGATTTGGCTGGTTGGTTATTGACTGGTTTCCATTGGTTTGATTTAATTTAAATTACGTTTTTATTTTATTATCAATCCATCAAACATGACTTTGTCAACATGAATAGCAGCCTATGTGACAGCTCTGGGTCTGCTGTCCAGAACGGCTCTTGTTGCCTCATGTGTTGAATAATGTCGAGAGTCTTAGCAAAGACAACTCATGTTGCCATGGGATTCTTTATAACTAAGTGAGCCTATATTACCTCATAGCTGGGGTCTTCTCTGTTTGTCATCTGACCTGAACGAGTCTGTGTGAGTGTCTGCACGCGCGCACGTGCTTGCGTGAGTGTATGTGTAACCGTACAAGTGGCTGTTAATGAGGTCATGCCCTTTTCAGACGCGTTGACGGATGACACGAGCAATGTCAACAAGCAGTTGTTTCTTTCCATCGGTCTGAAGTCTGATTGGTTAATCGGGTGATGGATTGCAGATCTGATTGGCTGTCACTGTATGCATGATGGCGGTTTCGGCGATTGTCATGTTTGGTCAGTTAGTCATTTTGTTGTGTGTGTGCGTGTGTGATTCATTCGCTCCCAAGGTTTCCCCACAGTTTTTTCTCTTTTTTTTTCATGTGGAAAAAAACCCCATTGTTTTGCTTTTTGGTTTGGTAGTCGTTTCGAATGTGATGGTTAGTGTTTTATCATTGTCATCGTTGTTGTTGTTTCCATTCTGTATTCTCTCTCTCCCTATACCCCCATTCTCTCTCTCTCTCTCTCTCTCTCTCTCTCTCTCTCTCTCTCTCTCTCTCTCTCTACCTATCTATTGTCAATTTGTCTGTCTGTCTCTCCCTCTCCCTCTCTCTCTCTCCCTTCCCTTTCTCTCTTTCTTTCAACTTATGAGATATGTTCAAGCAATATTTTAGGTATAAAATATTTGAGCTTCTGGATGGGGCAAATCATTGAAACAAAGCTTCACAACTCCTGGAATGGATGTTGTCGAAATGTAAATATTCTTTTCCTTCTTTTCCTCTTCCTCCTCATTTTTCCTCCATTCTGTATCTTCTTGTTTTTCTTTTTATATCTCTTTCTCGTCTTCTTCTTCCTCCTCCTCAGCCACAGTCACACATCTTTTCTTTTCAAAACTGCATTGGGATTTTGATGTTCTTGATGAACTCGGAAGTGATTAGTAGATTGTGTTTGGATACCCAAAGCTTATTATCCAGCAGACCATCTCCAGTTGATCACGAGGGAATTCTCTTGGGTGCAAAAGTCGGGCAGATGTGTAAGATGTTTTGTAGGTCTGGAATTCCGAGTCCCACAGGGGCAGTAACTGGTGTGGGAAACTGTCAAGTGGTGCAGACGTGAAGGCAGACTGTTACGGCCAATCATGGGTGTGGGTGGGGATGATGGATCACTGCCATCTCCCGAGCTCCCTCCCTAATGCCTACTCTTTATCGTCACTGGCTGCCTTGTGGCAAAATGCCACTTCACAACGATTGTGCGAATAAGACCGAGGAAAAAAAATGGAAACCCCCATTTTTCTATTTTTCCCTGTCTTTATATTCTTTGATATGTATTCCTTATTGTGACTTTGAATATCGATCAATGTTGACCAGTTTTCAATAGTTGTCATTTCCTGGTGTAAATGTTTAACCCTTTGACTCCCGCACTCTACCCAACAACTGCAAAAACTTTACCCATTGACTCCCTTACCCTTTCTACTAGCTTCCAGCATGAAGCTGGTGGAAAGGGTGAGGGAATCAAAGAGTTAAATTTTTTGCTTTGCTAGCACGGTTCACAATGCAGAATGCTGATAGACAGGGTGCGGGGGTCAAAGGGTTAAATTAATCGACTAGTTTGGTTGAAAGTCAATTATAATTTGTGACACAATCAAGAAACAGTCACGTATTTTCTATTTCTCTTTCGGCAGGAGCTGTACTCTACAAATTTGGTAAACATCCATTCATAGATAGACAAGAAAGTCTGGCTGATAGACTCTCTTAGATGTACATATATAAACAAAAATGTTCGGACTCACAGTCATTTCTTATCTGTTACCGATAATTCTGAGAAATGAAATGGCGTTTATGGCTTCAGATCACTTTTTTTAAATTGTACATATACAAACTTTATTTAGTCGAAGTAACAACTTCAACAGAAGTGTGTTACAAATAAGTGAAATAATAGAACTGTTTTCTCTTTAAGACATTTTCGGCTTGCCAGCTGTGTTCTTCCTTATACATGGCAAACAGCCATACTGGGATTCCCGAGGGTTGTTTGTTTTTGTTTGTTTGTTTGTTTGTGTGTATATATATATATATATATAATATATATATATATATATATATATATGTGTGTGTGTGTGTGTGTGTGTGTGTGTGTGTGTGTGTGTATGTGTGGTGTGTGTGGTGTGTGTGTGTGTGTGTGTGTGAGTGTGTGTGTTCTTATTGTTGTTGTCGTTTTGTTTATTTTTCTTGCAAACTTTGTTTTCTTTCCAAAAATAAGTTACATCAAAATGCACAGAGCATATGGAACTGACTCCAAGCGCAGAGACGCCATATGAGAAACTGAAACTGAAAACTAATAATCCTGAAAAGAAAGACAGACAGAAAAAGTACTGAGCGCTAGAGTTTGTTGTGGTTGTTCCTTCTCAAGCGTGCGAGCGAGCAAACAGTTTTCTCCCTTTGCACACACACACACATTGGCGAACAGCCCATGATGTTTTGCTTGCAAGGGGCTCGACCAAAAAGACTGAATGACTCAGCATTAGAAGCTTTTGCAGAGTTTCATGCATTACACATTACACAACCCGTCATCCCCATCCTAATGCCATCTCTTTTCTTTCTTATTCTTTTTTTTCTTCTTTTTTTTAAAAATCTCTTTCGACACCCATCCTGTAACCCCTCCTCCCCACCGTCCGGGTTTTATTATTATTTTTTTTTAAATTTTCATATGACCTCTCCTCTACCCTAGTTCTCTGGCCCATCCCCCAGATAACATTAAACATGACACGCTTCCAACACGAAGGCCCAACAGCAGCATGCCATCAGAATGAAGAATGATTATTAATTCTTTTCAGACCATTTCATAAAACGGACGTCAAGAATCAGAGCAACTTTCTCTTCCCTTCCATTTTCAATAAAATTATTGTTATGATGATCATTCTGAAGTGCACACACGTTTACGCACGCGCAAACACGCGCGCACGCACACGCATGCTCACGTTCGCGCGTGCACAATCGTGCTCGTCAAACCTCCCTATTACACACACATGCACGCACACATAAACATAGACACTCACGCACATGCACTCTCTGTCCCTCTCTCTGTGTGTCTCTGTCTCTCTCTGTGATTCTGTCTCTGTCTCTATCTGTGTTTCTCTCTGCCCCTCCTCTGTCTGTCTGTCTGCGTCTCTCTTTCTCTGTCTCTCTATCTCTCTGTCTCTGTCTGTCTCCGTCTGTCCGTCTGTCTCTCACGCTCTCTTGCTCTCTCTCTAACTGAAATAATTGGATTCTTTATATATATTTTTTGTTTTTAAGACTCATCAAAAAAGCAGGGGAAGAGAGACAAACGACTAATAGTTGAAGGCAGCTTGATATTTGATTTCTTTCGTTGTTTCGGTTGCTTGGTTGGTTGATTTGGGTGTTTTTAACAGATTGAAGATCAATTCTTTTCACACAAAAGGGCATATTTCGACAGCAGACCTACAAATAACCGTGTAGTAATGTGTTCCATGGTCTTAGATACAAGAAACAGCATGTTATTGTAGAGTCAGTATTTTATACTACATTACGTAGTTTCTTTGAAAAAAAAGTATTATACATAATAACATGTTGACTTTA
>JAPXFY010000012.1:66085201-66090201 GCA_030674185.1 Monoplex corrugatus
AAAAAAAGAAGGCAAACGTAACACTAAAAAAGAAAGAAAGAATTTATAGAAATGAAAAGAAAATAATAAAAAGAAAACAAAAGGACACTGAGAAAAGAAAAGAAAACTGCAATTACTAGAAAAGAACAGGGAAAGAAGCGGGGGGGGGGCGAGAAGAAAGAAAGAAAAGAAGAGAAGAGAAGCAAGAAAAAAATAGCACCAAAAAAAAAAGACAGACAGAACGACAGGAGAGACGAAATGAACAAGAGAGACAGCATGACAGGAAAGACAGATCAGAGAGCTGAGACAAACAAGAGAGACAAATAAAACGCAACGAAATGAAAAGATCAAAGAAAAAAAAAAAAGAAAGAAAGAAAGAAAGAATTAAAGGAAAGGACGGGACAGGACGAGACAGGATAAGAGGAGAAGAAAAGAGAGATAAAGGAGACGAGAAAAGCAGGAGAAACAAATGAAAACGAAGTAAAAGAAACAAAATATACAATTTTGAAAGAAGAGTTTTAAATCTAAAAAGAAATGTAGAAGAACAAAGTACACCAACACACCAACACACACACACACACACACACACGCACGCACGCACGCACGCACGCACGCACGCACCACGCACGCACACACACACACACACACACACACACACAAAAGAACAAACAAATAAACAAAGAAAAGGAAAGATAACAAAAGGAGAAAACATTAAATACAGAGAAGAAACAAAGAAGGATATTAAACAAACAACAAATAACAAACAAACAAAAAACAATTACAAAGCACAACATAATATTTTTATCTCAATTTTCATCACTACTCCAACATCACGATTGCCTATGTTCGTACCATTGAAAAAACAAAAAACAGAAATAAATGAAACTGATTTGTAACGAATAGATAATGAATTCTGAATGAATGAATAATTAAATAGATAAATAATCCTAACCGAATTAGGAGTGTGTAAAAAAAAAAATAAAAAAAAAAAAAAAAGAAGAAGAAAAAGAAAAACCCTCTGGCGATTGGGTGGATGGAGGGGTATGGGAGGTGAAGTGGGGGGGGGGGAGAGATTAGAGAAGTGAAAGGGTGAAGGGGAGGAGGGTGAGAGAAAAATTGGGAGTGAGAATGGGAGGGGGTCCGTGGGAACTGAAATATCAATGAGTCACTAAAATCTCTCTCTCTCTCTCTCTCTCTCTCTCTCTCTCTCTCTCTCCCCCTCCTCTCTTTCTTCTCTCCCCCCTCTCCTTCTTTGTCTCTGTCTCTCTCCTCTCTCTCTGTCTCTCTGTCCGTCTCTCTTTCTGTCTGTCTCTCTGTCTGTCTGTCTAACTTCTCTCTCTCTCCTCTCTCTCTGTCTCTCTCTCCTCCTTCTCTCTCTCTCTGTCTGTCTGTCTGTTTCTATGTCTATCTGCCTGTCTGTTTGTCTGTCTCTCTGTCTCTCTTTCTCTCTTTCTCCCCCCTCTCTCTTTTCTTTCTCTGCTTGTAGTGTGTATGTTTACGTGTGTGTGTGTGTGTGTGTGTGTGTGTGTGTGTTGTGTGTGTGTATGTGTGTGTGTGTGTGTGTTTGAGTGTGCATGTGTATGTGCGTGTGTGTCTGCGTCTGTGTGTATCTGAGTCTGTGTTTGAATGTGTGTATGTTTGTGTTGTGCATGCGTGTGCATGTGTGTATCTCCTCTCTCTCTCTCTCTCTCTCTCCTCCTCCCTCCCCATCTGCGTGTGTATATATATGTTCGAGTGTGTGTTTGTTGAGTATATGATTGTGTGTATGTGCGTGTGTTTTGTTCTGTTTAATGAATGCTTTTGTCTGTCTAATTATCGGTTTAGTCACTAACACAGTATAGAAATAAAATCGTGTAGTGCATTCATTTTATATCGAATAATTTTTGTTTGGTGGGTTTGTTGGTTTTGTCCGTTTGCTTGTTTTTTTTGAATGTTTTGTTTGCTGTTTGTGTCTTTGTTTACTGGTTTGTTTGCATGTTCTTGTTTGTTTGTGTTTGTTTGTTTGTTTGTTTACTTGCTTGTTTGTTTTTCTGTCTTTGTGAATTGTTTGCGGGGTTTGGTTTTGCGTGTTTGTTGACTGTTTTTGCTTCTTTGTTTGTTTTGATTTTTCCTGTCTATTGTTCGTTTTTGTTTGTTTACCAGTTTGCTTGGTTTGGTTAGTATGCTTGTTTATTTATATGCTTTCAATCTTCTCTGTGTTGACTATTGCATTATATCATACTGTTTGATGTCCATCGCTGTTGTCAGTTATGTGTAATATAGACTTTGGCTTCGTCAAGTGCTTGAAGTGAACATTTGTCTTGTTTCCATGTTTTGATGTTGTTTTCTTATCCTAGCATGCTAGCATACAAAAAGTTTGTTTCTCTCTCTCTCTCTCTCTCTCACACATATAACACAGACACACACAGATACACACACACACACACAGACACACACAAAGACAGAGAGAGTGAGAGAGAGAGAGAGAGAGAGAGAGAGAGAGAGAGAAACACGCATACAGACAACACAACACACACACACACACACACACACACACCACGCACGCACGCACCAGCACACACACATACACACACACACACACACACACACACACACACAGAGGGTGCAAAACAATTTTAGTCACAGACCACTCAGTCACACGCACATCAGCCACAGACGGCCTCTCTTTATTAGAAACACAAAGAGCGGACAACTGTCCTCCTCATCCATCATAGAAGAGTTGCCGCCCCTCACAGTGCGTCACATCGTCTTGTCATTGGTCAGTGGGATGAATATGTATGATTAAATGTGTGTATGGGTGTGTGTTTGTGTACGTGCGGGCATGTGTGGGTATGCATGTGAGCGCGCACGCACGCACGCGTGTGTGTGCGTGTGTGTATGAGCGTGTGTGTGTGTTTGTGTGTGTGTGTGTGTGTGTTGTGTGTGTGTGTGGTGTGCGCCCGCGCCGCGCGCGTGAGACCTCACAGGTGATTGGTAAAATTGTTATGGCCATTTTCCTCAGCACGGAAGACCAATGAGGGCGAGAGACAGTGTGAATCAATTTGATCCAAAACATGTGCTTCCTAAAGAAAAACGCTAAATAAATAAATAAATAATGAATGAATAATGAATGAATGAATAAATGAATAAATAACATGATGCTAAGAAGCAAGGTGACTTGCTGAACAAATCACCATAAATGGAACAGAGAGAGAGAGAGGAGAGAAGAGACGGACACGCAGAGAGAAGAGAGAGAGAGAGAGAAGACAGAGCAGACAGAGACAGACAGAGACAGAGAGAGAAAGAAGGAGAGAGAAGAGAAGAGAGAGAGAGAGAGAGAGAGAGAGAGACAGAGAGAGAGAGAGACAGAGAGAGAGAGACAGACAGAGAGACAGACAGAGAGAGAGAGACACACACACAAAGAACAGAGAGAGAGAGAGAGACAGAGAGAGAGAGAGACAGAGAGAAGAAATAAAAGGAATGAGGCAATTAAAGGAGACCTTTCCTATTTCAAAGGCCTTCGTAAGCAAAAGTACAGCAGGAGGAATTTTTTAGGTTTGAGTTTTGTTCAAAAGAGATTCATTGCATTCGGAAATTCAAATCTGCCAACATCCATGTGGCAGACACCTTGAGTCAGCGCAGACCCTTGGTGCTGGCAAGGTCTGAAATGGGAATGGGATTGGGGGCTCTGCTGCAGCGATATCTCTTCTATCAAAGTGGTGCAACCAGTTCAAGCTCATATTGCTAATAGCACAGCCGACCGCTAGAGCCGTAACAGACCTAACATCACAGTAAGACAACTCCAAGTTTAATTAAAAGACAACATTTAAAAACCAAGCATACTTACGGTTTTCCTTTCAAGTATAAAATGCATTAAAAAAATCTTGCCCATACGTATAACTGAAGACATATAACATGAAATCTATTGATCTCCTGTAAAAAGTTGAAAATTGCATCCAGAATAACATCTCTGAAGAGGTTCTTTAAGGAGTCTGCTGTGTAGTGCTTGCGTCTCACATCCTACAAATTCAAGCATTTAATAAAAAATATAAAAAAAATAAAAAACTTTAACGCTGAGTGGCTCGCCATACGCTATGCACCATGGTGTTTCTTCATTTTTTTAACAGGTATGAGTGAGTGTAGACTGGGTGACCCGTCTGTAACCTACATACCGCTGTCTGTCTCTTTTCTGTAGTTCCAAGGAGCAGATTGGAGAATCTGTTTCACATCGGGGCGGATTTGGAAAAAAATGTGGCTTTTTTTGTCTGTCTGGTTATTCCAGTCCTACAATTCCTCTGATCTCTCAGCCCTATGACAACATGCAGAAACTTATTATTATTATGTAGTATTGTATGTTTTTGTATAGTATGTGATTATGTATGTGTATTATGTATGTATGACTATGTCAGCAATGAACCGTCAAAAGAAGAGCAGAATATGCTCCACTCAAAAGAGCATTCAAAAACGCACGAAATTCTGCTATATATGTATGTGAACGCACGCACGCGCGTGTGCATGCCTACATAGGCACTCTCGTGCACACAGACACGCCACACAAGCACCTCACAACAACACAACAGCACACACAACACACAACACAACACACAAACAGATAAACAAACACACACACACACACACCACAAACACACAAACACACACACACAAACACACACAACACACACACACACACACACACACACACACACACAACACCACACAAACACACACACACAACACACACACACCACAAACACACACACAAACACACACAAACCACACACACGCACAAACACACACAACACACCACACACACACAACACACACAAACACACACACACACAAACACACACACACACACACACACACAAACACACACACACACACAAACACACACAACACACACACACACACACACAAAACACACACACACAACACACACAACACACACACAACACACACAAACACACACACACAACACACACACACACAAAACACACAAACACACACACAAACACACACACAACACACACACACACACACAC
>JAPXFY010000012.1:66132701-66150201 GCA_030674185.1 Monoplex corrugatus
GATAATGGTGCTCAGATTCAGACTAAGTAAACTCTCTAAAAGCAGAAGTTAAGAGGGAAGGAATGGAGATATGGTCCTCAGTTATTTCCATTGTTGCCTAACTGTTTCTAATTCGTTCTCTCCACCCTCACTCTCCCTCTCTCTCTCCCCTTTGTAAAGCTTCTCTCCCATTTCCCTAATCATCACCCACCCCTTCTCTATCCTCCTCCCCCCCCCCCTCTCTCTCTCTTTCTACTTCAAGCTGTGTGGCGGTGCCATGTTCACTTGTGACTCAGTGTTCATTGGCACTAATCAGTATAACGTCACTGGCACCAAAATGCCTGTCCAACTGTCTCCTAGGCCCCTCCTCCCTCCTCTCTCTGTCTCACTCTCTCTCTCTCTCTCTCTCACACACACACACACACACACACACACACTCTCTCTCTCTCTCTCTCTCTCTCTCTTCTTTTCTCTCACAGATTACTGAGGGTTGGATATCAAAAGCCCATTGTGTGCCTACTTATTCTTTTCCCTCAATAAAAAGGATTTCGTAACTCTGTATTTCTGTCTGTCTCTGTCTGTCTCTGTCTGTCTGTCGTCTTTCTCTCTCTTTCTCTCTCTCTCTCTCTAACTATCTCTCTTTGTCTGTCTGTCTGCCTGCCTATCTCTCTCTCTCTTCTCTCTCTCTCCTCTCTCTCTCTCTCTCTCTCTCTCTCTTCTCTTTGATGTCTTTGAAAGATTAATGGGCGACATACGGCAAACAAAACATTGAGTCATTTGCTGTCATCATTTATGTTTTTTGTATGTCATTTTTTTTATTGTGTCTGTTTGTTGATTCTTATATGATAGCAAGTTTTAAATTTCATCTCTCTCTCTCTCTCTCTCTCTCTCTCTCTCTGTTTGTGTGTGTATGTGTGCCTGCGTGCATGTGTGTGAATGTGTGTTGTGTCTGCATGTGTGTGCGCGCGTGTGCATCTGCGTGTTAGCAGTGTGATAACCGGCGCTGGTCAATCGCTGTAAGGTTACACTAAAAATAGAGATGATACAACTAAGGGAAAACCGGTCCTTTGTGACATTGTTGTGTGAGGCAAAAAATAGAAATGGCACCCACTACTCAAGGCGTGGTTACGTACAATGGGCAGTTCCATTATGTGTAGCCCAAATTAGGGAACATTTACATTGGCCAGTTCTTTCATTTGTAGCCCATATTAGGGAAATATTCAATGGGCAGTTCTTTCAAGTGTAGCCCAAATTAGGGAAAATGTATATCGGGCAGTTCTTTCATGTGTAGCCCACATTAGGGAAAATGTACATTGGGCAGTTATTTCGTATGTAGCCCAAATTAGGGAAAACACACAATGGACAGTTCTTTCATGTGTGGCCCAAATTAGGGAAATATACAATGGGCAGTTCTTTCATGCGTAGTCCAAATTAAGGAAATTGTACATTGGGCAGTTCTTCCATTTGTAGCCCACATTAGGGAAAATATACATTTTGCAGGTTTTTCATGTGTAGCCCACATTAGGGAACATTTATATTGGGCAGTTCTTCTTTTGTAGCCCACATTAGGGAAAATATACATTTTGCAGTTTTTTTCATGTGTAGCCCCTTAGGGACATTTATGGGCAGTTTCATTGTAGCACTTAGGAATATACTTTGCAGTTTTTTATGTGTACCCCATAGGGATGTTTTGTAGTTCTTTCATGTGTAGCCCAAATTAAGGAAAATTTACATTGGGTAGTTTTATCATGTGTAGCCCACATTAGGGAATATGTACATTGGGCAGTTCTTTAATGAGTATCCCAAATTAGCGAAATTGTACATTGGGCAGTTCTTTAATGAGTATCCCAAATTAGGGAAAATACACACAGGGCGGTTCCTTCATGTGTAGGCTAAATGAGCGAAAATGCACAAGAATAATATATGGTCAAATTTCTTCTGTTTGACTTTTGCTACCGGTCTTTATCCTATTGTTGTGTTTGATCATTTTCAGTACATTACTACAAACCCATTATGGACGGTGGTCAGTGTTTTGGTATTGCATGATAATACATGCTAAGCATTACTTTTTTTTAAACATATATGATATTTATATTCCGTTGTAAACAGAACAAATATTGATGCCTTCCAGTGTTATCCAGTAGTGCTTCTCTCTCTCTCTCTCTCTCTCTCTCTCTCTCTCTCTCTCTCTCTTCTTTCTTTTCTCTCTCTTCCTGTGTGAGTGAGAGAGAGAGAGAGAGTGCGTGTGTTTGTGTGTGTGTGTGTGTGTGTGTGTGTGTGTGTGTGTGTGTGTGTGGTGTATGTGTGTGTGTATGTGTGTGTGTGAGAGAGACACAGAGAGAGAGAGGTGTGTGTGTGTGTATTGTGTGTGTGTGTATGTGTGTGTGTGTGTATGTGTGTGGTGTGTGTGTGTGTGTGTGTGTGTGGTGTATGTGTGTGTGTGTTGTGTGTGGTGTGTGTATGTGTGTGTGTGGTGTATGTGTGTGTGTGTGTGTGTGAGAGAGAGAGAGAGAGAGAGAGAGAGTGTGTGTGTGTGTGTGTGTGTGTGTGTGTGTGTGTGTGTGTGTGTGTGTGATCAATAACATTTTTTTCTGTTTCCTGCTGCGTAGCTTTTCTTAAAAAAATGGAATGTACATAGTACATTATTATATTCATAAAAATGTCCATTTATGAAATTTGATACATATACTTATATATATATTACAAAGTGTACAATGGTATATACATTTGAACACTGAAACGAAAAAATGAAAGAATACAACAGAGCAAATAGCAAAACCTTGCCTGCATAATGGCCATAATTACACAGAAAGCTTGTCCATTGCAAGACCACAGCTTCACTCAGTCAACCAGACTCACACTTTGAAGTGTAGTAGTCATGCTCCAATTCAGAAACGAATCCGTGCGCAATTTGTAACTTAAAATAGAGCTGATGCAAAGAGTACTCATAATCCTAATGTGTTGGTTTAGTGTCTCATAGGTCCCACTTCCATCGCTGCTTCCATCCTTTCTTCACATTTCAAGACCTGCCATGGTATTGAGTCTTGCGTAGGCTCTAGAAGTCTGCCAGAGATTTACTTACTGGCAGATTTGGGTGGAGCTGCTATGGAAATGATGGAGTGTGATGAATCCCTCTTGAAAAAAAATCTTAACTCTAACCCTTTGACTCCTGCACCCTGTCCACCAGCATCCCACCTTGTCAACCATGTTAACAAAGCAGAAACTTTAACCTTTGACTCTCTCATCCTATCCACCAGGCTCAATATTTCCACCAGGCAGAGAAACATTGGCCGCCCACAGCTGAGATACAAGACGTTTGCAACAAGGACGACACATTAAGAGAAGCCGGCAGCAAATGATTGCAAGCTGGCTTTGAAAGCGGAGGGATTATCGAATTTTCAGTTGGTGAATAGGGGTGCTGAAGTCAAAGGGTTAAAAGTCCCAACTTTACCCGACCGCGGGACTGACTAACTCTTTGAGGTGTGGTAATCACGGGGAAAATATATCGTGTGTAATTTGAGTCCAAAAATAGAACTGATGCAAATCATAGCAAACAGTACCTGTGCTGAGATTTAAATCTGTAGTGATACCGTGTTAACCCTTTGACTCCCGCACCCTATCCACCAGCTCTAAACAGAGGGAAGGAGAGCACCGGGTAGACCCAGGGAGAAGATACTAGACGGACTTGCAGAGTGGCTGGGGACAAAGAGGATGAAAGAAACGCTTGAGGCAACAAGAGATAGAGACAGATGGAAGTCCATAATCGCCAACGCCTTGCGGCAAGGCACCTGATGATGATCATCATCATCGATGACGATGCAGGATGCTAAGTAGATAGGGTCAGGGAGTCAAAGGGTTAAGATAGAGAACTCTTTTTTTGTGGACTCAAAACTGATGTATGAGTTCAGTCCCAACCTGCAACAAAAAACTGACCTGTTCGTTGCCTGTCTTAATCCTCCTATCATTCTGGGGGTGTCAGCTTAACCTTTTAACTCCCGCACCCTGTCCACCAGCATGCTGCATCGACAAACTTGCTGGTAAAACAAAACCTTAACCCTTTGACCCCTCACCCTACCCACCAACTTCCTGCAGGAAACTGGTGCAAAGGGTGAGGAAGTCAAAGGGTTAAAGATTTTGCAGTTGGTGGATAACGTGCGGGAGTCGAAGTGTTAATGTTTCATAGGTCCTTTCGTTTCCCTCACCCCCATTTTAAAAACTTGCCCATACAAGACATCATTTTCCTTCTTTGATTATATGACACGGTTCATCCTCAAGACAGTCCCTAATCGTTAACACGCTGGGACGTTAATACAAAACAAGAACAACAACAAGGATTTCACGGAGACTCACGCATTATGCCAATAATAATCATTGAAGATTTGGGTGGACCGCATATGGAATTGTCCGAGCGCGATGAATTCCCTTCGAACAAGTTCCAAATTCCATCCAGACCACCAGAGTGAGTCTTGGAGGTTGGTTGTAGTCATGCTCGAAAGCAGACAAAAATGTGTGCGTAATTTCGGACGAGCCCCCATTCAGGCCCTGGCCAGCCCAGGAGTTTATGTGTAGGCTTAAGGCTTGTGCCATGATCACAATACACATGGCATACCTGTGACAGTATGTGTAATTAAATGTGGAATTCGTTCCGAGCGAGGAGACGTCGTCTTGAGAAACTGACTCTAAAACTGTGCGTAAGTTGTGACCTAAAAATAGAGCTGACGCAAACTATGGTGACTAATACCTGTGGTGAGAACCTAACCTGTGCTAATATGGCGTTAAAATCACGAAGCTGGTGCTTTCTACGGAGAAATACCTCAGGACTAAATGAGATGCAACATGTCTTTGGTAGAGGTTATGGAACTCTTTATGTCTGACGGGATTGTTAATCACAACAGCGTATGTCTTTCATCTCACCGCACTCCCTCCCTGACTGTTTATGCTGCTGTTATTATTATCTCTCTGTCTCTATCAGTCTGTCTCTTGGTCTCTGTTTCTCTAAACTGTCTGTCTGTCAGTCTGTCAGTCTGTCTGTCTGTCTGTCTGTCTCTTCTCTCTCTCCCTCCCCCCTCTCTCTCTCTCCCTCTCTCTCTCTCTCTCTCTCTCTCTCTCTGTCTCTCTCTCGCGCGCGCTTGTTTTAGCCGCTGTGGATGTTTGCGGATGTATGGGCGAGCATTTATACCTCTGTGTGTGTGCGTATGTGTGTGTGTGCGTGTGTGTATGTGTGTATGTGTGTGTGTGTGTATGTGTGTGTGTGTGCGTGTTGGTGTTGTTATGCGTGTATGAGAGAGAGAGAGAGTGTTGTGTGTGTGTGTGTGTGTGTGTGTGTTTTGTGTGTGTGTGTGTGTGTGTGTGTTGTATGCGTGTTGTGTGCGGAGAGTGTCTGTGTGGGTGTGTGTTGTGTGTGTGTGTTGTGTGTGTGTGTGGTGTGTGTGTGTGTGTGTGTTTGTTTGTGTTTGTTTAGAAAGAGAGAGAGAGAGAAAAACAGACAAACAGACAGACAGACAGGCTGACAGAGAAAGACAGAGAAAGAGAAAGACAGACAGACAGACAGAGAAAGACAGACAGACAGACAGACTGACAACAGAGAGAGAAAGAAAGAGGGAGAGAGAGAGAGAGAGAGGGGGAGATGGAAAGAGAGAGAGAGAGAGAGCAACAACACCACCAACCCCTAAATTCGATAATCCTCTCCGCTTTCAAAGCCAGCTTGCAATCATTTTGCTGCCGGCTTCTCTTAAATGTGTTGTCCTTGTTTGCTTGTTTGTTACTGATACCAAAGTAGCTGGAGCTGATAGTCTTTGTGTGTGTGTGTGGGCATGGGTGGATGGGCATGTGGGTGGGTGTACAAGGGGAGATCTGTTTTTCTGCCTCTCTCTCAGCTACTATGCGTCGGTACTTCATTTTATTTGTGACAGCTTCCTATATTAAGCAAAGTGATTGTCAGCATTCAAGCAATCAGAAATCATAAGCAAACCAGTCGCCGTGGTGTAGTGGTTAGCGCAACAGACTACCGACTGGAAGGTTGTGGGTTCGAATCCCCATCAGTGTCCCTTCAAAAATCATTGTGGGATTTTTCGGCTCTAACCGGCTCCTACCCAGAGTTGGGCGTGCTATGGGCTCATTGGGAAGACTGGGACCACACAGTCGAGTCTCATCTACTTCACGGATGCGTCATTGAAGGTGTTACTGAAATCGTCTGACCAGCACCGCAGGTGTCTGTTTCTCTCGGGCCTGGTTGACGGCAAGATATATTATGATAGTAAGCGTAGAGAACAGCCCTGTCACGCAGTCTCAATCCTAGATGGAACTCCATACCATCGTGATTATCGTCCTCATCAACATTATCATCATCGCATTGTAAAAACTGCTCCAGTTTTTGTGGTCATTTATGTGGCCTACAAGATGGGACAAATGAAAAAAACACGAAAAAAAAAAAAAAAAAAAAAAAAGGTGAGCACAAAGGTAACCTTCCAGAGTGCAATGATCCTAAAAAAAATCATAAACAGACGAAAATAGAAAGAGAACGCGTATGTGCTTTTCAATCTATGTTGAACGTTTCTGATTTCAACTTCCCATCAGCTTGCAGATCTCTGTCGCACTTGGGTCCTATGTTCTTGTTCAGTAAGGACACATGAAAATTACTGAAGTAAGAACATATTCCAGCTAACAGTTGTGTCTTAGTAACACAAATATGTCGACCATGAGAAAGGTTTTCATGCAGACATCTCAGATTTTCATGAACGGATTTTGAGTCATACGCTTGTGCCAGCATAGATTCACAAAAACACGTGTATGCATTCTTATTTTCTTGTGGATTGCCAACCTTCATTATTGCTTTAAACAATTAAAAGAAATCTGTCCTTTGAAGTTTTTGTTTAATTTTGTACTTGTAGACCTGGGTCCCAGGTTTTGGCACACAACCGACAGAGCTGGAGGAATCCGGTGAATAGTTCTTTAGTGCGGTGCTCCAATGACCCTTCACAGAGTTAATGGAAAAAGAAAAAGAAAAATTGTAGACCGCAAACGATATATGTTTTATATCATGAGTGACGCGGTGCTGCATGATATTTTTGCTGTTGCTAATGTTGTTGTTGTTGTTGGTGGTGGTGGTGGTGGTGGTGGTAGTGGTGGTGGTGGTGGTGGTGGTGGTGGTATTTTCAGGATGCTTAAAATAATAGTAATTCTTTAAAATGCCCCATAATCTGGTTGTTGATAATTATCATTGCTGACCTCAGCAATGAGTATAGTGATAACAGTGAGAAACACTAGTTATTTATCGCCGAAGGCATCTGGCGTTGCTGGATGCTTATTCATCACTAGGGCTGGGCATGGAAGGAGGAGGAGGAGGAGGAGATGAGAGAGAAGTGAGGGAGAGATGACTGTGGGGAGAGGGGGAGAGAGAGAGAGAGAGGGGATGGTTAGGTAGGTGTTCGTTAGAGCTGATCTGATGCAGGGAGCGAGTCACGCATTAGTCAAGTGATCTTGCACGCTTCGCCGGGCGTGGGAACCTAAGGGCGAATCATCTCTGACTTGGTGTTTTTCGCCATTCTCTGCTGACTCTAAAACTGCTCGTAGAGTATTGTTTACGTCTTTGTGACGAAATAAAAAAAGGCCAAATTTTTGGAAAGAAATATAAATATAAAAACAAAATGATGTTGTAAAGTTTGGGGAAACAACTTTTATCTTTCGTCATTTCTCTTTACTGATCCCTTGTTCGATTAGCTGGGTGAGGCATCTTTGATAATAGACATCCTTTATAGACAACATCTTTAATAATAGACATCCTTTATAGACAACATCTTTAATAATAGACATCCTTTATAGACAACATCTTTAATAATAGACATCCTTTATAGACAACATCTTTAATAATAGACATCCTTTATAGACAACATCTTTAATAATAGACATCCTTTATAGACAACATCTTTGATAATAGACATCCTTTATAGACATCTTTAATAATAGACATCCTTTATAGACAACATCTTTAATAATAGACATCCTTTATAGACAACATCTTTGATAATAGACATCCTTTATAGACAACATCTTTGATAATAGACATCCTTTATAGACATCTTTAATAATAGACATCCTTTATAGACAACATCTTTAATAATAGACATCCTTTATAGGCAACATCTTTAATAATAGACATCCTTTATAGACAACATCTTTGATAATAGACATCCTTTATAGACATCTTTAATAATAACATCCTTTATAGACAACATCTTTAATAATAGACATCCTTTATAGGCAACATCTTTGATAATAGACATCCTTTATAGACAACATCTTTAATAATAGACATCCTTTATAGACAACATCTTTAATAATAGACACCCTTTACAGACAACATCTTTAATGATAGACACCCTTTACAGACATCTTTGATAATAGATATCCTTTATAGACAACATCTTTGATAATAGACATCCTTTATAGACAACATCTTTGATAATAGAAATCCTTTATAGACAACATCTTTAATAATAGACATCCTTTATAGACAACATCTTTAATAATAGACATCCTTTATAGACAACATCTTTAATAATAGACACCCTTTATAGACAACATCTTTAATAATAGACACCCTTTACAGACATCTTTAATAATAGACATCCTTTATAGACAACATCTTTAATAATAGACACCCTTTACAGACAACATCTTTGATAATAGACATCCTTTAGAGACAACATCTTTAATAATAGACATCCTTTAAGGCAACATCTTTAATAATAGATATCCTTTATAGACAACATCTTTAATAATAGACATCCTTTATAGACAACATCTTTAATAATAGACATCCTTTATAGACAACATCTTTAATAATAGACATCCTTTATAGACAACATCTTTAATAATAGACATCCTTTATAGACAACATCTTTAATAATAGACATCCTTTACAGACATCTTTAATAATAGACATCCTTTACAGACAACATCTTTAATAATAGACATCCTTTACAGACAACATCTTTAATAATAGAGATCCTTTACAGACAACATCTTTAATAATAGACATCCTTTACAGACAACATCTTTAATAATAGACATCCTTTATAGACAACATCTTTAACAATAGACATCCTTTATAGACAACATCTTTGATAATAGACATCCTTTATAGACAACATCTTTAATAATAGACACCCTTTATAGACAACATCTTTGATAATAGACATCCTTTATAGACAACATCTTTAATAATAGACATCCTTTATAGACAACATCTTTAATAATAGACATCCTTTTATAGACAACATCTTTGATAATAGACATCCTTTATAGACAACATCTTTAATAATAGACACCCTTTATAGACAACATCTTTGATAATAGACATCCTTTACAGACATCTCTTGATAATAGACATCCTTTATAGACAACATCTTTGATAATAGATATCCTTTATAGACGACATCTTTGATAATAGACCATCCTTTATAGATGACATCTTTAATAATAGACATTCTTTATAGATGACATCTTTAATAACAGACGTCCTTCATAAACGACATCTTTAATAATAGACATCCTTTATAGACAACATATTTAATAATAGACATCCTTCAGAGACGACATCTTTAATAATAGACATCCTTTATAGACAACATCTTTAATAATAGACATCCTTTATAGACAGCATCTTTAATAATAGACATCCTTTATAGACAACATCTTTAATAATAGACATCCTTTATAGACAACATCTTTAATAATAGACATCCTTTATAGACAACATCTTTAATAATAGACATCCTTTATAGACAACATCTTTAATAATTGACATCCTTCAGAGACGACATCTTTAATAATAGAATCCATTACAGACAACATCCTTAATAATAGAGTCCTTTATAGACGACATCTTTAATAAGAGATATCTTTGCAGACGACTTCCTTTAGGTAGAAAGAAACTCTAGGGAGAGCTAGACAACAGAAGGTCTTCAGAGAAGTAACCCCCTTTAGACAAGTGTTTCGGCCCTGAATTCCTTACACTCTCGGGGGGCCGGGCCACATCCAGGTCATGACTCCTGGATGCCCTTCTGCTGTTGTCTATATATTTTTTTTCCCACGCCGGGGAGCGAACCTGGGCGATTCTGCGCTTCAGAACTGCGGTACGCGGTTTTACCAATGTGCTAACGGGGCACACATCATCTGTAGGGAATTTAATCCTTATGAAGTTCACTTTTGGTTCCTCCTTGCCCAGATCCAGCTTGAGCTCCTTTCTGCTGCCTCTGCCATCGCTTTAAGGGCTCTAGTCCTCTTCTTCCCAGAAATGGCGAATTGTTTCATGAGATCATAAACGGAGGTGCCCACAAACCCTCTTGCCCCGACCTCTATGGCGAAGATTTTGACCCGCAGACCTGCTTTCTTCAGGGTGCTGGCAAGACCGGCGTATTTTTCGGTCTTGTAGATATGTGCTTCTTCCATTCTGCTTTCGTATGGCACAGTGAGTTCTATCAGAATCACTTGTTTCGAGGAGTCAGAGTGGAGAGCGATGTTTGGTCTCATGCCTGTCTTGCTGATGACATCTGGGTAATTTCTCCACTCTGGGAGGTCTGCTGTACACTCCCAGTCGACTGCTCCATCCAGAAGACCCTTTGGCAATGTGCTGGTTGTCATAGCACTTTCGGGCCAGACCTGCTTCCCTCCTGCTTTGTAGAACGTTGTCATAGCAATTGGTGCGTTTGGGGTCATGGTTTTTTCGCTAACCACGTCTGTGATCACTTTCAGAACTTGGTTGTGCCTCCATGTATACCTTCCTTGGGCTAGCGCTACTTTGCAAGAGCTTAGGACATGTTCCACTGTTTGTTTCTTCTGACAGAGCGGACATGCTGGGTCGTCTGATTTCCCCCATTTCACTAAGTTTGCATTCGAGGGAAGCAGGTCATATACAGATCTGAGGAGGAAGCTTATCCTTAGAGGAGCCATGTGCCACATATCGTTCCAGCTGAGACTTCTTTGGAGTGCACTGTCCCATGTTGTCCATTGCCCCTGTTGACCTTGCTGGACTGCCTTCTGCACTCTTTTGACATCTTCTTCTTCCTTCAACTCCTGTATGATCATGTCTCTTTTTTCCTTCCCTTTGGCTTTGGACCACCACTGCATTTTTGTTGCTCCCAGTCCCTGTCTGTTGGTTTGCGTGTGTCCAATTATTTCTTTGATGCTGAGGTTTCTCTTGGCATTGTTTACAGCCTCTTGGACTTTCCACTTTCTGCCAGTTCTCAGCTTTGGAAGAACTGATCTCACGATATTGTCTTCCGATTCCTCCAGCATGCTCAACAGTCTTGCTTTTCCAACTTTGTATTCCTCCACTATGGATTTGAGAGGTAGCTTCAGCATTGCTTGACGACAGTAGAATGCAACATCAGTGAGACCAGGTGGGACACCGAGCCATTTTCTTGTGTATTTGTTGATTTTGGCTTCCATTGCTTCGACTGTGCTGGTGCAAATGTCATAGATTAGCAGTGGCCACAGCAGCTTTGGTATCAGCATGAACTGTAGACACCAGACTTTGTATTTGCCTGGCAGTCCGCAGTTATCTATTTTCTTCACGCCTTCTTCTGCTGTTTGCTTGGTTTCACATCCCCTTTGTGTGTCTTTCAGGGAGTCATCATACCATCTTCCGAGACTTTTTACTGGCTCTTCTGTGACAGTGGGGATGGCTTGGTTGGCTACCATGAATTTGACTGAATCTGCCACTTTTCCTTTTCGCAGTGAGAGACTTCGGGATTTCTTAGGTTTGAACCTCATTCTTGAAGAGGCCACCAGCTCATCCAGCTGCTTTAAGATTTGGTGTGTCTCTTCCTCATCCGTGGACAAGACTGTTGTGTCATCCATGAAAGCTTTCAGAGGAGGCATCTGGTATCCATCTCCCAGATTCACTGGACCTGAACTCTTCATTGCAGCTTTCAAGATGACTTCCATTGCCAACACGAACAGTATGGGAGAGATTGCACAGCCCATTGCAATGCCCACCTCTAGGTCTATCCAGTCCGTGGTGTATTCTTTGGTAGAGAACCGCATTGAGAACCCTTGGAAATACTTCCTCAGCATTGTTCGGATGTTTTCTGGGATGTGATACATTTCAAGAGCCAGCTGGATCATATCGTGTGGAACTGATCCATATGCATTCGCCAGATCAAGCCAAACTACGTCAATGTCTCTCTTCTCTGTTCTTGCTTTTTGGATGGCATCCCAAATCAACGTGGCATGTTCCAAGCATCCAGGTATTCCTGGTATGCCTCCCTTTTGGACTGACATATCCAGATACTTGTTTTCAGTCAGGTATTTTGTCAATCTTGCTGCCATAACAGAGAAGAAGATTTTCCCCTCGACGTTCAGAAGTGATATTGGCCTGAACTGATTGATGCTGCTGGAGTTCTGCTCCTTCGGAATGTACACTCCTTCAGCTCTCATCCATTGGTCGCTGATCTTCTGGTTCCTCCATGCTGATCGAATCATATTGTGGAGCCACTCGAGCACTTTTGGGCATTTCTTGTAGAGCAGGTATGGTATTCCGTTTGGTCCAGGTGCTGACTTGGCTCTGGCTTTCTTTACTACGTTCTTCACTTCATCCAGTGTTGGTGGTTTGTTATTGAATTTTCCTTCTGGCACTGCAGGCCAAACCAGATTCTGGATTTCAAGTGGTGCCTCGCGCTGAGAATCGGAATATGTTTCCCTGAGATGCTGCTCTAGGGTTTCCTTGCCCACTGTGAGAGTCCCTGATTTGGGTTGTTCAAACAGCTTTCTTGCAAAGTCAAAGGGATCTTTGAAGAAACGATCTTGAGTCTTCTTCTTTTTGCTCTTTCTTCGCCTTGCTGTTTCCACTTTGCTGAGAGCATTGTGTTTGGCCTTCAGATCTTTCCAGAGTTCCAGGAGCCCTTGCTTCTCGAATTCTGAGGCAGTTTTCATTCGCTTTTTAAGCTTCCTTTTCTCCCTCCGGATGCTCTCCATCTGTTGCTGTCTTCTGGATTTCTGGGGAGGCGTTTTTGTCTTTGGCTGCTTCACTCCATAAGTGTCCCTGCAGATAGAGTATATGATGTCTCCGTATGTGTCAAGTTTGTGTTCCAGCGTACTGTTCCCTATTAGCGCATTCAGCTTAAGGACAAGTTCCTCATCTAATTTCTCCCATTGTTCTTTTGCACTGGCAGGCGGCAAATTGAGTTTTCCACGTTTGGCGTTTAGAGCTTGTGCAAAATCCGCATCAGAACCGTCAGCGTGGATGTCCTTGGCACTATGGTTTAAATCCTGGCCTTGGTCATCCAACGTCTCGCTATCGCAGTGCGCTGCTGCTGGTTCGTATGTGTCTTCAAACAGCCCATTTTTGTCCTGTGGATCTTCATGCCGCGTTTGGTGGTGAATCTCCTTCCACACGCACACGGAAATTCCATCTGGAAGTCTTTGTCTTTATAATAGACATTCTTTATAGACAACATCCTTAATGAAAACATTCTTTATAGATGATATTCTTGATAACAGACACCATAAATAGACGACATTCATGTTAATTTTGACGACACTCTGTAACAGCTGAAAGGAATGATATAGATCCAGTAGCAATATAAATTGGCAATTTTATCTTTATACAACAAATTGTGTTTGTAACACAGCTGTATTATTTTATGTTACATGTATATTGTACTGCTGTATGGAAGTCTTTGTCTTGAAGAAAAATCTTCTGCCTTTTTTTCTTTTTTCTTTCTTTCTTTCTTTCTTTCTTTCTTTCTTCCTTCCTTTCTTTCTTCCTTCTTTTCTTTCTTTCTTCCTTCCTTCCTTTCTTTCTTTCTTCTTTTCTTTCTTTCTGTCTATCTTTCTTTTTTCTTTCTTCCTTTCTTTCTGTTTATCTTTCTTCTTCCTTTCTTTCTGTTTATCTTTCTGTCTTTTTCTTTCTTTCTTTCTTTCTTCCTTCCTTCCTTCCTTTCTTTCTTTTTGTCTTTTTCTTTCTTTCTTTCTTTCTTTCTTTTCCTTTTCTCTTTGTCTCAGACGAGTATGACCAAGGCAGATAACAATGCACTCTATCCCATTCATAAGAAGTTGTATCTCCCAGCGTCAGTGTTATTGTCGTTTGATAAAATACACAACCCCTGGCACTCGTTTCTTGATTAAATCGACAAAGACTTGCTATCAGCCACATAACTGGAAGCTTATTCATCTCTTGGGCCGGGCAGGAGGCAAGTGGAGGTAACTAACTGGGAGAGGGATGGTTGTGAAGTGTTGGTTATAAGGCTGATGTGACTGATGTGGCGAGTCACGCATTAGTCAAGCGATTTTGCACGCTTGTACTGCAAGCGTGGGAACTGTCCCGACGGAAGGAAGGAGGAATGGATCACTTTCGATTTTCAAAATGTTCCCTTCTTGTAAACCTACGGTTTGTATACAAGACCTAACCTAAGCAACCATTTTTTTTTCTGTAGGGCCTGTGTTCTTTAACCCTTTCACTCCCGCATCCTGTCCACCAGCATCCTGCAATGTCAACCTTGCCAGCAAAGCAGAAATTAAACCCTTTGACTCCCTCACCCTATCCACCAGCTTCCTGCAGAGAGCTAGTGGATAGGGAGGGGGAGTCAAAGAGTTAATTTTTTTGCAGTTTGTGGATAGGCTGCGGGAGTCAAAGGGTTAATAAGTATGCTTATCTGCTTCGCTTGCGATGGTGGAAAAAAAGGGGGTTTCAAAGTAAACATAATCAATTATGATTAAAAACATGTATAAGCAGTATAAAAGAAAACAAGATTCAAAGCAATGAGAAAAGTAAACATTAAAAAACAAAAGTAATAAGGAACTCTTGGGACAGCTGGACAGCAGAAGGTCCTCAGAGGAGAATTCAACCTGCAGCAAGTGTTTCGGCCCTGAACGTCTGACACACTAAGGGGACCAGACGTATCTTCAACCTTTACCCGCCAAAAGAACGTGGATCGAACCCAGGATCTTTGGCTGGAGGTCAGAAGTTTGTACCCACTTGACTACTGCATTCATCCCAGTTATGTGTTAATATAGCTATCCCAATGTTTGTTTCCAACATATAGCTATCCCAATGTTTGTTTCCTTGCTTGTTTGCTTGCTTGCTTGCTTGTTTGCTTGCTTGCTTGCTTGCTTTGTTTAAAATGCTTCAGTCAGGTTAATTAATAATAAAGCGAGTCGCCATTCATTTCCTCCATTTTGTTCTAAACAGTTATAAGTCAGGCCTATCTGTTGCTATTCCATTTATTGTTTGAATATTTGTTTATGTGTTTGTTTTGGTTTTGTTTGTTTGTTTGCTTGTTTGTTTGTTTGCGTGTTTATTTGCTTGTTTGTTCGTTTGTTCGTTTGTTTGTTTGTTTGTTTGTTTGTTTGTTTGTTTGCGTGTTTATTTGCTTGTTTGTTGGTTTAGTTTGGTTGGCTGGTTGGTTGGCTGATTGGTTGGTTGGTTGGTTGGTCACTTGCTTGCTTGCTTACTTGCTTGCTTGTTTGCTTGCTTGCTTGTTTATTTAAAATGCAGCAGTCAGTCCATTTACATATAAGGCATCAACATCATCATTCATCCCCCATCGTGTTCTTGCCAACATCAGGGCTGATCTCAACACAAATAAAAGTAGAATCACACAGATGAAGACAGTGAGAAAGACTGGTTATCAACTGACTGCACTGGATGCTTATTCACAACTTGGGTTGGGCAGAGATGGAGTGGGAGGGGAGGAGAGGGGAGGGGAGAGGAGAGGAGAGGAGGAGGAGAGCAGAGAGGTAAAGGAAAAAGGATTTCAGGGAAGGGGGGAGGGATAGGATGGTGGAGTGTGATAGACGTAGCGAGTCACGCATTAAGAACAAGTCATTTCACACGCTTTGTGTGTGTGTGTGTGTGTGTGTGTGTGTGTGTGTGTGTGTGTGTGTGTGTGTGTGTGTGTGTGTTGTGTTGTGTTGACTGTTAAGCGTGGGAACTTCACTGACAGAACAGGGAGGATTACCTTATGGTGTAAACAATAAGTTGTTTTCGTTTAGTTGTTTTTTCTCACTGTAACACATGAGCAACCTAGCGCATCAATGAGTAACAAGTTCACAGCTTATGGCCAATTCTTTCAATGCGCATGTGTCTAATCTGTTAGCTTCATGCAGGTACGCGGAGCACAGGGGTCCCCCGCCCCCCCAACTTCACGTTTTTCTTTTTGGGGGTGGTGGTGGTGGGTGGTGGTGGTGATGAGTGGGACTGGGTGGTGGTTGGAGATATTGTTTGTTTGTTGTTGTTGTTTTTTTTATAGAGATAGTGCATGTCTAATAGTTTTTATTGGTTCCTTTTCTTTCTGTCTTCACGGTTATTCCTCCCTGTCTCTTTCTTTCTTTTTCTTTCTTTCTTTTTTTTTTAATTTCCCTAAACTCCCTTTCCACAACTAATGATTATCATCATATTAGTTTATATCATCTGATTTTTTTGTTTGTTTGTTTCTTTGTTTGTTTCTCTCTCTTTCTCTTTTTTAATACAAAAATAGCGTCAAGCGTGACAACGTAAATCAACGCAGATCATAAAAAAATCGATGCAATATGAAAAATAACGAAAGTTATTATTAGAGTGATTTATGAGAAACAGAGAGAAACACTTTCATGCTCTTGGCATTTTTATTGACAATAAGGGTTGTGGTCCTTGTTTCAAGATGCACAACACATTATAGAACAACAACTCACAGAGAAAAACGACACTCGGTTTAACGCAAATAAGCAAACACAATGTATTCTTGTTACTGTTTTGTTATTTTTGTGTAAAACCCAGCCGACTGCGTAGGGCCATATCAGAGCTATAACTGTTTCAATACATACAATACTTCAACACGTGAAAAAGAATAGAAAACTAAGTATAAATATCAATGCATTCGCGCACATAATCTAAGGAGATGCTCCTGGCATTCACCACCCCATCCAATTTCTCACACAGGGGATTTTTAAAAAACAAAAACCTGAAGACAAATTTAAACATAACTAAGGACACTAAAACATATATAAAAACGGACATAAATCACCTAAAATTGCCTCCATATGTTTCATTTCCCTAGAGCCTAAATGCACTCAATACATGTACCCAATTGTCAATCCTAAGAGAGAGTACGTGAGAATAAATCGAACAGATACAGGTGAATGGACCTGCGAGGCAGAAAATGACAGAAAAAAATTGACAGAAAGCAAAGAAACAAAGCAGAAACAAAGAGAATGACAAAAAAAGAGGAACTTTCTGGCCCAGATTTTCCAGAAGGTGGGGGATATTATTTATACTGAAAAGAGCCCTCAGCATCCCCACGGGGGAAAGACAAGGTAGATCTAGTCCAACTTGAACTGTGCATCTCGATTGATACAGAACATAAACCATATAAATTCCATTTGTGATCCAAATATTTTAAAGTAAACAGTAAAGTTTAAAGAGGATAGGACAATCAGCGACCATTTATACAACATTATAAAATTCGACGTTTCAGTACGAGATTTTTGCTTTTACTGTAGAGTCTTGACTAAAATGTGTGGTCCAAAACAAGTGTGACTG
>JAPXFY010000012.1:66157701-66160201 GCA_030674185.1 Monoplex corrugatus
CAAATAGGGGGGGGGGGGGGGAGTGAGAACAAGGAGAGAAAAAAGTGACAGAGAAAAATGACATTTTCTTCAGTTTAGGCCAGAGCAACTTTGAAAGAAAAGACAGAGACAAAATGCAATAATGGATATGCAATATAGCATAGCAATGCGGTAGTATTGTTTCGGAAATATTACACATATTCACATGTTTGAGACAGAGAGAGAGAGAGAGAGAGACAGACAGACAGACAGACAGACAGAGAGAATGAGAGAGAGAGAGATAGCCAACCAGCCAGCCAGACAAATAGAGACAGAAAGGGGCAGACAGAGAGACAGGCAAACAGACAGACGAACGGACAGACAGAATAAGATAGAGAATAAGAACGAGAGTGTTCAAGTGATGATGGGAGAAAAGCTAAGAGAGACAAGTTGTTGATGAACATGACGACGGCGATGATAATGACATTGATGATGATGATGATGATGATGCTGATGGTGGTGGTGGTGGTGGTGATGGTGGTGGTGGTGCAGGTAATGATGGTGGTGCAGGTGATGAGGAGGAGGAAGAGGAGCAGGAGGAATATGCCAGAGGCATGGGAGGTCTCAGAGAATGATGATGATGATGATGATAATTGGAGGATGGGGTGAGAGGTCAGAGAAAAAGATGATAGGATTTGGAAAGAGAGGAGGAGGAGAAAGAGAAGGAAGAGAGAGAGAGAGTTTGTGTACATGTATGTGTGTGCGTGTGAGTGTGTGTGTGGTGTGTGGTGTGTGTGTGTGTGTGTGTGTGTGTGTGAGAGAGAGAGAGAGAGAGAGAGAGAGAGAGAGAGAGAGAGAGAGAAACAAAGAATCTCTTTGAGAGAAATACAGAAAGATAGAGACGAAGAGACAGACATACGGAGATAGATAGACAGAGATGGTACTTGGATCACAGTACGCCTGACTGGCTGGTATGGCTCGTAATATAGTGAGGCAGGCAGCGAACAACTGAGATGGAGAGACGGACAAGGTCGTTTTCTAATTAAGCATTTTAGCGCGCGCATGAGTCAATCATGCACAAGCTTTGGCAAGGCCGATGTCTGGCGCGCGCGCCCGCGTTGCACTAACTGACACATGTCCTGAATTGAGAAGGGGGTGAAACTGACAAGGAACGATGTGTGTGTGTGTGTGTGTGTGTGTGTGTTTATGTGTGTGTTGTGTGTGTGTGTGTGTGTGTGTGTGTGTGTGTGTGTGTTTATGTGTGTGTTGTGTGTGTGTGTGTGTGTGTGTGTGTGTGTGTGTGTGTGTGTGTGTGTGTGTGTGTGTATGTGTATGTATGTATGTATGTGTGTGTGTGTGTGTGTGTGTGTGTGTGTGTGTGTCCAGAAATGGTGCCATGACCTTTTCTCACTGCTGGAGTCACATGCGCTTTAACCCCTTGACTCCCGCACCCTGTCCACCAGCATCCTGCAATGTCGACCATGCAATCGAAGCTGGTGGCTGGTGGATAGGGTGAGGGAATCAAAGGGTTAAGTTTTTGCGCTCGGTGGATAGGGTGCGGTAGTCAAAGGGTTAAACGTGTCTGTTCTTTATGGTTCGGATATTGTGGCCAGGCGAGTAGGGAGAGCGCGCACACACAATGTTTAACTTTCAATGTTCAGTGTTTGATACATCCTTCATCCTTCAATTGGGGCATGGAGGATAACAGTATATAAACGAAAATCCAAAGAAATAAATCAGCACACAACATTCAGCAGAAAGAATATATAACAGTCCAACAACATAAAAGTGTAAAAACAATACGTTTGACATGTCTTACGATAGGATATACTCAATTGTTCAAAATATCACCACACAATTTGTTTTAAATGATACATTTTGCTTATTGTTCTTGATCTTACACACACAGGCAGAAACACAGAAACACGGAGATTCGCCAAAATCTTTTAAAAAAAATTAAAAAAAGGGGGGGGGGGTAGGGGGCCATAGTTTAATTTGAAGTAATACAAGCAATAATTTAGCATTTATTGCTTTCTGTCATATTTTTATTATGACGTACCAATCGTGCTACCAAAGTGAAAAATGAGGGTTTGGGAGGTCATTGCATTGTTTGTCTGCTAGTCCATTAATTAGACGGAAACACTTTGTCGTCATTTATCAGCCATTTCCGGGCCGTGATTGCCAATGACCGGATTACAGTAGCAACAAACGTGTCCTGCTTCTTTTTATGTGTTTTCTTCCAGAATCTCGTGCAACAATGACTAACAGCAAAGTCACTGATGATGCATTGCTATGTTTGGTCATAGACGATATGGTGCCAGAAAAAAAATCTATAAAACAGGAACCTCCTGGCTTAACCCCCCCCCCCCCCCACCCACCCACCCACTCGCCCCAAAAAATGACCGAATATCAAGCAAACGGAAGAACGAAACAAGATGGAGTAAATAAATGAATAATGATAGACGATCTGGTGAAAAAAAAAATCTATAAAACAGGAACCTCCTGGCTTCCCCCCACCCACCCACCCACTCGCCCCAAAAAA
>JAPXFY010000012.1:66165201-66177701 GCA_030674185.1 Monoplex corrugatus
GTCTATGAAACCACAGACTTTTGAAAAAAAAAAGATTTTTATTGATCAAGACGTAAAGCATAAGACAAAATGTTTTCCATGAAATCAAGAAGGAAGCTGTGTTTGCAACTAGTTATCCCCTCTCAAAACCACTTCAGAAAACACTGGTTGGTGTTTTCATTCCACGTTTTCAGTTGTATAACGTGTTCTTCGTTTTCACCAAGCGTTTTGTCCGTAAACAACTGAACGCAAAACAAAAGCAAAAACAAAACAAAAACACAAAAAAATCAGTTCACAGCATTTCAATCAGAACAAAAAAACAAAACAAACAACAACAACAAGAAAAAAAGAATAGCGACAGGAAATAACGGAAATAGGCACTACGCAGTTAAAGTATACCAGATGAAGTTGATCATGCGCACTTTGAGACAAGGGAAACCACTCTTGCACTTCTTCCTGTTCTAATTTCAAACCTGTTTCGCAAATGTTGTGTGGAGTCGAAAAAGTGTTGCAAAACAGTCGTTTGAATGAGTTTTGGTAAGAGTTATTTGTAAAGCAAACAAACAAGCAAACTAGAAAAAAGTGGGAATCTCTCTCTCTCTCTCTCTCTCTCTCTCTCTCTCTCTCTCTCTCTCTTGTTTATTTACTCATTTATTTACTTTATTTTATTTATTTATTTATTCATTTATTATATATATATATATATATATATATATATATATATATATATATATATATATATTCATTTATTTCTTACGATGTCTGTTGTTGTTATTTTACATGCAGCCCCCGAAAATCATGTTGTTGCTGTTGTTGTCATCGTCGACGTCGTCGACGTCGTCGTCGACGTCGTCTCGTGACAATGGATTTACAGTGTGAAATTCGAGCTGCTCTTCTTTTTGTTTTGGTTTGGTTTGTTGTTGTTGTTTTTTTGTTTTTTTTATTCTCTTCTTTCTATTTTTCTTTTTCTGTGAGTGTGTTTTTGTTGTTGTTATTGTTGCTTTTTTTGGTTTTTTTGTGTTCTTTTTGTTCTATGAAACTCAATTTTTCCTACCAAATTTTACCAGGAACATCTCCTTTATCGTTGTGGGTTCTCTTATGTGTGGTGAGTGTGTACACCACACGAAATGTCGAGTTACCGTCTCATCCAAAAGACAGGCACGTAGACCTCTAAGTAAGGTCACATAGACGGGAAGGGTGTGTGAAAAACAAAGTCCCCATCTGATCCGTGAATCGGTAACCCGGGCTATTGGCGTCCTAAGCAGATGCTTTAACCTTTCTACTTTTTCTTGATTTTATGTTTAAAACACTAAACAAATACACAAAATACACAGTGTAGTAGTCTGTTGTACCCTGTGCGTGTAGTGTAACATGGGATTTTATATCAATCATGATGAAATAATGATGATGATGGTAAAATCATAACGACTGTACGTATTAATAATGATAATAGTGATGATGATGATGGTGATGATGATGATGATGATGATGATGATGATATAATGATAATAATGTTGATAATAATGATGATAATATAATGACAACGATGATGATGATTGTTCTTCTTCTTCTTCTTCTTCTTATTATTGTTATGATTGTTATTATTATTATCATTGTTGTTGTTGTTACTATTATCATTATAATCACTGTGGTGGTGGTAGTGGTTGTGTGGTGGTGGTGGTGTGATGATGATGATGATGATGATGATGATGATGATGATGATGATGGCGATGGTGATGACGACGACGACGACGATGATGATGATGATGACGATGATAATAATGATGACAATGACGACGACAACGATGACAGAAAGATACAAAGAGGCAGTTCCACGGATTTGAATGACCAATCAAACAAGAAAAGAACGTACACCAGGACGAAGAGGAGAAGGGAGACAGGCTTATCGCGGCCTTGGGAACGAAATAAAAGTGATTCACACACACACACACACACACACCACACACACACACACACACACGAGTTAGTAGCTAGCACCAACCATAGACTATCTCTCCTCCCTCCTTAAACTTAAACAAGAAGCTGTGGAAACACTATACGTAGCAAGTGCCGTACTAGGACCATCATGAATCACAGGGACATGGACACAGTGTTGGCTGATTCACTCTCTCACTAATTGACCGATGCTTCCCCCCCCCCTTCACCCCCTCTTGGCTTGGGATGGGAAGGATGATGGACGACGATACAGCCCTGACTCTCGTTCTCATGATGGCCCTAGCCAAAGACCCGGTCAGAATCCCAAATGAGCCGCGTGAGCAGGAGAAGAAGGACTGAAGTTTGTTTTGGGTTGGACAGGGGCTCGGTGTTTGAGGACGAAAGTGATAAATTGTTATGTTTGAGGGTAACAGTTAACCACATTGAATAGATCTTCTCTCTCTCTCTTTCTCTCTCTCTGTGTCTCTCTGTCTCTATCTATCTCTCTCTTTCTCTGTGTGTGTGTGTCTCTCTCTGTCTTCTCTCTCTCTCTTTCTCTCTGTGTGTGTCTCTCTCTGTCTCTCTCTCTCTCTCTCTTTCTCTGTCTCTCTCTGTCTGTGTGTGTGTTGTGTCTCTCTCTCTCTGTCTCTCTCTCTGTCTCTCTCTCTATGTCTCTCTCTCTGTCTGTCTCTCTCTTTCTCTTTTTCTTCATTTGGCCTTCTGAACGAGAGAGAGAGAGAGAGAAGAGAGAAAGATATATTATATATATATTATATAAGAGAGAGAGAGAGAGAGAGTAGAGAAAGAGAGAGATTGGCACTAAAATGGAGAATTAAGTCGAAACGTTCTAATTGATAAGCCTCTGGTCTATTACATGACTGAAGAGAGAGAGAGAAACAGAGAGAGAGAAAAAAAGAGAGGACGAGAGAGAGAGAGAAAGAGACACAGACAGACAGAGACAGAGAGAGACAAACAGAGAGAGAGACAAACAGGAGAGAGACAGAAGAGAGAGACAGACAGAGAGAGAGACAGAGAAAGAGAGAGACAGAGAGAGACAGACAACAGAGACTCAGAAGAGAGACAGAGAGACAGAGAAAGAGAGAGACAGAGAGAGACAGACAGAGAGAGAGACAGATAGAGAGAGACAGACAGACAGAGAGAGACAGAGAGAAAGAGAGACAGAGAGAGAGAGACAGAGAGAGAGACACAGAGAGGAGAGAACAGAGAGAGAGACAGAGGACAAGAGAGACAGCGGGCGAGGAGAAAAGAGAGCTACCGAGAAAGTGTGTGTGTGATGTGTATGTGTGTGTGTGTGGGTGGGTGGGTGGGTGGGTGTGTGGGTGTAGGTGGGTGCGTGGGTGGTTGTGCATGCGTGCGTGCGTGTGTGTGTTTGTGAACACAATCAAGGGGGTTCAGGTACTGGTCAACCTGCACATTAGATTATAATGACTTGGGAGATGGTGAAAATTTCCGTCCTTTGACCACCAGGTGGTACTGAAGCAGGCTAGAACTCAGAACTGCCAACTGAAAGTCCACTGTCCTAACCACTCGCCTAACGTGCCTGTCCCCTGGCAATATGATTTGTACTTTTTCAACGCCACTGATTATCGATTACATATTCTCGAAAGGGGAATTAGAGCACCTGGTCACGACAGGAAAGCTGGAAGGAAAGAGAACACCAGGTAGACCCAGGGAGAAAATATTGGACGGACTTGCAGGGTGGCTGAGGACAAAGAGGGTGGAAGATGTACTTGCGGCGACAAGGGATAGATTCATATAGAGGGCCATGATCACCAACGCCATGCGGCAAGGCACACGATGATGATGACGATGATACTCTCGGAAGAAGGGCAAATTTGCATGTCTTTAAGATTTCAAAATTTTACCATTTACCACAAAATTGTTTCTCCCTCTCCCCCTTTCCCGCATTTTACGCAGTATTTTTTGTCTCGTACATCATGTACTACTCACATGACTCACATGAATCATCATGATCAACTGTTAAAACTTGCAACGAAAATATGTAACCATGTTCGTCAGGTGACTGGCGAGGGATGGGGATCAGGGGGGGGGGGGTGGGGTGGGTGGCGAAAGGGTGGGGAGAGTGTTAGACAAATCCTGAATCCACGATTACTAGGCTCTATGTACATGTAGAGTACTGAGACAAAGAAACCAACGTTCTGAGATGAAACATCGTCTGACATCATCCACACGTGAATCCAAATCAGGGATGTGATAATCACACGCCAGACAAGCACAGAAATCCTGCAGCGGAGATTAGTGCACAGGTGAGTAACACACACCGCCATACCTGGCTCAGTATGAATCATGTAGAAAAGGAAATTGTGTTTGGTTGATTTCCTATTGTTCCCCCTTCAGCGATTCTATAGAGCAAAGAACTGACTACGAGACGTAAAATGAACATCAAAAGAAAGAGGGACTGGAATCACCGACAGACCCACACAAAGCACGATAACGACGAGTTAGCGTTGTGTTTGAGTTGGTTCTGTTGATAGAGACTGGGACTGATATCTCGAGTTCAGTCCCAGCCCGCATATAAAACCTGGTTTGTTTGCTGCCCATCTCATTTGTCCAGTCACTCTTGTGGTGTCATTCTTGTGGTCTTAGGGTTTCATAGGTCCCTTTCGTCTGGGTCCAATTTTCTGTTTCTTTTTCTTTTCTTTTGGGTTGTTTGTCTGTTTGTTTTCTTTTGTTTTGCTTTGTTTGAGAGTTGTTGTTATTCTTGTTGTTGCTGTTGTCGTTGTTGTTGTTGTTTTTCAACAAAAGACAGCTAGCTTTACAGCGCGCAAGATGGGTCAAATCTTACAGGAAACAGTTTTGGTAGACTATGTAGATATCACATTTTTACCTTTCTGACACAAGTACGCGCCTGATAGCTTCACTGTTAAACTAGCGTCATCCTAGTATATACTGATTTATTGCTGCTTTGTGACTCTAATAAATCAGAAAAATTACAGCGGAATAAAATTCAATTTTCTGACTAAATGTTGCTGGTAATCGATCATTAACCATTGTCTCATGCCGGTTGGTTGGTTCTTTTGATATAGCCCTAGACTCAAAATGCGTTACCCCGAGTTCAACCCCACCCCTCAACACTTAATAAGCAGGCCTCTTCGCTGCTCATCTTATTGTTTCCATCATCGTGGTGATGTGAGCTACGTGTTTCAAAGATCCATCAACCACCCACCCCTCCCCCCTCTCCCCTTACCTCATCATTTCAAGACTTTCCAGCGCATGTGGTATTGCACAGGCTCAATGGGTCTGCTAGATAACTGATCGCAGGTTTGGGCGGACGCAAATGGAACACCGAACTTATTTGTAATTACTGACAACATAAGACAGCCATCCTTTCAGACAACTTTTTTTTAAAGAACGTGTCACTTATGCTCCCCAATGCGCACAGCACATGTAGCTATGCTCCTCAATGCGCAAAGCGCTCTTACTCATGCTCCTCAATGCGCAAAGCACATTCACTCGTGCTCATCAATGCGCCAAGTACGTTTACTTATGCTCCTCAAATGTGCTTTACTAATGCTCCTCAATGCACAAAGCACATTCACAGGACCGATAACTCCATTGGTCTTGGGATAAAACGTGATCAAACGTAACAAAACGATGCATCGAGAAAATATGTAGGACTGCATATCCCATGCATGCGATGTGCAATTATGTCTGTTGATTCACCCCCACCCCCCTAGCCAAATGTAGAATAATCCTGCCATAAAACGTGGTATTATGAATCACCCATCACTGATGATGACAGTCAGAAACAAAGAAAAAAACCCAAACAAAAAAAACAAAAAAAACAAAAACAACAAAACAAAAACAAAAAACAAAAAAGACAGAAATGCTGGAGATGACACAGCAATCTGACGTAACCACGACAACGGGGCGGAAACGAAGTGAGGAATAAAAGACTGTTCTGGTAAATCAGGGACTAACACACCTCAGTCCATGGAGGGAGGACCATGCAGTAATGATGAGGGCACTGTTCAGTAATATTACCATACCCGGTTCATCATGAGTCATACAAGGAAAAAGACCCGTGGACGTTGATCTCACTAACTTACCAATTGATAGGTTCTAGAAGGGTGTTAAGTGAATTTGTAAACTGAAGGAAAAGCTTGAAAATACGGCGATAGTCACGAAATAATCTTTCCAATCCAGTTTTGTTTGTTTGTTTGATTGTTTGTTTGTTTGTTTTTGTTTGTTTGTTTTTTCTTGGTTTGTTGGGTTGGTTGGTTGGTTGGTTTGTTTGTTGGTTGGTTGGTTGGTTGGTTGGTTGGTTGGTTGGTTGGATGGTTGGTTTGCGTGCTTGTTTTTTGTATTAGCGTTTCAATTTGTCTTGGATGCATGTATTCACGTTGTTTTGCCCACACTGTGCAGGCGCTAATTGTTGCTGCACCGACTGCCTACTCTCTCGTCGGTGGGTGTGCATGTCAGGTGCTTTAATGTTTCCATAAGCTATGACTTCAAGGACCTTTAACCTGCATATTTGATGTTCAGCATGAAAGATAACATACACACGAAGGCGGTTTACCATTTCAAGTCTATGTACATGTTGACCTGGGAGATCGGAAAAATCTCCACCCTTTACCCACCTACCATACTAGACGTACTCAGGCAGGATCGAACCCAGACCTTCCGATTGGAACTTTGACATTTACCCGCTGGACTACTCCACCTGTCGAATGG
This sequence comes from Monoplex corrugatus, assembly GCA_030674185.1. Classification (NCBI taxonomy): domain Eukaryota; kingdom Metazoa; phylum Mollusca; class Gastropoda; order Littorinimorpha; family Ranellidae; genus Monoplex; species Monoplex corrugatus. The sequence continues at coordinate 66,171,832 of JAPXFY010000012.1, forward strand.
AAGCACAGTTAGAGATGAGACAGTCTCATAACTGATAACAAATATGGCCAGCAGCATCAGAAAGGCATACCTTGCAATCCAGTCTTACACATAATAACAATGGCCAGCAAGACTAGTAAGGTATATTTTGTCGTCCAGTCTTACACATAATAACAGTGGCCACAAGACTAGTAAGGTATATTTTGTCGTCCAGTCTTACACATAATAACAGTGGCCACAAGACTAGTAAGGTATATTTTGTCGTCCAGTCTTACACATAATAACAATGGCCAGCAAGACTAGTAAGGTATATTTTGTCGTCCAGTCTTACACATAATAACAATGGCCAGCAAGACTAGTAAGGTATATTTTGTCGTCCAGTCTTACACATAATAACAATGGCCAGCAAGACTAGTAAGGTATATTTTGTCGTCCAGTCTTACATACAATAACAATGGCCAGCAGGGCCAGAAAAGTATATATCTTGTCGTCCAGTCTTACACATAACAGTGGCCAGCAGGGCCAGAAAAGTTTATATTGCCGTCCAGTCTTACACATAACAGTGGCCAGCAGGGCCAGAAAGTTTATATTGCCGTCCAGTCTTACACACAATAACAGTGGCCAGCAGGGCCAGAAAAGTTTATATTGCCGTCCAGTCTTTCACATAACAGTGGCCAGCAGGGCCAGAAAAGTTTATATTTGCCGTCCAGTCTTACACACAATAACAGTGGCCAGCAGGGCCAGAAAAGTTTATATTGCCGTCCAGTCTTACACATAACAGTGGCCAGCAGGGCCAGAAAAGTTTATATTGCCGTCCAGTCTTACACACAATAACAGTGGCCAGCAGGGCCAGAAAAGTTTATATTGCCGTCCAGTCTTTCACATAACAGTGGCCAGCAGGGCCAGAAAAGTTTATATTGCCGTCCAGTCTTACACATAATAGCAATGGGCAGCAGGGCCAGAAAGATACATTCTGTCGTCCAGTCTTATACATTATAACAATGGCCACCGGGGCCACAAAGGTATATCTCTTCAGTCTTATACATAACAACAATGGCAGCAGGTCAGAAAGGTATATCTCGCCGTACAGTCTTATACATAAAAACAATAGCCAGCAGGGCCAGAAAGAGTTATCTTGTCCTATTTGTCAGAAAATTCTCATGTTGTCCTGACAAGCACGTGACCAGCAGACATGATGAATGTAAAGTTTGTTCAAGAAATAGTCGTCGCACTCGGACAATTCCATATACGCTCCCTGAATCTGCGTAAAACCCTATGCACTGGCAAGATTTTGAAATGGGCAGACGAAGGAGAGGGACCAATCAGACACTACGGTGACATCATCAGAATGATGGAAATATTAAGACGGGCGGTGAACAGGCCAGGGTTCTTTGTTCTCTTTTTGTTTTTCATGTCGCGGGCTGGAACTGAACTCCAGTTATCAGATCTTGATTCCATGGCTTTATCAAAAGAACCAGCCGGCCTGCTAACAGAGAAAAATGACCCGCCTGAAGGTTGAACCCACATCCCCTGCACTATAAGCATGACTCGCCAACAGCTGAGCCAACAAGGGGCATAGGGGGAAACAGGGAGTGATGATTACACAGTTTAGTACTCACTACTGCCACAGCTCTCTCTATCTCTATCTCTCTCTCGCTCTCTCTCAGTCTCTCTCTCTCTCTGTTTCTCTGTCTGTCTCTCTCTCTCTCTCCCCCTCTCTCTCTCGCTCTCGCTCTCTCTCTTTCTCGCTTTCTCTCTCTCTTTCTCTCTCTCTCTGACTCTCTCTCTCTCTCTTTCTCTCCCTCTCTGTCTCTGCCTGTCTGTCTCTCTCTCTCTCTCTTTCTCTCTCGCTTTCTCTCTCTCTCTCTTTCTCTCTCGCTTTCTCTCGCTTTCTCTCTCTCTCTTTCTCTCTCTCTCTTCTCTCTCTATGTCTCTTTCTCTCTCTTTCTCTCTCTCTCTGTCTGTCTGTCTCTCTCTGTCTCTGTCTCTCTCTGTCTCTGTCTCTCTTTTCTTCTCTCTCTGTCTCTCTCTCTCTCTGTCTCTCTGTCTGTCTGTCTGTCTCTCTGTCTCTCTGTCTCTCTGTCTCTCTCTCTGTCTCTCTGTCTGTCTGTCTGTCTGTCTGTCTCTCTCTCTCTTCCGCACGTTACGAATCACACAGGAAATTAGAGGAAGCTGCCTTCGTTGAATCACTAATAATGATAACTCCTGACTGACCAGTCGCTCCCTGATCTCAGCACATGATGGGTGGTCTGGGCTGGGTTTGGGATGAGATGGGATGAGAAATGGGGATAGTTTCTCCATGGAAACAAGTCATTTTCTACAGTTGGTCAGCGGAGTGTTAGACATTCTTTTTTGTAAAAGTCAGGAATCTCGACCGAGGCCAAGGGTTAGGGTTTATGTTAGAAGTAAGGTATGTTTTAGGAAAAGAGAAGGGTTGTTGTTGTTTTAAAACAAAAAAGAAAGAAAGGCGGAATGGAATTTTATGTCTTTAATTGGTTCAATTATACTTGGAACATCAAAGTTACCGTTTTACATTGTGTTTTCTAAATTATCAGTCACGTGTTGCAATGACAGACAACTGAGTTTTCAACATAACGATATGAATAAATGTATATGTACTACATGAAAACATACCAAAAAAAAACTGTACAATTTTTTTAATTTAACGCAAATCGGGAGAGAAGAGAGAGAGAGAGAGAAGAAAGAGAGAGAGAAAAAAAAGAGAGAGAGAGAGAGAAAGAGAGATCCACTACACTAAGGCGACTGGTTGACAGCAATTAGTTGAATTCATAAGCTCAGTGACGATGGTATGTCCTTCTCAAAGCAACAGTTATCAAGAACATACTGGACCCAACTGTGATTTGACTGATGCGATAGTCAAGTGGAAAAGACGCCAGACTTTAGTCGGAAGGTTTAGGGTTTGAACCTCCTCGGATACCTTCCACCTGGTGTACAAAGAATGAAGAGTTTTCGGGTTTTCCCGATAAATATGCGTGCAGACCTGTTAGTGCCTGGACCTCCTTCTTGTGCATTCGCAAGCTGAACATTAATTTAGGTGTGCACTTTAAACAACTTGTAAGTCATGCCAGTGGCTTACGGCAGCAAGAAAACACTCAGCAACCACACCCACTGACGGTATAGACGATGTGGCAGCATACTGCCAGCACAGTTTCGGGAAGTTAAACAAAAAGCAAACAAACAAACAAAAAAATCAAACAAACAAAAAACAAACAAACAAAAAACAAACAAAAAATCAAACAAACAAACAAAAACAGAAACGTAAATAATAACTAAAGCTGCCTACACGCATCCGACAAAAATCGGGATGCTTGAAGAGAAAAAAAAAACCCCACAAAACGAAAACAAAACAAAACAAAACAATATAAGTGACCCTTCCTGAGAATACGCTAGCCCAAACTGTGCTTTGTGATGTGATTTATGATGCCATTTATGTGAATTATGTGGTACTTCCATGCACTGTTATTTGCATGCAGATCACACGAGATACGGTCAGCTTCCCCGACACATGTTGCGATGGTTGGGATGGGCGATACAATACATTACAGACATGTCAAAGACAGTGGTCAGAATACCTCACTGGACGGATGAGTGTAAAAATGGGATGGGACTTGGAGCTCTGATTCAAGACGAGGAGAGGAGGAAGAGTGAGAAAGAAGGTAGAATTGAAAGAACGGAGAAAGATTTTCAGACCAAATAATTCATTCGTGTTATAGCACCCCACCCCCACCCTCGCCCCGTGAAAGGGGCTGAGAACGTACATCATCATAAATATAAACAAAATATACTAAAATACAACGCAGTACACCTTCAGTGATGACAGCAATGTTCTTGAATGTGTAAACTGATTTTCAGTATTATGATTATAGCTGCTTTTCTAAATATTAAGGCATTGTACAAAAATATTGACAATTTCTTTTGACAACATTAATAAGGCCAGTTTAAATAGACAAGGCCTTTGGCTAAATAAATATTTTCCCTAACGTCATTAAATGCTGGTTGGACGGCTGAGAACAAACTGTATTAAGAGAGAGAGAAAAAGAGACAGACAGACAGACAGACAGACAGATAGACAGACAGACAGACAGACAGAGAGATAGAGGAAGTGACAGAAAGAGACAGAAAGAGAGACAGAGAAGCAGAGAAAGAGAAAGACAGATACAGAGAGAGAGAGAGAGAGAGAGAGAATTTAACTTCAAACGCACAGCTCAGAGCAAAATGTAATGAGAGACAGACAGACAGACAGACAGTGGGGGGGGGGGGGGGGAGAGAAAGAAGAGAGAGAGAGAGAGAGAGAGAGAATTTAAGTTCAAACGCACAGCTCAGAGCAAAATGAAATGAGAGACAGACAGACAGACAGACAGGAGAGAGAGAGAGAGAGAGAGAGAGAGAGAGAGAGAGAGAGAGAGAGAGAGAGAGAGAGAGAGAGAGATGAAAGAAACATGTTTAAGTTCAAACTTCAAAGCACATCATTGCTTCAGGATAGTAGTATCAGATTCCCACTTGACTTGTCTTACAGTGAGTCCTTGCCACTCTAAACATATAAATAACATAAGCATAAAGACATATTCTAATAGTGAAATGCATTAAATCGAAACGATTGAAGAGAGAGAAAAAAATGTATATATATAAACAAAACAAAACATCATAAATGGCTCTTCTTGAGAACACGCTAGACCAAACTGTGCTTTATGATGTGATTTATGCGAATTATGTGGTGACTCTTAAAACTCACCGAATAAAGACGAATTGTGTGAAAAACATAAATCGCAAACATACAAAGGGGAGGAAAAAAGAAAGTTAAAAAGCGTCAAAAAGAAACGAGTGAGAGAGAGAGAGAGAGAGAGAGAGAGAGAGAGAGAGAGAGAAAGAGAGACAGACAGACAGACAGATAGGTAGACGGACAGAGACAGACAGACAGACAGAGAGACAGAGACAGAGAGAGAGACACAGAGAGAGAGACAGAGAGAGAGACAGAGAGAGAGAGAGAAGTGATAGTTAATGCTGAAATGACTGCCTGTATACAGGTCTGGCACAGCAAAAGATTTCTACATCACGCGACACAAATGAAAACGATATGTTTGTGTTTGTGCACATGAGGCTAGAAAAATATGAAGACGGTGATTCATGGAGTAGGAGTGGTTATACGGGCAAAGACAATGACAATGACACTGATACTTTATTTTCCAAAAGGAGAAATTATGAACTAAAAGCCATTTTTCAACCGTGACGTTGACAATCTACATGTACATATTCTTCCTAGAGAACTTATAGTGCTGAAAAAAAAATACACGAATAAATGAATAATATAAAATATCATACAAAAGAAAACTGTCAAAGAATAACAGTATTTGCTATCATTTGAGAGAGATGGGGCCAATTGCATACAGACAGACAGAAACGGAGACAAAGGCAGAGAGACAGAGAGAGACAGAAAGAAAGAGAGAGAGAAGGAGAAAGAGAGAGATAGAGAGAGACGCTTGACGCTTGACGGAAAGAGAGAGAGAGAGAGAGAGAGAGAGAGAGAGAGAGAGAGAGAGAGACGTAGATAAGAAAATAGACTGACATAATGACAGTCGAACAAACAGACAGACAAACAGACGGACAGACAAATTTAACCACAAACAAGTGAGAGAGAGAGGAGGCACACTGTGACAGATATGCAAACAGAGGAATCCTCACAAGAGTTGACACTGTGAGACAGAGAGACGAAAAGCTAAAGCTAAAAATTAAATAAACAAAATTTTCATTTCAGTTTCAGTTTCTTAAGATGGTGTCTCCACGGCCTGGAATAAATGGCAAAAGCACTGATGCCATTGATGCCGTGAGATGAAAAAGATCCAAAATGATCATGCCATAAACCAGAAGCCTTG